>JARWLC010000002.1:174200014-174722514 GCA_033318265.1 Phyllotis vaccarum | reverse complement strand
GCTCCATTTAAAAGCCTGCTTAGATATTATGACCCTGATCTTAGTACACACAGCTCTTTAACCCAGCAGAATGTTTTCAGTCACCCAGTGTAAGTAGTTTCTTTACTGTAGCTTGTCTGAATGCATGCAGGAGTGCAAATTCTGTTAACACCTGCATTTCTTGTTTGTTTGTTTTCCTTAAGCCCCCCTTTAGCCAGGCTGGGATGGCATATGGGTCACGTGATCTAACTCCCAGGATTTGTTCTGTGTTTGCCACCATAGCACTTTGGCTGGTTCAGGGAGGTGGAGTTCAGGGGTGATGACAGTGAGGTTTTGAAAAAGGGAGCATGGGGACTGTTAGTGTAATTTTTTAAAAATTTCTCAAGGAATATGTGTTCATTTTCCATGCTCTGTGCCAGCAAGTGTTGTGATAAGGTTAGAAGACTCAACATTTTGGGTGACTAAGCAGGGTTTTGAAGACTATGATGACTAATCAGTTTGATTAGTGGACATCTTATCTTTTGGACTTCCACTGTGCGTAAAGGGAACGGTGGATGACATTACCCCTGTCTTCCTGCTTATGCTCTGGTGTCTCTTGCTTGTCAGTGTCATCAGGACAGACAGTCCAATATAGTCACGTGCCATCTGAGAAGTGTCCTGCCTCCCTTTCAAGACTATTGGTCTGATGAGAATATTTATTTCATTTATTTCTCACCATGACAGGGTCTCATTGCCTTGAGCTTATAGTCATTCTCTGGCTGTTGCCTCTCGAACGCTGGGATTACAGATATAAACTGGTAGGCCAGTTTCACAATGCTACGGGGAAGGAATTTCACTTGGTCAGTAGGAGGCACAGTGAGATCACTAGGTAAAGGTAAGACAGGAGAGAGCATATACTTCGGATGTGAGTGTGGGCGCTGACGCAGAGGGGTGTGCTCAAGAGTCTTAACAACATCTGGGGCTTTTTTTAAAAAAACACTTCTGAAGTTGCATTTGTTCACTCAACACATTTCACAATCAGGTTCAAAGATGAAGCAGATTTACGCAGTGAGATAGCTAGTTCACTTGCTTCCCTTATCTAAAAGAAGTTTCATTGTAGACAAGACTACAGTAGGTTATAAGTGACCTTGTTCAGCTTTGGAGATGGGAGAAAAGTGTTAGCAAGGCTAAGTTCAAAGGTCACATAAGTTTCAGCTTTAAGCAAGTGAGGTCTACTTGTTTTATTGTTCTTGTTGGAGGTATTATTGAGAAAAGGGAGCAATCCCTGATATTTTTGTTTGTTTGCTTCACTGAAGTTCTTGACTAACAAACAGCCAAAGAGAAATGAAAGCTAGATCTTGAGGCCTCTTTCCTTTCCCAGGTTCATTGGCTTTGCCTTCCTGACTTCAGCTGATGGGAAGAAGCAACATGGGAATGAAGGACACTTCCTCACCCAGAGCTGATCCTCTGCTCTTAAGAAGCATGTGGAATTCTTCCTGGGACTCTAGTCAGCTCTGCTAAGTAATTCAAAGTGTGTGAAACCAAGGATCCCTTAGCATTCTTCTCTGTGTGGTCAGGACAGAGGACCAGGAAGGAAGGGAGGGTCTTTATTCTATGACTTGACTCCTGTAACACGGTAGGAGAAAAAAATGTTAGGGTGCAATGAATTGCGAGAAGGTCTATGATGTGTGGTGACAAGGTCTGAGGATCTCCAATGGGATGGCGTGCATTTCTAGTCTAACTGGCCATCGGTGCCTGAACACTCCAGGAGTGAGCAAACTCACTCATTTTACAAGTCAGGCCTTTCTGAGTCTGGATGGCTCAACACAGAAGCATTCCCTATAAATTCTATAGTTTCTCTTGTTGATCTTAAACTCTGTCCCTGAGGGAACTGAGCAATAGTGTAATGAGTGAGGAGTAGGTAACAATTCCCATAAAATCATTGTCTCCAGATATTTATGCAATCATGTGAGAAGCAAGCAAACAAGTGAATAGAGTGAGCTCAGAGGCTTCAGCTTCCTTGGCTTATCTCACCCAAAGGCCTTGCTTTTTAAAAGTTATCATTTGTTGTATTTGCCACAGTGGTCGATGTCAAAGGACTCAGTGGGTCATATTTAACTGGTAATACTGTGGTAAAGATATTTCTGGGATGTCTTGTGAGAGGAAACAAGAGGACATTGTATTCATTGCTTTTGGGAGGTCTATCAGCTCAAAACAAGACCAAGCAACCAAAAGAGAAGCAGCTAAAATATTACCATTTTCTCTGGTAAATTGTTTTAGGAACATATACTCTGTACCTTAAGGCTCTAGCAATCAGGTTGCTTACATGGAGTAGATTATGCTTTCACTTCCATTGCCTTTCTCATCTTGAATGGCCCAGGATTCTCGCTGGTGAGGAAAGGGTTAGTCGTTTTTCCCTTCCCATGGTGCAGTGATACACACCTAAAAGCATTTCAGAACTTTTGGTAAAAATACTAAGAAAGTATTAACACTCCAGAAATGAATTAACAAGCCACCTTTTTATGTAGCTTGTGACATGCCTCTTTCATGAATGAATAGTACTTTATTCTGCCAGGACACAGATCATGGGCTGAACCGTGGAAGGAGCAAGTGGCGCCTAACTCAAGGAGGGTGTGTGTATGTGTGTACTCAGATTAGAACGAGCCTGTGCAAATAAGATTAAGAGTCAGACCTAACCTCACAGAACCTGAGGCAGGATGGAATTCTGGCTTTAGCCACCAGTGTGGGAGTGTGAGGAGGTCTGTGGATCTGTCAAATGCATCATTCCGGCAATCGCTTAAATAACGCTGGCAGTACAAACCACTGGAGCCTTGATCCTAACTCACCGCTTATTTTTAGGGCTGATGTGATCATGTATTCATTTTTTTGCAATATCTGAACTATTACTGTAAAAAGGGAGACTTCTTTTGAAATGATGTAGAAATTACTACAAGGTTTCCTGTCTGTGAGTTGTAATGAATGTTTTCCATAGATACATCTTTTAATCTTCATGACCACCCTATGAGATAGATAGGTGCTGTCATTAGCTCAGTTTTACCAGTGAGGAAACTGAGGTAATGAATGGCTAAATCACTCACCCAGGTGGTGTGGCTGCAAAGTGCGGGACCACAGATTTAAGAAGCAGTGTTTGGGTCCCTGGGTGTGGGTTATTGCTCAACATCGGACATCTCTTGCTTCTATCCTATCAGGCCAAATCCAGAGTGTGACAAAAAAGAGACTCTAGGGATTTCAGAGTCTTAAGGAAGTTTACAATTATTTCCCTGTTATTTGGTGTTACTGGAGCAGGGGAGTGCAGGGGTGGGCTATGTGACAGCTGTGAGAAGATTTCCCCCCTAAGGAAGAGAAGAAAGTCAGCTCATTTGCCCCCAGGCCTCCTGGACTTATCTCACAGTACTTTCTACCACCTTCTATTAAAGAGAACTGGGTTGCACTCACCTGGGCTTCTGAGCCACAACCTGCAAACATTAATGGGAGACAATCCAGCCCTGTGTTAGGGAAAGGGGCGTGATGTGGGTAACCAGCTGTCTCTACGGTGCATGGAAGAAAGGAAAAAAATGGTTATCTTGGTAAAAATGACCTATCGGCACTACAAGACTGGGAGGAATAAGAATTTGGAAGTAAAACTCACACAATCCTATTGATAAGGACTTGGTTTTGTAAAACTGTCAATCATCTCCTTCCCCTAAAACGTTCAGCTGCTGCCTGGGGAACTATGTCTCTCCGCTGTCAGGTGGAGTCTAGCAGGATTCAAAAGCAGGTGTTGGTTCTCACTTGTCCTCTGGATGAGTGTATGGCCCAGGATAGGCACACATAGAACATCTTTCCAAGTATTTCCAGCAATTAAAAATACTGAAAGCCACTTCTTTCTTGTGGTACTTGGCCACTGTGTCCACCTTTGTGAATAAGTTCTTGAAGTTGCTGCCTAAGAGTCTTTAGAAATGCCAAAGTTCTAACTTATTTTGAAGCTTGGCTCCTTAGCTCACAATCTCCAGAGCACCAAGGGTCTTGGTTGTAATAATAGGTTTCTGGCCTGTTCTGCCTGTGATTCAAACCTGTAGACCCACAGTCACACAGAAACACATAGAGACTTATATTAATTACATGCTAATTGGTCTATGACTCAGGCTTATTGCTAGCTAGCTCTTGTATCTTAACTCAACCCATTTCCATTAATCTGTCTTGCCATATGGCTTACCTATTTCTTTTCATCTTTCTTCCTGGGCAACTGGATCACGTCTCTTCTGTGTCCACCCTCCTTCTCCTTTATCTATGCTCAGATTTCCTGTCTCCTTCACAGATGCCCTGCCATAGGCCCAGACAGTCCCTTTATTAATGAATGATATTCACAGCATGCAGAAAGATGTTACATATCATTTGGTGAAATGCTTCTGTTGAAGAGCATTACCTTTGGCTCCCATGATTTGCAGTTAAAGGATTTGTGTTCACTGCAATCCCAAGGAAGTCTCTGCCAATGAGTGATAGACTTTCTATCCCCTATCTTTTTATTCTGTTGTTTTCACAGAGTATTAGGTGATTTCATGACAAATGAATATGGAAAAATATGGTAAGCAATGCAATGATAGAATGGTGATTACCTCTTAAAAATTAAAAAGGTATGTGTTTATTATGTGTTTATGTGGGTGCACATTTGTGGAGATCAGAGGACAGCCTGGTGGAATTAGTTCTCTTCCTTCACCTTTATGTGTGTTTGGGGAAATCATGTCACTAGGTTTGTGCAGAAAGTGCCTTTATGCTCTGAGACATTTTGCCAGCCCATAAAAGGTGATAATCTTGATGTAATCATTCTACAATATATACATCTATCAAAACAGCATACTATGCATTCTAACCATACACAAAGGGAAAGGCCTTCTTCTTTGAAAATAAAATGTTTTATCAATTTCATGGGAGTGGTTTTATAATATTAGATTAAATGGATGTTTAGTATTTATTAAAATAGTTCTTTTGTCATTAAATAGCCTTCTGTCATCATAGTGAAACAGTGTTTCATGGTAGGAGTGTGAAGCATAGGTGGTATTTAGGATCTGGGAAAACCAAAAAGATGGATGGGTTCTTCCCTCAGACTTCCGAAGGGAAATCTTCCTTGGAGCAAAACCATTCACTCTACCATCCAGGAAGGTACTAGGATACAACTCCCCTCACTGCCCCTTAGAACCCCAGAATATTTATGAGACCCTACAGATATATAGCATCTTCTAATAATGCTACTCAAGGACTAAAGCCTTTAATTCACAGATCTATGATGATAATTCAAACCATAACACCAATAGGGTATTCAATACTGAGACTAAATTTTAATCTAACGTAGGCAGTTTGGTTGATTAAAATGTGTCAGAGTGTGTTCATCAGTTGTCAAAAGCATAGCACTCTAGTGGGGATGATGATAATGAAGGAGGCTGGGCACAGGTTGACTAGGGTAAGTGACATAGTGGAAATCTCTATACTTTTCTTTCAATTCTCCTATGAACCCAAAACTTCCTCCTCCATGAACCTTAATAAACTTAGAGATTATGCTGCATCATCTTAGGCTTGTATCAAGCTTTCTTCCAGCAGCAGCCCTGTGCCTTGGACAGGCAGTGGGCAATGATTCAGATAACTGTACATTCTGGAACTCACCCATCTCTAATTGCTATGGAAGATAGATTTCATTGACAAAGAAATTCTCATAGTTTAGTGCCTGGACTTCGACACCAGTGATAAGTAGGAAGTTCACCATTCTCTCAGATGAGCTCATTTCTGGTCTGAAGTAGTCACCTAGCTTAATATGGAACCAGGGCAAATACACAGAAGCAAACAGATGAGTAGACGGAGGCATGGACATGAACAAGGTTAGCATTTCAGCAGGGTACCCAATTTTACCCAGGTGCAGACAAGGGAACCCAGGAGAGTCCAGCTTCCTGATCACGCAGACTGGGTCTGAAAAGCTGTCCATTGCTAGCTAAAGCATACATTGTGGGGTGCCACAGACACATGGTTCTTTCTACCTCCCACCTGAGTCCCGGGAGAAGTGCTCTAGCCCCACTGAAAGGGCTTGTATGGTGATATATTATATATTTAATAACATTATTCTTGAATATCAGAGGACAGAGCCATCTTTCCAGCCTTTTTCCCCCCCTTTGAGACATGGTTTCTCTGTAGATCCCACATATGTGGAACATGCCACACAGGGGACAGTATATTTCTATACACTAAGCTCATAAGACTACAGTACCTGGACTATCAGACAAGTGCTGTCTGTGTGGCTTGTTTTGAACCCATAACTCTCTTAGTATATTTTATGAGAATTTATTTATGGCAGTTTTGTGCAGGGCAGAATCTTCCTCTCCCAGTTACGGCCACATCCTAGTTCTCACAATCTCTAATATGACTTAGGTATCAACAGAAATCTTTCAAGGTGTGATTTGGTGGGAATGTGATAATCACAAGACTTCTAAAAAGAGTCAAGAGATGCTGAAATCACAGAGCAGTAGTGCTGCAGGGTAAGAAAAATTCAGCCCATCCCTGCTGATTTGGGGAAAGGGGAGATAAGTTATTGGCCAAGAAGCATAGGCAGCTCTAGGATCTGGAAAAGGCAAAGGAGTGGATGTGCTCCGTTCCCATCCCCTCAAAGAGAAATCTAGTTCAGACAGTGAAACCCACCTGGGACTTCTGACATCCAGAATTAGAAGACAGTCCATGTTTTGGTTTTTGTTTTGGCTTTTAAGCTGCCAAGTTTATGGAAATTAATACAAATGTGCTGTTGGATAGTGGCTATCTTGGATCCTTGGGCAACTCTTGGTAGGTGACTGGGAAATGCTAAGCTAGCATGGAGGTGTATGTAGAAACTCCATTTTGAATCAGGTGTGGTTTTGATGTGAGCTTATAATTCTAGCACTCAGGAGACCAAGACAGGAACTTTGTGAATTCAAGGCAAGCCTGTGAAGGCAATACACCAAAATCCTTCATTAGGCTCAAATAGCCAGAAAATTGTACAGTTTTTAAGAGGGGAGAGTTGAGCCCTTCCCCTCAAGCAAAGAGATGAACATGTGTTCCTAAGTTCTGTTGCTCGAAAAATGTCTATTTGTTAAAGATAGGCTCTGGTTACAAGGGAAAGTATAGGTTAGAGGTCTATTTTAAACTAAATGTTTATATTTTCACTTGAATTTGGAGACAGGACTATTTACGGTTACTAATATAGCCACTTGGACTTTCCAAAGTGTTTTCAGAATTTTCTCATGTAAGGTACCATTCAGTGATGCAACTGTGTCATTAAAATAATTATAAACCTTTAAGAGGAGGCACTTTTTCCAAAAAGAAAGTTACAGTGTGTACGGAGCTAGCTGTGACCTCTGCACTCCTTCATCCAAGAGCGAGTTTCTTGGCTCACCTTCTTCCTACTCTTCATATTTTTTCTTTACTGTGGTGGCACTCATTCAGTGGTGACAGCTTTATATGTCCTGCTCCATTGTCTACTCTTACGACCTGAGAAATAATAGTCACCTAGTCTTGTGGTTTATAGATAAACATTTATGTACACCATTTACAGTACAATACTTGCATTCAGAGAGCATAAAAGCATGGCACTTTATGGCCATCACATTAACAATTTTTCTGTTTTGGGCCACTTCTGTATCATTAGTATGTGAGAAATATTATGCACATATGTTGTTTTCAGCCCTTTAGAATTATGTCAAAAGCCTCCATCTCAATTATCAGGGCTTGAAAATAAGGGAAATAAGACTGACCTTGAACTCTGTGTGTATGTACATGAGTGCATGTTTGTGTGTGTGCATATATGTGCATTTAGGTACATATGCACACGTGTACATGTGGAGATCAGAAGTCAACCTCTGGTGGATATACACAGAGATGAACATGCACATAGATGGACATACACATAGATGGACATGCACGCAGAGCTTTGTTCTAAAATAGAGATGGTGAAAATCATTCGGTTTTTAGAGGTTGAAATTTCCTGTTTAATTTTTGTCCCCAGAGTAGGAGCAGGTGGCAGATAGTGGCAGCCAATAAAACCTAAATGTCCTAGTTGTTTTGAGAAGATCTGTGAAATGGCTGCACCTAGCCTCGTTCCTGCTTCCCAAGCGGTGCTCTGATATATACTTGGTTTCCCATGTTGCAGATCCTGGGATGTTATTTATCACAGAGAAGACCTGGTGTTCCTGTGGAAGCCAGACTTGAGTCACTGACTGATAATTCTGAATTGTTGAGAGAACAGGGCTCTACCTTGTCTCTTGACTGTAAGAAATCCCTCAGGACCATGGAGCCTGACATTAGAAAGGAAACCAAATTACATCTGATAGATATAGATACCTATCTGCACATGTTCCAGTAATCAGCCTTGGGCCCTAGGCTGGAGAAGTGCTGTCCAAAGTAAGTTTGGGCATCTTTGTAGCTATATCAGCGTTGTATTTTGGCCCCTCCTATCCACTGTCCTGATTAGTTTCTTTTCTTTCTTTCTCTCCTTTTTTTCCTACTTGACACAAATTAGGGTCATCTTGGAAGTAGGAACCTTAACTGAGAAAATATCCCCATCACACTGGCCTGTGGAGCATTTTCTTGATCAATGATTGATATGGGAGGGCCCAGTTCACCATGGGCGGTTCCTTCCCTGGGAAGGTGGTGCTGTGCTGTACAGGAAGGCAGGGTGAGCAAACTGTGAGGAGAAAGCCAGGATCAGAGTTTCCCTATGGCTTCTGCCTTATATCTTGCTGTGAGTTCACCCAGTGATGGCCTATGATGTGGAATGGTAAGCTGAAACACACCCTTTCCTCCTCAAGTGATTTGGTTATGATGTTTGAGCGTGGCAATAGAAACCCCAGCTTAGACACTCACTTTATCCTGGGTTTGTAAGCTGAACTTTGCCAGGCCCCATTTCCTTACCATTAATCAGCATTTCTAAACAGTAAATGTTCAAATGTTTTCAGTTGTTATTATTATTTTAATTAGCTAAAGACATTGTAAGATGTTCCAAGCAGTTGATCGAATGATTGATTTATTTTACCTATATAAAATGTTGATTAAGGCACTGTGCTTGGTCTTCCTGGGAAAAGAACAGTTAACAATGGCGGCAGAGCGGCCTAAGGTTATATTATTTTTGTGGACTTCTTGCTTTTTATGTTCTCTCCACATCTAATTATGAAACAAGTAGATAAATAAATACTTACTTTAAGCCCATTTGAAATGTAAGCAAATTGCTTCCATTGAACTGAATTTAAGACAGACTCAATTAATCAACTTTAAATTATAGGTTAAAAAATCAATATGGAATTTCTATCTTTGTTTGCATTCAAGAGTTACTCTGTACTTAGTGTTTGCAGACCATTAACTAGAACATTTTAGATATGCATTTCTTCAACTCATATGTGCCAGGAAATTTGTTTCTATAGCTATTATGTTTTCTTTTGAAATTAATATGCCAAGGGATGCATTTAATGCTCCATGGAAATATTGACTTTATGCAAAAGAAATAGGCAAAACTAAACTAATTTGCATATATTAATTTATGTGTGAAGCCCATCTCATTAGACAGAAATGTGTTTTGCATGGATTGCATGATACTTATTCACCATGTGTTATGATGAAAAAATGTTAAATGTAACCTTTTAGATTACAGACATTGAATTCAGTTGACTTATTAGTTTAAGTGTAGGGAAAAGTAGCCAGCCAAAGAAAGGCCCTTGGCCTTGAGACCAGAGCCAGTGAAAGAAACCTACCCTAGCCCTGAACACAAAGCCAGTGAAAAAAAAAATCCACCCTGGATCTAAAATTTGAGCTGGTGAAACATATTTATCCCTGAACCCAGAACCAAAAGAAATGTTCCCTGGCTCTGAAACCAGTGCGAAAGAAACATACTTTGGCCCTAGAATCAGGGCCAGTGAAGGAAATGTGCCCTGGCCCTGAAATTAGAGCCCAAAAGAGCCAGTGGAAGAAACACACTTTGGCCCTGAAACTAAAAACCAATCATGGTAAAAAGAAAGGGAAAAGAACTGACCAATCCCTGCCCTGGAAGTCTCCCCAGAAAGCTCTGTCCCCCAAGAAGCCCTAAATAAGTTGAGCCCACAGCCCTTTTCTGCCCCAGGTTGAGGCAGCCACCCTCTCCTGGACCCTTCCTTCCCAATAAATATCTTGAATGACGTTTGGGCGAAGATCTTCTTTTGCCTGAGCAGCAGCAGCAGCAGAGCCTGGATGGAGATCAGCTGAGGGAGCTGTAACACTCAGCCAGTGAACTTCCCTGGCTGGGCCAAGTTGTTATATTCCCTGAACAGAGGGCAGAGAGCAGTGCAGGGGAAGCGAAGGCCTTCTCTTTTGCTGGTCACTGTAGCAACTTTGCCCAGGAGGCCCTTCCTTGCTGAAGCAGAGCTGATAACTTTGGGGAAACCTTTCCCTGAAGCAGGGCTGTAAGCTGCTGCCTAGGCTTACTGTGGCCTGAGATGTTCATTGGCTCCCGAATACCTGAATACTATCCATTGAGCTGTAGTGCTCAGTATGCCCGGGCTCCTGACTGCCAGGATCTCCTTCCATCTGGGCTGCACAAATATCTACATTAAGGTTAAAGCATTTTTTTTTGGCAGTATTGATTTTTCAGTACAAATGATGGTTTTCATACACGTTGACCGAAGTCCATGGATCAGGATAGGCAGAGCGCTTTAGATTCTGCAGGGAACTCAGGTGTGGTCAGCATGTGTTCAGAACATGATCTGAGGGATGTTATTTACAGGGAAGGCCATGTAGCCTTTGAAGAAGGCTGCGGACAAGGATAGATGGCCCCAAACCTGTCACATATGCTCATATCTTTGAATGGGAAAGAAGGGCTCATTGCTTGACACCCTGGGCCTTGGCCTGGTAAAACTCCTCAGAGCCCCTCAGGATCATGACGTGGACTTGTGGGGTTTCTAATGACATAGGCATTCTTCCTTGGAGCCTGTGTGGTTTTAGCAGAACATGAATCTGGCTCCTTCAGTTGAAGTGACTGGTTAGTTGGGAAATCGAGAGGAAAAAATGGCAGCAGCAAGTCTTGAAACTTAGGTCAGCAAGCAAGGCCTAAGCCAAGGAGTGCAAGAAGCTGCAATGCTCACTTCACAGTAACAGCACTGGAACACAAAGTGCTGAAGGGAAGATGGATTTATTTTAAGGTCTGAAGAAGCCTGGACAAAAAGGCAAAGATGGTTGGCATGCTGGTTCTGGATAAAGCAATAGATTTTATGCTTCTGGTTACATTTCCCTTCCCTGCCCCTCAATTCCTCATTGGCTGATTTGTTCAGGGAGGTATAATTTCTGTGTCTAGTGATGTCCTCTCCCCAGCTTTCTCATCCTTTAGTTCTGCACATAAAGGCTTATCTTATTAATTTTCTCCCTTTCTGTGCTCAGACACTCAGACTGCCTGTAACATCTCAACCCCAGGAAGAGCCAAGAGCTCATCCACAGGCAGACACCAGCTGCCAGCTAGGAAAGACAGGGCCTAGTGCCCTGCTCATTTGTGGTTCTCTAATGAGCTCTCTAAATGTACCTCATAATGAAAATGGGCCATAATGATCTATTTCTTATGAGAAGACAGAGCAAATATCCGCCACATCGCTCTTGGGTGCCAGCTTTGGATGGGCAGCCCAATGGGGATGTTCATAGGGTGGCAGGATCACCAACAGAGTGAAAAGAGGCTGGCTGCACTGTTTGATATATCTGATGACTCATATTTCACACCGAAAAACTGCTTTAAAGTTCTGCATGTTTTCTTGGCTATGCAAGCCCTATATGTAGCCATCCTAAGACATGAGGTTTGAGGTCCAAGGTCTAGATGGAAGTTTCTGCTCACAGCGGCTGTTCTCATCGAAGCAGGCCCATCAGGACAGGCCCCAGACCCAGCTGTGTGATGCTGCTCTGCCCAGGGTACCTTAAAGTATAGGCCAGTGGCACCAGTTTGCCCTAGGGAGAGATGGAGGAAAGCCTTTCCTCTAAAAACTCCAAGAGCACATGTATAGGACATTCATTGAAAGGAAGGGAGAGAAGCATCAGGAAGAGGAAATCAAAATAAAACAGTCCCGTGCCCACACCTGGCCCAGCTGCTCCCTCCAGCCCATGCCAAGAATGATGGTAAGTGTTTGACAGCACAGCCTGAGATGTGCATCTTGAATAGTTCTACCCATAGAGATTTATTCTCTTGCACTGCACAGTGTCTCTCCAGGTGAGACAAATGTGGTATTTTAGTGCCACGTGACCCAATTGAAATGCTTTTAACTCCACATCATTTCTCCCTTTTCTGGGATCCTTTGATCATTCCAACTGTGGTTCACACAACTATCACCTTACATTTAGAATTATGAAAAATTACTCTTGAGCTTCTTATCTCCTTCCATAAACGGCAGCTGTTATAGACTTGGGTCACATCTTATTTATCTTTCTCATTACTAAGCACAGACCTCAGTCACTCTTAGTGATGGAGGTTTGTTCTGTACAATGCTAAATCTAAATTGCTAGATGAAAATCCAGACCTCTTTCCCCCCGACTGTGGGGGATACTGGGTGGTGGCCTGGCACCAGGGAAGCACTTTTTCAGCATCACCAGGGTCCCAGGATCCTTGGCTTGTCTGCTCTGCATCCTTTGCCATCCCCAGGTCCACAAAATGACTCTCATGTCTAACATTACATCTGCCTCCTGCCTCCCAGGTAGTGAGAAGGGGAACTCTGAAGTGAAAAGATAGAGGCCAGTGCCTGTCTTCTTATTATAGGACATGAATCCTTTAACTAAAATGTTTAAGATAGAAGTATTTCAGACTTAGTTTTATATTTTGGAATAATTACATATTTTAATAATTTAGGCAATACCTTTGTATTTGCATTTTCCATGTGTACATGTGGTGTGTGTATGCATGTGTGTGCATCTGTGTAGATGTGTGTGTGTGTGTGTGTGTGAGAGAGAGAGAGAGAGAGAGAGAGAGAGAAAGAGAGAGAGAGAGAAAGAAGGCCAGAGGTTGATATTAAGTGTCTTCCACTATTTTCCAACCTTACTTAATTGTTTTTAATTTTTGTGTAAATACGTGTATTGTGTGAGTGTAAAGGTCAGCAAATATCTTGTGGGAGTTGGATCTCTTTTCCCACCATGTGGGTCCTGACGATCAAACTCAGGTTGTCCGACTCGGCAGTAAGCATCTTTAATCACTAGCAATCTTGCTAACCCTTTATCATGAATTTTGAGACAGAGTTCATTAATTGACTAGACTCGCTGGCCAGTGGGCTCTGTGCTGAGAATCCACCTGTCTTTGCCTCACAGGACTCAGATTATAGAAGTGTGTGATCATGCCTAGCTTTTGTGTGGCACTGAATAGTTGAATTCAGTTCTAATATTTGTAAGTCAGGTACTTTACCAACGGAGCCGTTTGCCTAGCCAAATTTCCAATAACATCTTTACATCCTAGAGTAGGGACTAAATAAATCGAAATTAAACCAAGCCAAAACAATTCTGTGAGTGATGGACATTTATCCTGACATTGCATAGGGAATCCTGAGGAGTCCGATGTTGTCATATGGCCCTGAACACATGCCATTTTATTACTTTTGTGGGTTTGCATATAGGGGGAATCTGAGGTACACAGAAAACATATATTGCAGTCACAGAGGCCTGGGAGGTTTCTTTTTTAAAATTCAGAATAACGCCTGCATTTTAAGCCTGTTTTTTTGACTGTGATGTCACAAAGGTCTGCTGTGAAATTTTATATTTATGTCACATCAGTTTACAGCTTAAAAAGCTTTAGGAATTTTTAAGAATTTCAGATTTTAGAGTTTTTGATAAAGCAGTGTTGAACATTTATTAGAACACTGGTTTTGTTTGAAAGTCCTAAAAATGAGACTTCTGCAGATCATTCACTGGCCAGAAGTGTGGCACATGATCATCCTCTTTGATAGACCGTTCCCACCTGCAGAAAGAAAGTGTCCATTATTGTTTGTTATTATTTTACTTCTTTGTGTGTGTGTGTGTGTGTGTGAAAGTGAGTCCCCATGTTTTTGGCCACATGTAAATGTGATCACATCTACATATGTGTATGTGTAGACATGTGTGGGTGCCAGCAGTTGATGTAGGGCGTGCTCCTTTATTGCTCTCCACCGTACATATATTAAGTCATGGCCTTCCATTTGAACTCAGAGCTGGCTTATTTCTTTGAACTAGCTACTCATCTTCTCTGGGGAGCTAGTCTTAACCTCCCAAGCACTGGGTTGCAGATGTGTTGTCATACTCCGTGGGTGCTGGGGATACAAACTCTAGTCGTCATACTTGTTACGGCAAGTGCTTTACACACCCAAACATCTCCCTAACACTTTTGTATATTTTCTTTTTTAAAGGGTGTATTGTTAGCAGGAGCAAAGATGCATTTCTCTTGGTAATGAAGGAAGGAAAACACTTTGTGCTTCTGGCATTGTATAGCAATGCTCCCACACAGAAATGACTCAAATAAGCATATGCTGTTTGAACAATAGGCCTCACTGTTGTACACAGGCAATGTTTGAGGGTCCTGGGAATCTTGGTTAGTCATGACAGCAGCAGCCAGAAGAACTCGTGCACACTTCTAGTCCCCTCTTTCTGTAACAACAAACACCAACATGTGAAGGTCTTTCTCACCAACTTTGCATCCAGGGACTAAAACGCTGTCTATGCCAGGGATGGTGAGAAATAAATGGAGCTTTCTCCCATGGCCTCCCTCCCTCTAAATAAAAATGCAAGAGTGTAGCCAGATAAAACACATGAGTCAGAAAGACATGTGAGTCAAAAAGGAAATCATGTGGAAAGCTATGGTATGGGTCAGGACTGAAGCCGAGGTTCCTTTACAAATATGTGGTATTAGGTCCTTTACATTTGCGGGGAGGAAGATGTGAGTGAAATTCTTCACTTTTTAGCAGTTACCAGGTAAAGGAAAGAATTCAGCTTAATGTCTGCTTGTCCAAAGACAAGTCACTCAGGAGACCTTGCACCCTTCTCAGACCTGAGAGATTTTGTAGGCTGGAGAGAAAGCTTACCCATATCCAGAGTAGCTAAGGACAGCTTCTGATTTGATAAGGGTTTTGGGTTCTAGAAATCCAAGAGACTAAGAAAATTCATGGTGGTCAGAAGGGGTTCACATGTCCCAAGACACTTAGAGGATGGGGCAGAGATGATGTGACATAAATAGTTCCTGATCTTGTTATTTGGGAAGAGGAACCACAATTGAAAAAAAAAGGGGGGGGGCAAATGCAAATATGTGGAGATCGATGTGGGAGAACCAGCCAAATCTGGGCGGTGCCATTCCTGGGCTGGTGGTCCTGAGCTGTGTGAGAGAGCAAACTGAGCAAGCCATGAGGAACAGGTCAGTAAGTGGTGTTCCTCTATGGCCTCTGGCTCAGTCCTGCCTGCAGGTCCCTGCTTTGAGTTCCCAGCCCCAATTCCCTCCCTGACGAACTATAATCTATGATGTGAAATAAGCCCTTTCTTCTTCAAATTGCTTTTGGTCATGGTACTTTTTATAGAAATAGAAACTTACCTGAATAGGTGTTTTCTGGTCATAAGCATGGGGTGAGGTGGGGTGGTAAGTCACAGGAGGGATGGGTAAGTTTACAGATAACTGAATAATCTGGGTGTTATAGGGTATGATGTGACAGGATCAGAACAGTTGTTTTGGAGATTAATAAACATCCCATATAATAATGATTGCTTCATCCAGAGTAGAAACAGCACATGGATTTCAAGAATCAAATAAAAGAATGTGTGTTCACCATCTGGTTCTTAAGCTACAGTAGCCGTGCATTTCATGTGGCCCAGGATGGGGACTGTATACATTGGTTTTAACTTCAGTCTGAGGCATCTGTAGGCATAGGTTTCTGGCCTGTCCCATCCAAGGTCCAGACTCACAGTCCTACAGCCGCTTAACCCCAAATAATGACTCAGATGCTTATATTAATTACAAACTGTTCGGTCTATGGCTCAGGCTTCTTGCTAGCTAGCTCTTGCATCTTAACTAAAGCCATTTCTACTAATCTGTTTTTCCACATGGCTCGTGACTTACTTGTACTTTTATGTTTTGCTCCCTCTGAGGCAGCTTCCAGTGTCTCCATGTGATTCTGCCCCCCTTCCCCTTTATCTATGCTTGGAACTTCCATCAGCCTATAAGCTGTCTTGTCATAGGCCAAACAGCCTCTTTATTAACCAGTGGTATTCACAGCATAGATAAAGACATCCCACATCAGGTGTCTACTCTTTAAACAGAAAAATGGATCTATGGTAGGAAGCATGTTGCTTTAGATCTTTAGACATGACAGATTAGCTCTCAGCAGTGAGCTCTAACATTCCAAGGAGAAAGTGTGAAAGCCTTGGGATGGGAGTGTGGGGCTGGCATGTGTGAATGGGGACACTCGTCAGGCTTCTTGGGCATAGGAATACTTGGTGCCTGTCTCATATCAGGCTGGGTCTGACTGGGGCAGAAAAACAATTGCAGCAGCTGAGTTGAAAACAAATTCAGGTCATTGAATAAATGACTGTGCTCTTGTACTGGCTCAGGGACTTACGTCCTGGAGACCAAGGGCCTGAGTTAAGTGTGTCTGAGCTTCATTCTGAATCCACACCATGTAGGAGCACAGGGGAAGTCTGGAGCAGGGAGCTACTCTTGGTGGTTCTGATATGGTAGTTCATTGCAGTTGTATAAAATCAGAGCTTGAGATGGAGCTTAATTGGCGGAGTGCTTGTTTGCAAAAAGTCATAGTTTTAGTCCCTAAACACAACAGAAACTGATCGGTGGTCCAATTCAAGGTCACAGTGTGTTTGAGGCCTTATTGTGATACATATTTAAACAGCAACAATAAAACAAACCAAAACCCCTAAATTAAAATTAAAAGCATGTGTGCATATGCACACACAGAGCAGAGTATGGAGGCCTCGCAGGTATTTACAGGCTTGGAATGTCCCTGGGCTCTCATTTCTCTTGGTAACATTTTAAAACAGGATTTAACATAGGCAGACAATATAGGAATACTGAGCCTGATACATCGGACTCAGAGAACACTAATTCCTCTCTTCTCTGCCAGAAGAAATCATTTTCAAGAGATACTTATACGAAAAAGCCAACCTCTGAACGGTGCTTAGCATGTATATTATTTCAATTAATCTTTACAATAATCCTGTGAATTATTATTTTTCTCTCAGTTTATCCCTATTGAAGCTTAGACGTTTTAGTCATGTGTTGAGGACACAAAGCTGCCAAGAGGAGAATGAGAGGTCTAATATAGGACTGCTGACCCTTAATTCCATATAATTGACTGGGTTCTGTTGATGAAGGCCATAAGAGGGTCCAGCTAATCTTTATTTTCAGTGCTATTTCGATATTTGGTGTGGGATGAGTATATAGGAAGCTGTAAATGTGAAATTTTAATCCTTTTGAAGGAAAGTCTGCTATTATTGCAGAATGAATTACTCATATATGTATATGAATATATATTATATATATATAATGTTCCTGTGCACGTGCATGTCTACCTGTGTATAAGCCAGAGATGAACACTGCCTTCTTCAATGTCTGTTTACTTTACTTTTTGAGACAGCATCATTCACTGAACCTGGAGTTCCCAAACGTGATTAGACAGGCTGGCCAGTGAGGTGCCTAACTATGGGGTCACAAACATTTCCAGAGGCACCTGGCTTTGCATGTGGGAGTGGGCACATGAACTCAGATCCTTATGTGTGTACAGAGCTCCTGGATGGCTTAAGATGAATTCAGGATGAATTTTGATATTTAGAGTTAAGTACAGAGGTTGTTAGTGGTTAGAGAAACTAGGATAACAGTAGGAAGGAACTTTTTAGTGTGGAGATGTGGACAGAAAGAGCTGGAAAGGGCTTCTTCCTAACTTTACAGTGAATAAAAAGTGGGACCAACAACAGACTAACTATTCACGAGGCCACCCTAGGAGTGCTGAGGTTTAGCCTCAAGTCTAATGAAAGACAGTATTACCTTAGCCGAGTGGCTCCAGCCCTACACCAGCCACAAAGGGCTGCAACGGAATATTGAATGTTCTCTCCCCCAAAAAACAATGAAACAAAAGATGGATGAACAGATTAAGCTGCTTGGATCCTTACAAATTGTATATATGTATCAAAGTATCACAGTACAGCAGGTCCAATCTCCAAGCACAGACACACACTCAGTAACCAACCCCCACTAAGTGGATTGAGAGTACAGGAAGAAACGGGAGTTTTGGTCTTAGGCTTGTGAGTTTTGACCCTAATTTCAGGACTTTGTTATCTCTCCCTCCTGGTGCTCACAGCTTCCTCCCCATCCCAGGGGGCTGCTGCCTCCGTTAGGGTTAAGAGCTGAGATTTTGGGAAAGTGAGCATCCTGATAGTGTTTATCAGGTCAGTGACACTCACGTAGTTAATTTATCACTTTCTAGACTGGAGAACATAGTACCTCACACAAAGAAGAGGAAATCAGTCCCTGTGGGCATGCCACTTTGTTAGCCTACTCCACAAGTGACGGGTGTGGTCTGTCAGTACCCTGCACATCAGCCATTTAATCTGCAGGATGCTAGGCAGCATTTTCTCCTCCACGTTCATTCTTTTTGTGGCTTAGGACACATTTGATAATTAAGCTTCTGAAAAAAAATTTGAATATTTAAGTGTGCTAGTATTGCTGATTTTGGGTTTTTGCTGGAAAAGCTTCCAGATAAGGTTAAGCTTTATTTAAGTATTCGTCTCTTTAAATAGAAGGCAGAGTGTACACTATTTCTTGTCAGCACACAGGATTCCATCCACTGGATCCCTCATGCAGTTTATTACTGAGTTGCTTAAAATGCCCCCCTCGGCCTCTTTTTCTGCTTCTTCCCTGCCCCACCTTCTTGAAGGAGAGAAATATTCACAACTACTATAAAATTGATGAATAGGAGTCAAAATATGAGTTTTCAAACACACAGATTCTGTCTTCTTTTTATTCCCCGGAGACCAACTCAGCAGTGTCACTGGATGACAATTTATCTCATCTCGGGCCAGACTTAGCATGGCAACTGTCAGCTGTTTTTTCTTGACATAAGAAAACCAAATGTCCTGTTACTGTTTATGCTGAAAACATATAGTAAGAAGGAACCAGATTGTGTAGAGACTGACTCCTGCTTGCTTGGATACTGGCAGAGGTCTGAAGAAAGCAGAGCCACATAGCCAGTTTTCCTTGACGATGAGCAGAGTGTCGTACTCCCCTGTTTTTATGGAAGTGTTTCTGGGAACCAGACTCCACCTGATAGTGTAGCAATGGAGTAAGGAAGGAAGCTATGCAATAGACATCCCAGAAAACATTTGACAGCACCCCAGTTGGGTCCCCAGTATTAATAAAACAGAACAAACGCTGATGATGAATTAGGGAGAATTGCTTCTCAAACTGGCAAACGGCACTGTGAAGAAGTAATTATAGGCCTCCTACCCAATTTAACACATTTTGCAAGAAATGTTAAATGAAGCATTTTCCATCCTCCAAACATCTTCTCTCTTCTTGTGTTTTTTTTTTTTTTTCTTCCTACAGAAAAGCACAGAGAAAGACAACAGGTACTCATTTCCCCCCTGTCTGGGCTTTAATAAGTACTAGTGTTGTGCCTTCTCTGCTACGGATTGTTTTAAAAATGAAAGGAAAAAATATCTCAGATAACTGGGCCCCTTGCTCCGCCTCCTCCTCTGAAGGAGCCTCCGTGCTAAGCTTGGCAGGCTTCCTGTCCCCAAGTACCTTATCGTTAAGCTGACCTATGTCTTTTATGGGACCCATTCTTCTTACAGATGATCTTACTGCCTGATGATAGGTGCCATAAAATAAACCAGATGTCAGGCTGCAGCAGCCTTGCTGAATGAACTCTCAGTGGGTAATTATTTCCTGATACATGGATTATAAATCCTGCCCGCTCTCCATATATAGTCAAGCTGTGTTAATTTTTAATTATGCATTTTATGGAGTGACAGAGACAATTATATTAATTTATAATTTTTCTTGAGGTTTTTAATATTTCAAATCAGAAGTCACAGATCATTTCCAGGGACATAGATTAAGCTGGTTAATAAGGGTATTTTTCCCAGAAGTATTCTTTAAGGAGGAAGATTCGATGCTATGGGGAATACAGAGCTTGTCTCCTTGCAGCTGTGATAACAGAATGGAAGGAAGGGCTGTTTGAGTCCGTTGTGGACCTAACCAAGCGATGAGCGTGTGCTTGGCCTGGTTCCTGGCTTCAGTGAATATTCTCTAGGGGCCTTTGGAAAACGGAAGGCCCTTGCTCGGAACTACCCTAATGGAGCACTACTGGGTCTATGAACCCCACTCCAGGGCAGGCCTCACACTCAGGAGTAGTTGACGAACATAAAACATCTCCATGCTTCTGGGGGTTGATGGCTGTAGCTTATTAGCTTGTTTCCTTCTTTTTAATGGGTTTTGGATATGGAGCTCAGACCCTTGCACCTGACTAACCATCTCCCCACTCCCTCCCACTTAGTTTCTCCTCCTACTGGAGCATGAACCCATTGAGAGCAAGGCCTTGTTTCCCTCACTGGACACCTGGCTCCCAGGATGCTGTTTAGCATTAGGTATAGTTATAGAGCACAACATGATCTGTGGGTGAGTGACAGGCTATGTTTGTGATGATGACCTCATTGAATTCTGTCCCTGGAAACAGTGTAGCTGTCTTAGCTTGTCTAAGTACACAACACGATATTTCTACAAAACTGAAATCACCCTATAAAGCATTTCTGAAATTTACCCCTGGATAAGGGACCCATGATTGTAGAAGTAAATACTTGTTACGTGACAATGATTAATACCATTGAGAGTTTTGAAGTGTCACTGAGCAGAAGGGTTAATCTTCTTCCTGAGACCTAAAGCAGAAGTTAAAAGTCTCTCCTTAACAATATGCATACTTGTTGGCAAACCTTTATCGGATCCCAAGGCAGCATCTCCTTTAATCTAGCCCTTACTCTCTTTTCTTAACTTGTTACCAGTGTCTCAAAAATGTTGAAAATAGGATCAGGCTTAGTCAATGAAGCATTTCAGGTGCAGGCATGAGGCTTAGGTTTGGACTCCTGGAGCCCATGTGACACAGCTGGACATGGTATGTGCCCATAGTCCTGGCACTGGGGAGGTAGGTACAGGAAGATCCCTGGGACTTACTGACCAGTTAGTCTATCCATATCTGTGAGCTCCAGGTTCGGGAGAGATTCTGTCATAAAATACATGGTACAGAGTGATTGAAGAAAGCATTCTACATTGACCTTTGGTCTTCCTTACCTGCAAGTACACGCATACATATGTGTACACATATATGTAAGCCCACATACACCATAAAGAAAAGAAGGATAACAAAAATATAGACAAGCATAAATCCAACAACAGTCACTATCCCCCTGACCAAACAGGGGTGTTTTTTTTTGTTTTTTTTTTTTGTTTTTTTTGAATTTTTAATCCCCCTGCCTCAGCCTCCCAAGTGTTGGAATTACAGGCATGCAAACGGCATTCCTGGTTAGCTTTAAATATATTCTTCTATTTCCATTTGCTTTTTCCTATGGCATGGAGATGACCAGACATAGAAGGAGAAACAAGTTCAGAGCAGTTTAATAACACACCTGAGTCTGAGTAGGTGATGGGTTAGATATTATACCTTTGTTTGGGACATCATGACAATGGAGGGGATCATGCCTGTCCCTCCATGCTGTGTTATGGCTGTGCTCACTCTTTCTGGGAAAGAATTTTAGTTTGCTTCATGATTCTAGAAAGTTATAGGGCATAGTGCTGGCATTTACCCAGCTTCTGATGAGGGCCATGAGCCAGATTATAATTTTGTGAAGAGTAAAGGGTCCACAAAAGAGCTGAGGAGGTTGAACTTGTATTTATCAAAACATGCTTTTGAACTTTTAAACATTTATTTATGTATGTATTTGTTGACTGATTATGTATACATGGCAGGTGTCATGATGTCTAGGTGGAGGTCTGAGCCCAGCTTTAGGAATCAGTGGCACTTTCACCCCATAGGTCTCAGGGATGATGTCAGGCTCAAGGGCTTGGTGGCAAGCACCTTCACCGGCCGAGCTTGCTTGCCATCTCTCAATCTGCTGGTTTAGTAGCAGAACCCTTCCCAAGAGAACCAACTTACTCTCATGAGGGAAACTTTAATCTTTCATGACAATGAAGCCATGTGGCCCAGACTTCTCTCAACATTGTAGGTTTAAGGACCAAATTTCAAAATGAAGGGCTTTCTGTTTGTTTTAAACAGGTTCAGCTTTTTATTGAGCAAAAGACCAAAGGCCCTGCCATCAATAGATTCGTCAGATTCTTCTGTCTTCTCTTCCACCTTCTACTCCTCAGCTGAGGAAGCAGCAGTAGAAGGAGGCCCACCGGCCTGTTCATTGTAGATGATGCTCCCAATGTTGACATTGGCCAGAGCCTTTGCAAACAAGCCAGGCCAGAAAGATTCAACACCGACACCAACTGCTTTGATGAGGGCATTGATCTTTATGGCCCTCACCTTGTCTTCATGCAGTTTGAGACAGGAGTAGAGGCAGGTGAGTTCGGAGACAGAAGCCATGTTGACAACTGCTGCCAGGGCACTAGTCACCCAGGTGAGATGAGGGCCTCACTTCAACATAGTCTTAGCTTCCTTGGAAGGACTGAGCACCATGGAGGCAGCCAAGGAAAGGCCAAAACAAATGATAGCAGCATCCTAACTCATATGCATGTAGCTTGGATGGAGCAAAGCATTGCATAATTCGACTACTAAAATCTAAAAGTAAAGGCTATGGGATGAATAGCCCATGCCTAGCACGGATGATCCCTTAGGTTCTCTCTCCAGTACCAAACCGAACACCTTAAAAGAGAAAGAAAAGGCTGTGACTAGTTAGCTTGACTTCAGAGCCAACGTGACCTGTGGGGATATTTTCAAAAATAGTAAAAACAGTCGGAGATATCAGAGGACAGATCCACCTCCTCTGTCTTTGTTTGTTTATTTTCTCCAGACAAGTTTGTTGGTTGTTTTTTTTTTTTTTTTTTTTTTTTTTTGCCTAACAGTCCTGGCTGTCCTGGAACTTGCTTTGAAGACCAGGCTGGCTTTGAACTCACAGACTCTTCTTCTTCTTCTTCTTCTTCTTCTTTTTTTTTTTTTCAGATCTACCCCGTCCTGTCTTTGTTTGTTTAATTTTTACTGTTGTTGTTTTTTGTTTTTGTTTGTTTTTTTCATGTTTCTGTCCTCTGATATCTGCGACTGTTGAATTTTTATTATTTTTGAAAATATCCCCACAGTGACTTGCTCTCCTCCTCAACTTCCTTCTCGGTCTGTCTTGTCTTTATTTTCAGTATGGAGATGTATTAGTTCTCTATTTTGTTGGCTGTGGTAAAATACTCTGACAAAAGCAGCTTAGGGTAGGCATAATTCAATTTATCCCATCGTCCACGGAGGAGAAGTCTTTTTACTATGAGTACCTATAAAATAGAAAGCTGTCTCTTTCTGACATGTAATAACACATGCTATTACATTCTTATTTTAAAGAGGGAGAATTTGGAATAAAACAATCATACCAGCGCAAAACCAAACTCTGCCAGGGTAAACAGCAAATCCTGTATCTCTAGGCAGAATGTTTGAGCTTGTAATGTAATTTGTGCTGCAGCTGGACCATCTACAGCACCCATATTTTTCTCTTATGGCTAGGATGGCTCAATTCCACAGCTGAAGCTCTCTTTGATTGATGCCCCATAGTTCTCCAATATCCTGGGATCTCTTCTGCTAGGCTGCACCTTCACAGCTTCACACAATAACCTCTCAGGATCTCTTTGTAGAGACTTTAACCCTGCCACACAGTGCGTGGCCTCAGCTGCTCTTCATGTCCCTCCTCAACCTTAGATCCTTCGCAGGACACGGGTGACTCTTAAGATAGTGTCAAGCTATGCTGCCAGATTGAGACATAGCTGCCTCCCCAGCCCAGCACCGTCAGCTTCCGTTGATCCCGAGGAAACACAGGCCAGCTGTGGAAGTGTAATGTGGAGGCCTCTTTACACCAGTGTTGACTTGTCCATGAATTATAACTCCTTCTTCAGCACCAGCTTGAATAGCATTCTGCCTTAAAATTTCTTCTGCCAAACAAATCAGCCCACTATCTTTAAATTTACCTTCACTTAAGATCTCAAGATGTGGACAGAATGAATTAATTTTTTTTTTATTTTGCTAAAATATCACACAAATGGCTCCTATCCAAGCTCCACATGGAGTGGAACATCAGGAGTCAGGCCTCCATGGTCCTCCTTTCTCTCAGCTTTACTGGCTTCAAGCTCCCATTAGCCTATCCCTGCATTTAAAAGCTTTTCTAGCTTGATGAGTCAAAACACTTCCACACTCCTTAACACAATAGCATCGGAGCCTTGGTTTATCATGGCCGTCGGTACATTCCTGGCATCACAGTCTGTATATGTTCTTAGAAGAATAGAGCTGATGGGATTATAGACCTTACCTCAGATTGGTTTATGTTATACCACCCAACAATACCTGTCTCCCACTGCAAAGGCCAGGAATCCAGGAGTTGCTTACTCCACAAGGCTGGGTGCCACAGGCTTGGAAAATTCCTTGAGAGGTGCTAATCTTCAGTCTACACTGGAAGCCTAAAGAAGCTAGGATCTGTATCAGCAAAGGGATGTAGCAGCAGCAGAGTAGAAGAAATTGCCATCTAATGTGAAAGCAAATAGACATAAAGCGTGGTTTCCTTTTATCCCCTCACCTGAGATGCCACTGGAGGATGTCATTCATTTTTAAGGTGGGTCTTCCCACATCAAATAATGTTATCAAGAAAACTCCTCGCAGGAAGACCCAGCTGCTTGCCCTTTAGTCAATTCCAGATTGAGTCAAGTTCAACTACCATAAAATCTGTGAAAGTTTTTTATCATTTACATCTCAGTGGTTTTAAGATAATTTTGAGATCTACAATATTATGTTAGTTACGTTTGCCTGTTTCTCTCTTATTGGTTTTGTTTGCAGGTGGCACTTGAGAGAGTGCCTTTATCTGTGACACTCTCATTTATACTAATAGTATCAGTACAATTATTAATAGGGACTTTTATTTTAGAAGTGTAAGGGTATCGTGATAATTGCAGAGAACCCCCCATCCCCGACAAAACACCAGAATGAGCCCTTTTCTGTGAATATATGAGTTTTGTGCATGTGTTCATGAGGTTATGTTAACATATGTGGAGTGTGTGTGTGTGTGTGTGTGTGTGTATGTGCATGTGTGTGTGCTACACATACATTCATGTGGGTATGTGGACATGTGTGGAGGTCAAAATTTGAAAGCAGGTATATCCACTTATTGCTCTCCATGTTATATTTTGAAACCAGGTTGTTACTCACTCGGAAGCTCATTAGTTTGAAGAGGCTGACAGTGAACTCAAGGGCTCCTCCTGTTTCCTCCCCGCTCTCCACACCTGGGTTTTGGGAGAGTGATAGAGACTTGAACCCATGCTTGTTCTGCAGACTCTTAACCTATTGAGCCGTCTTCCTACTCACTTATCTGCCTTTGATCATTGCCTAAAGTCAAAATGATTTCCACCTCTGACTCATGCATTAGAAACATGCTTCCTTCTACCTCTGACCTATTGAACATGTGTATCATTATTTTATACTGTGCAACATTAAAGGAAATAATGGGTAGATAGGCAGCCTATTGTAATTTTATTGGGTCCCTGAGTTCACAGACTTATTCATTTGTATTAGATATTGGAATTTGCTATTCTTAATTATACAGTGTTTTGAGGCATAGAACCACTTCATCTGTAAACCAATCAAGAATTTCCTGAATTTAGCACCAATATTTTCATTGACACTGTTGTTCTTAAAACCCGTTTAGCCTTTTGACACTTTCTTTTGAACTGCTTTTGGTTTCCTGATGGGTTATTTTTGGGTCATAGATGAAAATACCAGTGACCTCATATAGAGCGGTCCCCTTGGTGCTGGTAAGAGTTTTCCTGCCTCCTTCTTCCTGTTTTTCATACATCTTTAGGGTTGCAAGTTTTGCTTTTGTGGAGTATTTTAGCCCATGGACTGTCTTATGTTGAAAGGAAGACCATGATTTTGTTGGGACTTCAGACTCTGGGGAAGACCTAAGCTCAGTATGCCCTGCTGCCCATGCTGCCATCAGGTGCTATTTACAGTTTCCACTTAAAATGACCCCTTTGAGGGTAAAGGGAGGTGCTTCTGGGTGTTCCGTGGACTCCAAACTGGGAAAAGACAACACATAAAGCTGATTCAGTGTCTTCCACCTCCTGATTTTAGCTCCTGCATTTCTCAGCTCCCTGCTGCCTGCACTGCAGTGGACCAACTGCTCCCTGAGGATTCATTTGTCAACACTGCCACTTTTCTCTCAGGAAGTAGCACTTCCTTGGAGGATGTAGAAGAATTTATGCTTTGACAACAGATATATGCACAGAGCCAAGCTTTTGTCCTATTCTGCAGGGGTGACAGTTCTCAGCCCTCTGGCAGAATCCCTTTAGAACATGAAACAGCATTCTACTTAATTTTAATGAGCTAATTGTTAAATGAGAAGGGCCGGTGAGTTCATAGACAAAGAAAGCCATAAAAATCTCTCCAGCTGTCATTCTTGCATGCTCTTATTTGTGAGTGTCCTGTACGGTTAGTGTAAAGTAAACCCTTTTTATTTGGCCAAAACCTCACAGTTTTCATGTCTGAGTTTATTTGCAGCCACTCTTCTCTCAAACTTGTCTTTCATCCTCCTGCTGAGAGGATTTGTCATTCAGCATTGGGCAGTGTCAACAAGGTGGCCTCAAGTTTTGATTAGTGCACGTGTGTGTGTGTGTGTGTGTGTGTGTGTGTGTGTGTGTGTGTGTGTGTGTGTGTGTAATGTGTTTTAGTAGTAGTACTTATGGTAACTTGTATAGGACATATTAGTTTTTTGTATTTGGTATTATTGACTTATAGTGCCTAAAAGTAAAGAATCTAGTCTCATACCCTCCATAGTGAAAGCCCAGCTTCATCAGTTAGGGATTATAGTGCCTTGGACAAATTCCTTGAGTTTTCCAGCCTCCCTCCATGCATAACATCTGGGGTATCAATACCCATCATCACCATCTTCATCATCATCATCTCGTCTTCCCCATCCTTGATTTTCTTCTTGTTCTTCTTCATCTACTGTCATTCATTTATAACAAATTGTCTCCCTGTATCTTCAGTATTCCTCTATAGGGATTCGCATTTGGCTTAGGATAATAGGCCCTGCACTGCTACACATTCTTATACTCCCGAGGAATTGGATTTTCAATAAGACAGTTGGAGGGAGACAGATTGGAGGCACTGCTTAAATATCTTAATGATATCAGAATAACAAATTCTCTTGGGCTCCTTTGTGCATGGACTCCAGGCCCTTGTTTCAATGGTGAGAAGAGGAGACAGGTGGAAGATAACACAGGTTCTTGCAAACTGAATAAACATTTAGTAAAACTCTGTTTAGAAAGCTAACGGAAAGACGTCTACTGTCATGCTTTAGCCAGTCCTCCGTCCTCCTCTTACTTTTGGTTTGGTTGTCGAGACGGGGATTTTCTGTGTAACAACCCTGGCTGTCCTAGAACTCACTTTGTAGACAAGGCTGGCCTTGAATTCAGAGATCCACCTTGCCTCCCAGACTGCTGGGATTAAAGGTGTGAGCCACTATTCCTGGCCACATTTTCCATGGATTTGGGGAAAGGTAATTTTTCTCCAGGAACTTTTCTCCTTTCAAAACCATAAATGTTCTGTTAAACAAGGGAGCATGGATATCATCATGGCAGCAACCAATGGTTTTGGCTATGACGGGTTCTTACTGTAGCATAACTACATTCAGGTTTTAAGAAATTTTATTCATTCCGTTTAGTTCAATAGTTTTTATTTATTTTGTATGTCTGTGCACATGTAAACACACATGTGGGAAAAGGGTATGTGCATGCCAACCTTTGGTAGTTTGTTCTCTCTTTCCACCATGTGGAGCTTGGGGATCAAATGCAGGTCATCAAACTCAGAAGCAAGTTTTTGTACCTGGTGAACCATATTGAGACACAGAGGACGAGGATTTGTGGACAAGAAAGTTTATATTGACAGAAGTACATCATGGCAAGAAAGCGTCATGACTTGTTCTCCTGAGCTCCCTCAGAGTAGAATACAAACCTACCTGTGAGGCTAATGTCTAATATTACAAGGCAGAAGTAGAAAGGCCAATTTCTAAGCTCAGATGTATCAGTGATTTATATTAGAGGAAAAGTGACTTAATCATCTTATGCCTCATATACTATTTTAAAATAAATTATACCTACCAAAGCTTTTAAAAACTTGTGATCAAATGCCTGTAATATTTACCAGGTTAATAGAAAGTTCTATGGCATATGATATGTTCATGCTGTCCAGAGATTATTATCACCAAAATGTCTATAAGGCTCCATTGTGGAAAACTGAAACTCGGTCTCTATTCATCATTTTCCTCTTTCTCACCCTCAGCTCCTGGCAACCACCATTCTACTTTTGGTCTCTCTAGGACAGTTCATGGTGCCTTGTGTAAGTTGGCTCTCCCAGCACTTGCCTTTAATTGACTGCCTTGCTTCATTTAGCATGATGTTTCCAGGGTTAATCTACAGTGTAGCATGGATCAAAATATCTTTCCTTTGTAAGGCTGAATAACATTTAGTTGTGTGTCTACTATACGTTTTATTCTTTTTTGACAGATACCTGGTTTGTTTCCACCCTTTGGCATTGTGCGTAGCCCTACAGTGAATATAGGTGTTAAATATTTTCTTCAAGAGCCCACTTTCAACATATGTGGGTTCCATGGTTGATTCATGGTGTTCACATACTCTATACTGGCTACATGTTAAATGTTGCTTTTTCATAGTGAACAGTGAGGCCCCGAGAGGAGCCTGATTTCAATTCATTCTCATACCCTTAGTGTGGGTGTGAGAAACATACCCTTGTTTCCTCCATTTCTTCGTGCTTCCATGAAGCATGTATCACACAGCACACACAAATATTCTGAGAAGGGATAACTTAAGGAACGTGGTTACTAGGCGAATAAATGACTATTGAAAGAATTTCATAATGGTTTAAAGCAGTGGCCTTTAGTCGGGTAGTTTCTCTCTCCCACCCGGCCAGTCCTGTAGCCATTTAATCCCAAACAATCACATAAAGGCTTATATTAATTATAAACTGTTTGGCTTATAGCTCAGGCTTAAACTAACCCATGATTCTTATCAGTGTTTAGCAATGTAGCTTGGTGCAGCCTCTCATTTTTGTCTGGCTAGCATCTCCTGCTCTGTTCTTCCACTTCCTAGAATTCTCCTAATCTGGCTGTTTCACCTCTACTTCCTGTATAGCTACTTGACCAATCAGTATTTTATTAAACCAATACAAGTGAAAAATATTTACAGTGTACAAAAGCATAGTCCCACAGTAGCTGGGACCAATAGACTCCATGCCAGTCTCTTTCACCTGTTTGTGGATGGGTTTCCAGCTAGGAGTGTTTAAGATGAATATTTGAATTCTGACAATATGGAATGCTAACTTTGAATCCTGGTTAAGTGAGATGTTGTCCACCCCCAAAGAACATTTTCCATTTGTCCTACAGTATAAGATATTTCACTCTCAAATTTATTTCTTGAATTTCATCAACATTTGGTTTGTTCCTTTTGTCATAAGTACCTATATAATAGCCTAGATTGTGCTACTGGGTCCACAAGCTCTGTTTATAGTAAGTGCCTAACAAATAGTGCAATTTTCCTCTCTTATACTTAACTCTTCTGTTCCTAAACTGAATTTCATAGGAAAAAAATAGTCAGTTGAATTAAATAAGGGTACTCTCTTAAAGAACATGTTATTCAGTGTCTTTCTTTACTAGGGTTATTTATGGATTATCTGTAAGACAAATGTGGAAACTATAATTTGGATTGGGAACAAATTTATTTCATACTGTGAAGTCTCCAGATTCCCTATGACAGTGACTTGGGCCACAAGCTAACTAAATTTGTGGTGTCTTAGAGAAAATTCAACATTTGCCTTTGGCTCTGCTTAGGGCATATTAAAAAAATCCTGGGTCTACACACATTTTTCTTACTGGTCTTGTATCTTTAAGATCTTTAAAATTTTATGTTTAGAGTGTTTTCCTGTTCATTTTTCATTTTATTAAGAAGAAACCCTAAATGAAGCATAACAATGCCATCATTTTTCATTATTGCTAATGGTTTTATGACAGGATGAAGTCTTGTGTAGTATAATGCTTTTTTTTGGTGCCTCAAATGTTGGCAGAAAAATCATTTAAAAATATTACTGAATTTTCTGTAGCAAAAGAAAAAGCTTTTGACTCCACATATTTTTAGAGTATAAAATATGGTGCATTATATTGTGTAAAATCTCAGTAATTTTTGGAGGCAATCCCACATCTCATACATTTCTGTCTTGACATTGTAATTTACAATCTGTACCTCAAACTGGAACACAGCCTTTAAAATATTAGGCGTCTGAAAGCTAGCTGTTTTACTTTATTATGCTTCAGTCATACCCTGAGCTAAGTCTATATTTCTTAGGATATTATAAGATTAATGCGTTATTTGTTTGTTTGTTTATTGTGTTTATGATCTTGTGTGTGGTAGTGGACCTGTACACAGGTCCATGTGGAGGCCAGAGGTAATGCTGATTGTCCATCCTTGGGAACCTTCCATCTTGGTTTTTAAAGACAGGGTCTCTCATCGGTCTGGAACTCTCCGTGTAGGATCAGGTGACTGGCCAGCAAGTCCCATTCACTTTTTTCGATACAACCTCCTTACTTTATAAGAAGAAACTGAGGCCAAGAGCGATGGGTTAGTGGTAAACTGGAGAAGGAAACCGGGGTGACGTTTGAGCTGTCTTCAGTAAGAGGAAAATAGGAAAATAAAGACACACATGTGACAAGGAGTCTTGTACTCCTGACTTCCATTCCAGACCCAGGAATGGGAGAAATAACAGAAGCCAACTCCAAAGGCCAGGGAATTCAAATTACTTCTAGTTGTGTTGAAGCTTGAAATTAAATGAGCAGTTTTAGGAAACTAACCATCTCTTTACAATGTGCTATAACTCACACTATTTGCATAGACAGTGTTTTAGGAGGGCAGTTCTACATCACCACGAATAATGTTAAATAACAGAATTTCTCAGCATACAAATATAAGTGAGCAGAGGAGCAGCAGACGTAGGTAAGCAGCCCATGTTAACCCCATCACACCTTTGTGTCACTTTGGGATCCTTTGTAATTATTTTGTAGACCTAGGGACTTTGTGTGCCATCTCTGCAGGACCCTTCTGTGTTTATATGGTGGATATTTTGGAAAGGGACCTGCAAATCCATAGCTAGCCTCTTTCTTTCTTTTATATTTCATTTTGATTAATGTGCTTTTTCTTAAGAGGCCTGCCTGCGTTTTGTAAGGATAGACAGAATAGCTGAACAAGAATGGAAGAGCTCAAAAGCCCACATGAAGATAATCACTTGTTTCAATTGACTTAACATTCACAGAAACCTGTGCTAGTCACACATTTGTCAGATCTCATGAGCACTGGCTGAGTATTTCTAGAAGCCTCAGTGCAGAAAGAAACACGTTTGAATATATTGTTGTGTGCTTAGGCGTGCCTTTGCTCTTGCATGCCGGCTGCAAACCCAACTCAGCAGTACCAGAGTCTTTGCTATATGCTGTTCCTTTATCTTTCTTTAACTTTAAAAACATATTAAGAGTCAAATGTTCTAAGATTGGTTGTTAAAGATAATTCAGTGATTTCTTTTGGAATGCCAGTCATGGCATGGGGTCAGTCTGCCTACAAAACAAGAAGCATAACGGAAAGATTGTCATTATTCTGTCCTCTCTGCACCCACGTGGGCAGTTTTCCAAAACAGAGTCATTTTCTGGAACACTGTGTTCTGTCTCTAGTTTGTACATCTGTTGTGTCTCTGTAGCCAAAGGGAAGTAGAAAGTTGTGAAAATATCAGGTAAGTTTGGAGCCAGTTACTTAGGGACTTTAAATATTATATTTGCCTGATTATCTTAGAACACTTCATGGCATATCAAGTTCAGGTGAAGTGGATGGCAGATAACTCCGGGACCAGCTAGTTTCAGGGGAATTGTAGTGTGGGTGGTTGGGACTTGAGCTGGTATTGGAGCACAGTTGCCTGATTCAATGTGTTGACTGAAGATCTAGATGTGAACAGGGGCTCCCTGGAGGAGAAGGCATTAAAGAAAAGCCTTCCGTGGAGAGCCAAATCAGCTGGGTAGGCATCAGATGGTCAAGACTTGAAGACATGAAAGGAGGCCCATGCTTCATGGCCTGAAGAATCAAAGCGGCCCTTAAAGAACTTAGATGTGAAGACCTTCAGAAGATGTGAAAAGCCGAATAGGAGATGATGAGGTCATCCAGGGATTAGCAACTGGAACTCCCAATACCACAGAGGCTGGTGGAACAAAGGAGGGATGCTGTCTGAAGAAAAAGAGTAGGATATGTGTGGTTGCTCTCAGAAACACCTGGAACCACAAACAGAAAATGTCTGATAAAAATGGAGCCACAGAAAGCACGAAGCCACACGTCTTAGTCTTTTTCGTTCTTGGGTAATTTGTAATGAACATGGTTTAGTTGATGGCTCCAGTGTTGAGGAAATCTGAGGTCAGGGAGATAGCTAGCATCCCAGGATAAAAAATCGGGGGGGGGGGGGAGAGGGAAGGATCCGAACAGGAATCCTGTGGGAATTGTATTTATTCATTCATTAGGGCATTGACCAAATTACCTTTAAGAGATAACCTGCCTCTCAATAAAGGCACCATAGAGGAAATTTCTCATGCCTGGATTTCACATTCAAACCTTAGCATCACCTCTGGTGAGATCATCTACAGAAGAGAGGAAGGAGTTACTCTGCCTTTTTCCTACCTCTCTGTCTTCCACTGAATATGGCTGGAGTTAGTTGACAATTGATTCTGAAAAAGGTAGTCTTTAAATCAGAGAGTGACTAGGCATATGACTAGTATGTAAGTATGGGCAGGACTGAACAGACTCTTGGCAAGTGTACTGGTAAGAACCAATGGCATCACAGATCTTCCTGGTGTTAAGACCTTGTGTGTGGCATCCATTGGGTTTCCAGGGCAAAGTTCTGGGTCCTAGCCATATTGAGGCTGTGTTAGGCGACTGCTTATTCTCAGCCTAGTTAGAAGATAAGCCAGGCTTTAGGATTCTGGTGGGTTCTTTTTGGAATCTAGATATTCTTGTTAACATCCTCTTGTCAGAGCTGACTCCTCAATCCATTTAAAGTGATTGAAAATTTCTGGGTGAACAATAGAAAATTTTACTATGATAAGTGTAAAAAAAAATAAAAGCTCTCTCTCTGAAAAGAAACTCACTTTAATGTCTCAATGTCCTGAATGGTAACGGAAATGACGCTTTTTCTGAGTGGGTCATATAAACTCTAAACCATGAGTTAGGGTATCTTCTGGTCCTTGCCCCCCTGTCAGATGGTCTGGGGAGAAAAAAAATTTCTACTTGAAACATCCCCTTCCTGATGCTGTCCACACTGCTGTATCCTGGGTATAGCACACAGAAGGAGTGTCTGCATTGTAGAGAGGAAATGAGATAAGCCATCTATAACAATGGTAACAATGCTTTCAGCTACTCAACAGCTCTCAAACTTTTGTGTGACTCACCCAGTGGGCCTGTCAAAATGCAGATGGCTCTGGTGGCCAACTCCTTCCACTCCATTTATGTTCAAGCATATCTCAGTGGGCCTACACACTTGTTTTTCCTACTGGTTCTCAGATGCCATTGCTACTACTGTGTTCCAGGCATGTATTCATCTTTCCATCCTACCACAGTTGAGGCTTCCAAAAGCCAAGTCATCAGTGTATGGCCACACTGCTAGAGAGCAGTAATGGAAGGCTATTATTGGGTGCTGGTCTTACATTTGGTCATCTGTGTTTGATTGTCAGACCTGGACCGCCATTGGGACTACTGTGCTACAGGTCTGGGTAGCCATCACCTTCTGGAGTTTCCATGGAATTTGTAGCTTTGTCTTAGGCCTATGTAATTGTCTTTTAAAAAATGAAATGAGACTACATATTTTAAGGAATTTGGCCTTGTTCATGTAGTGGGCATTGACATTTTGGTGCAAATGCCCCTGGTAGCTGATGCTAGTTAGTCTGACAGAGACTGTGGAATGGGGAAGTTACTGTCACCTACAGTCAGGGAGAGGTTTTATGCATGGCTGGCTGAACTGATTGGGGCCTTCCCAGGGCTGTTTTGAGTCCACCTCATGCATGTAGTGTAGAACAGTTGCCTTCACAGTCAGTCCCATATATTTCTGTTCAGAATGTACCTGTTATATCTGGTTCTGTAATACTTAGAGGCTACTGTAGTAGTTCAAACCAGTGATCTTGAAAGAGGAGGGAACATCTTTTATCTTCTATCTCAGATCTCTTACTTACAAACTCTACCTAATTTCCCACTTTACCCATTGAGCAAGGATGATCTGAGAGTTGGCAGATAAAAAGCATCTCTGCACATCCTGCTGTCCTCTTCTCCATGAATTCCAGTCACATATTAATTATTGATCCAAAGTGTCTTTATTGTTCCATCTGCAAACTGCAAATGTGAATTCCAGCCATGTATTTTTAAACACCTCTATTATGATCCAGCAAATATGAATATCACATGTAGTTTATTACAAGTGAGCTTTGTTTATATAGAAAAAAATCTGCTTAATATATGGTTTCTAGACTTTAATTTTTGCTAACTGTAGCTGAATTTTGAGTTAGAAGAAACAAGCTGTTTTGCTATTAAATGATTCTATATATCATATTTCCAGAAGCTTCTATAGTGTTTTCTTTGTAGAGACAGAAAATTAAGATGGAAAGTAGAAAAATCTATGTCCTGGGGCCTGGAATAAATTATAGGAATCAATACATTTATAATAATACAAATAAATCATAGATCATTTTACCTGGATAATTGTGTGTGTGTGTGTGTGTGTGTGTGTGTGTGTGTGTGTGTGTGTGTGTGTGTGTCGTCAGGTGATTTCCTCCATCACTTCCCACCTTATGTTTAAATTCTTCAGAGTTGTTTGTGTGTTTGTTTGTATGGATGTGCGACTGGAGGGCAGAGGGAAGCTTGTAGGAGCCTGTCCTTTCCTTTCCTATGTAGATTCTAAGGATGGAACTCAGGCCATCAGGCTTGTTGTTAGAAGCCTTTACTTGCTCAGTCATTTCTTCACCTCCACCTTATTTTTTGGGACAAGGTCTCTCTCTGCATCTGAAGCTTGCCAGTTTTGCTAGACTGGTAGGCCATCAAACGCTGGGAATCGGCCTGACTCTGTCACCCCACCCAGGGTAGTTACGTACCTCCATGCACAGCTTTTATGTGGGTTTTGGAGATCTGAGTTCAGGTCCTTCTGTGTAAGCAGTGAGCATTTTATTTATGGAGCTGTCTTCCCTGTCTTCCTGGATAATAACATTTGAAAGCAGCTTTACATGATTATAAATTCAATTAGCATTGCCTTCTGAAAAAACAAAATTACAAGCTCACATGATCTGAAAACAAGTTCCCAGAGTCTTCTTATACTAATTGCCTAATCAATATTAGGAAATGTTTTAGAAATAACTATTTCTAGAACAGCAACTTTTGCTGCAAGATTCTATTAACATGATTCTGTTAAGTTTGTAACTACACTTTTCCAATAGAGCATTATATATAGTGTTATATTTAATATATTGGCTTTGTTAAAGAACACATTTTCAAGAAGAGATGGTGGTATATACTATAATTCCAGGACTGTGGGGGCACGTGGGGTGGGGGCAGGGAACAGGACAGCAGAGGCTGCAGCAGAAGGAATCTGAGTTTAAGGCCAGCTTGAGTTTTATAATGAGGCCCTTTCTTTAAAAATCCTGAAACAGGTACAGCAAGATATTTGGAAGTAAAGGAGCTTGGTCCCAACTTAGCTAGTAAATTCTATTTGATCCGTGGGATCCATGTGGTAGAATGAGGGTGAGGACCCCTCCTGCAAGTTGTCCTCTGACTTCCACATTTAAATCATATCACACACACACACACACACACACACACACTCACACACACGCATGCACACACACACTCTCACACACACGCATGCACACACATATACACACAATACACACACTCACACAGACACACAAACATACACACATACTCACACACATACACACACTCACACAATACACACACAATACACAGACACATACACACACAGACACACAAATATACACACATACTCACATACACATACAATACACACACACATGGACACACACACATGCACATTCACACATCCACACACAAACACACATTACGCACACATGTATCATACATAAACACACCACACACATATACACACACATACATATACACACAGAGAGACACACACATACACATACTCACACAAAAAAAAACAGTTCCAGATTTAACTTATTTATTTATTTTTTTATAAAATAGCCTGAGCAGGAACAAGGAAATAAAACAATTCAAAGATTCAAGAACTAAATGGTTGATATCAGATCAGCCCAGCCTTCCTTCCACGAGAGATAAAACAGGCCTATCTGAGCACTGATCGATCATCTCTCCTGGATTCTGAGACGGTCAAGTTACTTTGGATTTGGTGATATTGAACTTGATCAGCTTAAGTGTCTCTGAATTAGTTTGATCTGTTAGGGCCTCCTAAATAAGTCTGTCTAAATCATGGTCCTCCTATAAGTCTTTTTGAAAAGTTTAGGATTCAGAAAACTGTTAGAACATCCTTCCTTTCCCATTTGTGAACAAGAGGAAGAAGACAATAGATGTCTGCAGAGTTCCCACCTCTGCATAGACAGCCTCTCCCAAACAGTGGCTTGCCACCAAGTCAGGTACTGAGCTCAGAACAGGTGACTTGGTGACAGTTTGCCTTGAGAGGTTTGGATTCTCTGCATAGTAGTTTGGGAAGTTCAGTGGTGTGCTGGAGACTCCATTTCCAAGATGGCCAGTCATGTGACTGTCTGGTTAGCACCATATTCAGACTAGAAGCCCAGGAAGGACTGATAACCAGATGGCCAAGGAGACAATGACCCCCATCCCTCTTGAGACACACTGTGGACTGCCATGGTACCTGGGCTTAGAGTGGGTCTATCCTGAAAGAACCATTGCCGAGACACATTACAGCTGTTTAGACCTTGCATGCTTTGTGCGCATCCAGACACACATATAAACACACATAAACGTATACACTGCATGCATAGAGATGGAATAAGTGAGTAGAGTTTAGCTGAGGTGAAGAGATAAAAGCAATTACATAAAGGAAGGAATTGGGTAAAAGTGTATAGATATTTTCTTTTTCTTCTTAATTTTTGTATAGAAAGTGAGAATAATGCCAGTATGAAGTAGATTACGGTGTTTTTTCTATTCACGTGTGTGATCTAATTTATTTTCTGCATTTTCCAAAGTACAGGTTGTTACAATGCCATATACAAGGTACTTGAATAATGATTTTGAGTACCGCTAGGACATCCCAGTGTGGCTCAAGGGATTGCCTACCCACTACTTAGCCTCTCTTTTTCTTTGGGATTACACCTTGTATTCTAATGAGCTGAGAAGATTTTTACACTAATCAAAGTTGTTGGATGATACGACCATCCCCAGTGGCATTCACATGGAAACAGCTTCTTCCCACCTTCTTTGTCTCTAATCAGAATTGTCTTCTCATCCAGCATCATCTGGCCACCTACCAACTGAGGCACAGATTCTTGGAGGGATGTTGTGAGGTGGGCACTGGCAGCTCCCTCACTCTTGAATTCCTCCAATGTATTCTAAACTGCTCAAGCTGTCAATAATAAGGCCTGATAGAAATGGAGGAGGTGGTTGTCTGCAGCCTTGCTTGCTAGTTCAGATGCTATCATAAGCCTAAGCTTTCCCTTGAGGGTCACAAGTATCTCTTACAACCATTTCCTCATGATTTTTACTATAACAAAAAACTGGCCTGGAAGTATCAGTTACCGAAAACACATTTTCTCTTCATGATCTGCATCTGTAATAGAATAATAGCACTCTCTCTATGTCTCTCTGTCTCTCTGCCTCTGTCTCTCTCTCTCTCTGTAGTTGTTTTCTTCCTTTCTAAGACATGAAAAACACTGGTTAGATTAATACTAAGGGAGTGGTGCTTCCTTTCTCTGACACATGAGAAATGGTGGACAATCTTTTGGGAAAATTATTCACATTAGCATAGTAATGATGCAAAGCATGAAACACAGAGAGAGAGTAATGGTGTCTAGTTTGTAACTGGTGCTAATTAACTGCTACTGAAAGAATTTCAGCTTAGTTAATTTCATCTTCAATAATTTGTATCACATTGAGGCACGAATATGTGCATGAAGATTATTGCCATGATATAATCAAAGGGGCATTCTTGGAGAGGAACTTGCGACTTACATTTCTAAAGCAAAACTTTTAGTTGGCACAAAGGGTGAGCCCACAATTATGCATGCATTTCCCAAGTTTTCTTATTTAATAGACTAGCTATGTTTAAACATACAGATGAGCCTGTGGACAACATTTTAGATTTAAACAACACGAGTATGCTGGCTTATATATTTTGTATAATTTTTGACTTAGGTGGAAATCTTATGCCAAATTTAAGAGGAAGTATTTAGCTAACTACTTGGATGCAGAGTAAGGAAAGAAAAAGAGATGTTACCATGTCTATTCTGATCACTGTGATGACTTCTGGGATATTCCCTATTACTTTTTCTGAGTAGTTTCTGGACTAATAGTAACATAGATATGGAGTTGTTCTTCCATGAATGTCCTTGCTGTGACCAGCTTCTCTTCCCTTAGGGAGAGGGGATTAAAGATCCACCTAAGCTCTATGTGACAAGTGTGTCCATCTGAGCTAAGTGTGGTATGCAGAATATAGTGGACTATTTCTGATCTACATACAGGCTTGTCAGGCATTTCTTCTGATGAATCAGACACTCTTCCTGGACAGTCAAGTCAGTACAATGCACCTCCCTGGAGTTCTTGATCTTGGGCAAGCAACACAAAGAAAATGGATAGTTAGAAGTCATCCGCAGCAGCAGCAGCAGCTCTACCGTTACTTCTGAGACTGGTGAACTCTCTTGATCCTCTGGAGTGCTATCTCCAGGGATAAAGTGATGGTCATCTTTGCCTATTCAAAATGGTGCCAGAGCAGGAAAAGGTTAGTTCCCTTCCTTATTCTCAAAGGCGTCCTGTCCAAGGTAGACTACTTCATAGTTGTCTGTAGGCTGCCACTTGTCTCCAGCTTTCTCGTGGGTCCTTTTGTCTGCTCCTCTTTGTCAGCCTCCTGGGTGGGTGCAAAGCTAAGTGCTGACTTTCCCAATTCCCATTAACCAAGGTTGGTTTCCTGGTGATAAAGAGTGAGTTATTCTATTGCCTTTTGTTGTATGGCATTCCTGTACTGTCTGCATCACTGTAGGTTTTAAGCCTGTGGCACCTTTCACACAGGGTGTTTATATACATGATGACTTTGGACAGAGCAGAGGTGGACCTTACTACCAAGTATTATCAAATAGCCTCAGTGTAATCAGGTGAGTAGCTTCAGGTCATCTGGCTATTAAAAGGAAAATGCAGATCTTTAAAACCTGTGCCTTCTGCCTCTAAAACGTCATCCTTTCCTGCTGATCTGTCAGCCTTACAGTGAAATACCTTTACAGAGGTAGCACACCCACAAGATCCTGAGTCTCTCAGCATACAAGTGTTGCGGAGGGCCAGTGGTGCTGTGTGCCACTGAAGATGGTTCTGACCTATTGGGCACAAGTAACTCATTTCCAGTTCTATGGCCTGAAGGTCTTTGTCTAACATCTTCTTCAGAGGCCACACTGAGCTGTATTAGATTTCTGCCCTGGACTTTCCGGCCTAGCCATGTGGCCTGGACCTGCAGACCCACAGTCCCATAGTTCCATTGAAACACACAGACATTTATATTAATTGTATACTGATTGGCCTAAGGCCCAGGCATATAACTTGCTAACTCCTTACCCTTGAACTAAACTATGATTATTACCCTGTTCAGCCATGTGGCTTGGTACCTTTTCTCAGAGCAGCATAGTTGTCCTCTGCATCTGTGGCATCTCTGGAGTCTCTGAGACATCTCTGCTCTGTTCTTCCTGTTCTCAGAGTTTTCTTAGTCTGGTAGCCTCACCCATACTTCCTGTCTGTCTTCGGCCAGTCAGCATTTTTATTCAACAAGTAGGTAGGACAATTATTTACAATGTAACATAACCCCACTACACTGAGCTCAGCAATAATGATAGTATTCAACTTATGATGGCTCAATTATAGTTTTGACTTAGCCATGATGTGAAAGTGGCATACATCTGCTGAGATTACTCCAAATTGTTCGATTTTGGCCTTTTCTCTGACTAGTAATACACGTTCCTTCTTGTGGTGCCTGGCAGTAGATGCTCTTCTTAGCTTGTTTACATATTCTGTTATCTTAAAGTCAAGTCTACTCACTCTTGCCCTGCCCTGCTCTGCCTTACCCTACCCGTACCCCACCCCATCCTACCCTTCTTTCTTTCATTCACATTTTGAGAGTGTGTTTATATTTCCCAGACTAGTTTTAAACTGTAATCCTCCTGCATAAGATCCAAGAGTGTTAGGATTATAGGCTTATATCACAATGACTAGAACTTGAATTCATAGCTTGTGCTCTGAGCTGCCACACTAAGTGTGTTATTATTTATTACATATTATGTTCTACATATTACATTGTATATATATTATATTATTATATGTATTATACATATTATATATGTATATATTTTATTACTTGCAAAATTATTTAATGAGCACTCACAGAGGTCTCCTTCAGACTATGTTTCTTCTAGTAAGGTACATTGTATACAAAACATGTAGTGTTACAGTTGAATATATAGGGGCAGGGTTTGAACCAGTTTGTGGAGGCATGAACCGTAGACAAATTGGCTTCTCAAACAAATAATAACATACAGATATGCGGGATTGGCAAGAGTCCTCAGTGAGCAAAGCACTGGCCACGTGAGCCTGATGATCGAAGTTGGATCTCCATTTGCAAAACTATAAAAGAGAAAATTCACTCCGGAAAGTTCTCTGGCCTTCATTCTTATACCCCCCCCCCCACACACATACACATACTCACACTCTCTTTCACACGCCACACTAAAACTTAATAAAAACAAGACACAAAAATGAAACTGGGTGTTAAGTACTGAAAATTTGAAATCTCAAGAGTTTGAGGAAATTCGTAAAGTTTGGAGACTTTCTGAGAGCTTTCTTAGGCCGTCAATCAGAAGAACTTAAATAACAGGCTTTCAGACAAGAATCTGGCTTTCTCTCTCTCTTCAGAAGCCTAGACATTGCAAGTGAGTGCTGGCTGTAAACTTCTCCAGTCTCTAGGGGCTGGAGCCTTCAGAGGACAAATGTGAGGTGAGAGACCCCGGGATTATGGAGAACCACTTCCCGACAGGTATGAAACAGATGCTATGAAGTATTGGCTGGGTATTTTTTCCTCATGCTATCAATTCTTCTGGGTTTGTTAGAGCTACAGTTCACTACATATAATCTTGGAAATAATTAGAGTAGTGATTCCTACTATATACATACATACATACATACATACATACATACATACATACATATATACATACACACACACACACACACACACACACACACACACACACACACACACACACATATATATATATAATATTGCTTTAACTAGCTGATCCAATGCCATTTCTTAACTTACCCAGCTTTCTCCATCAATTTGAAAGTATTTCCTGGATTTGATTCTTGATCTTAATTCTGTCCAATTTATCTTCCCATCTATTGAGGAGCCTTCATCCAATCACTGCACTTTTGAGTGCTTCTTTGCTTTGTTTTTGTTTGTTTGTGTTAGTTTTTGAAACAGTGCTTCACTTTGCAATGTAGGTGACCTACAACTCAGTGTGTATCTCAGGGTGGCCTTGAAATCATGTTTCAACTTCCCAAGTGCTGGGATTACAGGAACACACCACTATGCTCAACTCAATCTTTTAACTTCATTATATATTTTTATAGCTGATGGAAGTGGACCTCTCACTGGGTAGATTTTTCTTTTGGAAAAGTCTTAACTTTTCTCTTAACTTTACTAATCAGGAGATCATAAGAATGATTTTTGCCAATTACTAGAAGGAAAATTCTATTGGGATCTAATTGGCTTAATATCCATCTTTGAATACATGTAAATAATTTATAAAGATCTGAAATCTGCATAATATTATGTTCTGTCTTCAGAAATATGGTGTGCTTCTGCAATCTGTTTTTGTTGGCTGTTCAGCATACATTTTATGTTCAATTTTATGTAGTTACTTTTGTATTTGTTATGAAAAACATCATATACATTTCTCCCATAACCTTTTCTAACTGAATCTGCTTGAGCATGTGAAAATGAAATGATCTATTTGTACATGTATGTAAAGATGTACATATGTGAATATTGCAGTACAACTCAGGAGTGCACATGCTAGGCAAGTTCTCTATTTCTGAACTATGTCTCTTGCCCTAGAAAGGATAGTTTGGAAAGAGTTTAATACCTCACTCAACCAAATACTTTTAATAACTGACCAATAACCAGGCCTTTTAACCTGTTTCTTCCTTTTTGAAACCTGTTTTTTTGGAGTGGCTTCTAGAAATAAAATCTTGACGCTATAAAAACTGGACATTATCAGTTGGCTTGGCTATTCTTGGCAGGATTTCTCATCACAGTGATTGTGATTCAGGGAAAGCAGGGTAAGTCAAGGTGAGGATGTACAGGCTGAAAAAATTGTTTTCCATTATTGAAAGCCAGACAAAATGTAAATCATATAACACAAATTTTTCTGTAGCCTAGATTTGACTCTATAACTTGGTCTGTCATTTAATTTGATAGTTGCCTATCAGAGGAGTCTTAGGGAATGCTGTCTTCATGACAGACTTGCTTTACCTGAGTTTCGCTGTATGACATTCATAGGCTAGCTCGTGAACAGGGATTTCCTTGAGGTTTGTATGTTTGCTTGACATACTTCTGCTGTGGACATGGAGGCCTTCCTGCATCCATGGGCAGAGCAGGATTGTGCTTACCCCAACCTGTACTTTCAGAAGAGTTGCTTAAACCTCATTTCCATTGTGGATAGAGTGACATGTCTTGGGCTAAGCTGCCTCACTCAGGTGCTGTTGTAGTATGTCCCTGAGTTGCACAGAATGATCAAATCTACATCTGTGACTTATCCAAGGTAAAGGCTATTCTCACTTGAATATGGTTTTACCTTTAAACCATGTGATTTATGGGTTCTCAGCCATAGGTGTCTTAATGAGTACTTCTGTGGACTCTGGGACCAGAGCACTAAGGAGGGCTGAAAAGGGTAATCCCAGGCCTGAGGTGGTGACAGCAGTATTCTACTGGATTTCCTGTGTGGGTGTAGAATACAGACATTTTCTCCAATAGGTATAATCTGCTCAGTCCTGGTTGACAGTTTATTTCTAGTTAAGAAGAGTCCATGGGGAAGAAAGATAGTTTGAGAATACATTACCAACTTCTGATTCCCTTCTTGGTTTACTACGCAGAGATGGGCCCATCACTGAAACTTGCTGACCCTGGAACTATGCCATATGTCTATGTAACCATTCTCAAGCTGAGGATGCACTATACCTTTCATTCTCCCCTCTCATGTATGCCTCTCCTGGGACCTGTAATGCTGGCCCAGGGCTGTAATGGCAGAGTGCTGCTATGGTGAATGGACTAGCGGAGTACCAAGGGCAGAGGCCCCTCCTTCCCTCTTGGTCCTCTCTCCTGTCTGCACATCTGTTGTTCTCTACTTCCACCTTCTGCCCCAGGCAATTTTGTCTCTTCACTCAGTTTCCATTCTCATTTTCTGAATTTTCCTGCGAGTTTCTCTCTTCAGCTGCACTGGCACAGGCAGTGGGAGTCTCTGCAGGGAGGTGGGGCGCTTGCCTTGCTGAGTTATTATTGCATTTAGATCCTTTAATGGTAGAAAGAATTCTGTGGGTTCACATGGAAACACTTTCCTTGGAGAAGGTGCCTGTCTAGTTTCAAATACCAGATTTATGAGTGAGCTTTGGAGCAATACACACTTGCCTTTGCACCAATGTTTTAGAACAGTTTAGCACCTGCAAAGGTGCTTGGCATACTCGGGTTTCATAGCGGCACTAAGTCTGCTTTGAGTTGGTGAAGCCTGTTGTAGTTCCAAACACCTGAGTTTTTAATGCACCTCTCTCGTCTTTATACGTGAGGAAACAAAGATGTAGGAAGCCCAACAGAGTCACCTTGGGTGGGACCCATCTTTCCAGTATTTGTGCTTTTCTTCATTATCAGAATCGAAGGCTGACATTCGGGTTTCCTGAAGGGTCGGCAGGAGCCCATTTGTGGGTCCATAGCACAGAGAGGTGGGGAGGGTATGATGGCCTAAGCTGTACACAGGGATGTGAAGCGTGGTGAACTGCCATCAGGAACACAAGTTCTTAAATTTAAATATGGCCTGTGGGTCAGTTGGTGAGTCCTGCTGTTCTTGTCAGTACATTAAAATGAGATCCCTCTGTCTATGGAGTAAAATTGCTACAATTTAAAAATATATTTTACATATATATCTGTTATGGAATATTTGTTTAACTAGGCAAAGATGTGTCATATTTGTTTATGCTGCATTTGTTTAATTATGTAAAGATATGTGTTGCATTTGCTTCACCTTGCCTACCTAAAGCACCTCATCGGTCTATTAAAAAGCTGAAAGGCCAATAGCTAAGCAGGAGAGGAATAGGTGGGGCTGACAGGCACAGAGAGTAACTAGGAGGAGAAATATAGGCTTGAGAGAAGGGAAGAAGGAGAAAAGAAGAAGGGACAAGGAGAGAGTCACTCCTGGGGCCAGAGGCTAGACAGCCTGCAGCCAGCCATGAGAAGCCGTGAAAGCAAAGACGTAGAACAATAAAGAGAGGTGAATGTCTCTGAGGCAAGATGTAGCTGAAGAGAAAAGGTTAAGTAATAAGAGCTACTGGGGAAAAGCATAAGATAAAGCTGAGCATTCATAACTAATGAGAAGTCTACATGTCTTGATTTGGGAGCTGGTCGGTGGCCCCAAAGAAGTCTTGCTACATATATGATTACCAGGAATGACAATTTCCATTCCTCTGAGCTTCGTGGAGTTCATTTTCCATGTTTCCATAACATCTATATGGTTGTTTCCTCCTCTGAAAAGAAGGGATAATAAGAAGCCTATTCAGTCTTTTTCTAAGAATCACATGACAACAGAAATGGAGGACTCCCGATCTAACTGGCCTTTAGTAGACATCATGAAACTCTGTGGCTTCTATCAGTTATTGTAACCAGAGCTTCTTGCTCACAGCCAGAAGTCTCTTACCACCCATTCACAGGCTCCCTTGCCCCTCTGGAACCTCCTCAGGCATTTGGGATATTTGCTGCTGTGTGTCATGAAGAACATGTGTCATGTTCTGAAGTGCTTTCCACCATAGGGCAAGAAGTGTAGAAGTTCTTCTTTTTCCAGTTTTAAAAGATTTTTGATGTTGAAGTTTAAGAAAACTGTGATTCTTCCCTGTTGCCACAGAATGCTTTTATCTTGATATTTGTCTTGGACCCTCTTTCTCTAGTAAGCTGGAGTAGATCTTCCTTGACTCCACTTACCCTTTCTACTGAGTGCCTTATTGGTTCTACTTTCTCTAGACATAACCAGTAACTGTTCAGCCATGACGATGAAAGGAAGTCAAGTTTTACAGAGTTTTGCTGAGCTAGGACCAGAGATAGTTAGGTGAACTTTCTGTTCTTGCAGAAGACCTGGGTTCAGTTCTCAGCACCCACCTGACAACTTACAACTATCCATAACTCCAGTTCAGGGGATTTAGTTTTCTCTTCTGACTTCATTGGGCACCAAACATACATGTGGTATGTATACATATATGGAGGAAAGCCAGTCATATGCATAAAATAAGGTAAATGGAATCTTAAAGGAAAACATTTACTGAAATAAAATGCATTTTAGACAATTTGAATATTTGAGTCATATGTAAGCTTCAACATTCCACACACTGGAATCCTACCTATTTCCCATCAGTTACCAGGACCCCAGTGCTGAAGAACCCATTGAATGACGAGATGCATGCTGGTGCCTACATAGAGCCTTCATCCCTATATTTTAAAACCTATGGTACACAAAGGTACTCTGACTGCTACCAAAAGAGAGTTTATATACTAAACCAGCTACAAGACCTTTGATCAACAATGCTGTCCTACCTGCAAAATATGCTAGGGCAATGGTGGTACAATGAGATGAAAACTGGACTAGACGTTGCTTAGATGACCAAAAACCAGAGACTAGATAGCCCAGGGACAGTTATGGTGTCTTGTAGCATCGTAGGAGATCACTAACCATCCCTGTTCCCACATTACTCGTTTCTCATTTTACTTCCTTGGCTCTTGTCACAGAGTTCTAGCCATTTTCTGGTTCTTCCGTTGTATTCCTGAAGGTTTTTGTGCTTGCTGTCCCCCTAACTGTTCCTAGGGATGTTCTACCAGCTCTCTGTAGGGCTGTCCTTTTTAATTATCTCCTAACCTGTTCAAACGTCTACACACAGACCCTACCTCTTCCTTACTCTCTTCCTTCTCTTACTTGTCAATATTCTTAGCATGCATTGAACTCACATTGTATACATTTGTCTGCTTCCTGTTATTAACCCTTTGATAATAAGCTGTTTGAGTTTATTTCTTCAATACTCCATTTTGGGTTCCTAGAACAGTAACTGTCATAGACTAGACTTACATACTTGGTGAATGAATGTATTTAAAGACAAATGAAGTAATTTTAACCCAAAGGGTGATGGTACCGTTACTTTTAATCTTTTCCAAAATGTATTTTTAGGAAGGGTGAAGAAATGATTATTATCAAGTGCTTTTGGAGGTATCACCTTAGGTCTGTTTTGTAGTACCCAACATGAGCATCCTAATTGAAGGAAATGAATTAATTTATGGCTCTTACATATTTTAACTTGGTTGTTTGGGTCTCATTAGACCATTTTTAAAGATAGATTTGAAAAATTCAAGATGCAATACTCGACTTTTACTTTTGTATCTCATGGTGCATCTTGAAGTCTGAAAAGGTAGGGCAAAGCAGTACTAAAGGCAGCATGGACCACATTGTACATAACAAGGATGCCTACTATCATTTTCTCTTCTGCACAGAGCCATAATTGTTCTTCTCTGCCCCTTCTCCCAGGGGTTCTTCTACTGATATCTGTTTTATTGTTAACAGGTTCCTTGACCATGAGTGACAGATTGAAGAGTTACCATGCGGATCTACAATCCTCAATGTGAGCAGCTCTAAACAATTAATTTTTGTGGCTGGAATCCTCAAATCTCCCACTTCTTTGCCCTCTGGAGCATCACCAGGTTGGTTGTGAAGATGTATCTCATTATTTTTCTCATGCAATATATCTGACAATTTAAGAAAGAGGCATTAATTTTGGCTCATGGTTTGAGGGTACAGTCCATCAGGACAGCAAAGTAATGACCGTAAGTCACAGTGCATCCACAACCAGGAAACAGTGAGAAACAAATCCTGGTGCTTAGCTCACGTTCTCCTTTTTATTCCAGCCAGGCCTCCAGCCTCTGGAGTGGTATAACTCATACTGATGATAGATCTTTCCACTTCAATTAATGCAATCTAGAAACTACCTCCCAGACACATTTAAAGAGTTTGTTTCCATGGTGATTCTAATCCTATCCAGTTGGCAATCAATATTATTCATCACAGATACAGTAGCTACACAGCTAAAAGGCTTTAACCCAGATAACCAGTGTGGACTCTCCAAACCACACCATCTTGTAGTTAAGTCCATTCGTGGTAAGTATATGAGTTGACCAACTGATCCTCCATAGGACAGTTGAACTCCCAGGGTCTGCTTCTGCACAATAGAGTCAGGAGGATGTTGGTTTCATGCTTTTCCTAAGGCTGCATTGAAGAAAAAGAAATGGTGTAGATGGCTTTACTTCCAGTAAGCATTGGACTGGGAGTTCTGATGATGTTAACAGCATGAAAGGCAGTACTTACAGCTCTGGTATCCTGTTGCCCCAACAGAGAAGCTATTATTATTCAGTAGCATGTGCCATAATGAGCCATCTTAGATGACAAATAAATGCTGTATTCTGTTGACATTTTTCTCTTTTATTTTTGGAGCGTAGCCTTTTCTCATTTGCCAAGCTTTCTATGAGTTTTATTTAGGTTCCCCCCCTCCCCTTTTGAGGCAGTATAAAAAGTTTCTTTCAAAAATAAGGGCAGGAGTTTAATAATGCTATGGCTAGCACTTAAGATGAGTAGTCTATAAACTATTACAATCTGCTCTTTAGATTTCAGGACCACAGCATTATGCAATTGTCACCTTCACATGACTAGAAAGGAACTATAATGAAAGTGTTTTCTGCATTGTCTCTACAGGCTGCTTAGCATTTACACAGATGCTAATAGTATTCTTTAGCATCCCAGATTGCATGGTGGTTTCCAGTATGTTAAAGGCATTAAGAGATGCATTGTCACCTTCTAAAGAAGGTGCTAAATATGTCTGAGATCTGACTCACCCTCTTCATAGAAGGAAGCTTCAGTGGGAGGAAACATTTCCAGGCATCTCTAAAGTTGGATGGAAAGCAGCATTCATCATGAATACCCTGTAATTTTTCGTTATTTATTAATCCAGTGGGTGCTCATTGTTCATTCCTCTTTGTACAAGTCCCTGTGGAATGCAGGCATTTAGGGTAGACTTCTCTAGTAGAAGGAGTATTTCTGCTATGTAAAGATGGGGATGGTAGAACAATGGGGAAGCAGAGCATTTCTGTAGAGGCTGGTGAAAAGATTGTCATGTGTGGGTGGCTGAGAACCTTCACATAGGAGAGAGAAAAAGAGTCTGGGTTGAAGCTCATTTGAGAAACTTCTAACTTGTGTGATAAAGTATTGATATACTTACTACCATGCTCCCAAATCTGTGCTAGTTCACATCTTTACTTTTCTCAACACATACATACACATACTCACTCACACACACTCACTCACACACATACACATGCACACCACACAATACACACTCACAGATACACATACACACACATACACATACATGCATATATACACACATTCACATGCACATATACACACATACACATGCACACACTCATTTGCACACACATACAATATACTCACACACATACACACTCACACATACACACACATACACATGCACACACTCATTCACACACACAATACATTCACACACACTCACACGGGCACACATGCACACACACTCATACACATACACACACTCACACATACACATACTCTCACACGCATGCGTGCACACACATATACACACCACACACATACACACATATACACACACCACACACACACACACACACACACACACTCAAAAATAAGAAAATTTAATTGCCTCATAGAATAAAACAGTTTAATAATATTATATGCTTATAAGGTGGAATTCTCCATAGTCATTAAAAATCATATTCAAAAGTATATTTAATGGTTTGGGGATGTGCTCATCATATTTTAAATGCAAAAATAAAAGCATGGTAGAAAAATACGATACCGGTGTTAATGTGCTCTCAGTTTGGCTTACTGGGAATACGGCAATAGTCTGTGCCTGCCCTCCACTCCTGCCCCTCAGTGTGCCTGCTCTGCTCAGCTCTTGGTCTTCCCGCACTATCTACCACGTACTAACAAGATGACAAGTTCATTTTTCCTACCAACTTTTGCTATGTTGATTTCCTAGAAGAATGTAAGTTATTAGAGACAGAAGTTTATATATTTTGTTCACAGTGACTCTCCCAAAGTGAAGAATAGTCAGTGCCTATGCATTGCTGCTTAGAATAAATATTGATGTACAAATTCATGAAAGAAATGTGGTTAAATTATAATATGATTGGCTACATTTTAATTTTTCTGAATTTTGCATTTTCCCGTGATAAACTTTGTTTTTTATTATATTGGAGGGGAGAAAGGCTACACATGAATTCTTCATATTCAGAGGTCATCTTTGGGAAATGCTGAAGGTGGCTTAGTCAAATTCTTTTGGCTGGATGTAAAAGCCTTAGCCCCTATTCTGTCAGGTCTGGGCTCTGGGCTTATCTAACCACCCTGTCTCAAGTCTTCCTTTGTCTTCTATACCCACCATCTCCATCATCTCAAACTCCTGTGCCCACAGGCTGGTCCTTGGACTCTGTGCTGATCACGCTAAGATCTACCCCTACACCTTTGTCTGTATCTTATCCTTCCTAGGGTTGGTTTGTGTGTGTGTGTGTGTGTGTGTGTGTGTGTGTGTGTGTGTGTGTGTGTGTGTGTGTGTGTGTGTTGTACTAGTTATCATTTCTATTCTGTATTTTCTTTGAATGCCAGTTTGTATCCTGTTCTTTTTTTTTTTTTTATGACTTTCTGTGCTGATTCTGGCTTCATCAACATTTGAATTTCCCTGACAGCTGTAGAGTGTGCCAGGTCCTCAGTGTGATGCCTCCAGCTGTAAGGCAACCATGTTTATCACTGCATTAGCTAAACAGGCCAAAACTACTACCAATGGGAGCCCAGTGGAATCTGGCTTCATCTATTTTTAGCCAGAAACCAACCACAGATACATTTACAGCACATATGCTTTCCTTGTCTCATGTGTTACTTTTTATTTTTTCCCCCTGCAAGCACATGGCAAGCTGTTTAAGAAAAAGCTTTAAAAAAAAAAAAAAGCTTTCTATTTTATACTTGTCTTTAGCACTGCAGAAGCCCTTCTGGTCTCAGAGTTAACTCCATATTTTAGTTAGTGGATACTTGGATTCCCATATAGAAAAGAGATGTTGTTTCTGACCTTTCACAGATGGCATTAGAGTAGTTTAGAGTGACTTCAGTGCCTTTTGCGATATTATATATGTATACACATATATATTTAATTTCATATTCTCATTAATATTTTAAACATTAATAAACAAAAGTAAAATATTCAAGTTCAAACTTGGTTGCTATTACCTCCTGTTAAAATTACATCATTTTGTTAGGGGTATAGATTGATTTTGAGGAAGAAGAATATTGCATAACAGATTTCTCAATTCAATAAGGGCTTATTGTGATTCTGCTGTTTATTACTGCAGCAGGCAGTGAAGGAAATTGTAGAGATCAGCTAAAAATGGTTCATGAACAATACAAGTGAGAAAGATCTTTTGTATATTTCAAAAAGGAAGAGATTACTCAGGTACAGGTAAGCATGTGTGGGTATTGTGATGAAGACAAAATTATGGAAAGGTTAGTAGGTGTAGAATCTAGACTGGAGAAAACACAGGCTTCCACATGTAGGTGAGGAAATCAAAGGATGGGAGAGGCTTTCATGGGAGCTGACCGTTCCCTGGTAGGACTTCAGATGGGCTGGGAGGGATGAGATGAAAAGGCAGGTATCCTGGTTTTGTCTTGGTCACTGTGATGAAATAAATACCTTCATCAAAAGCAGCATTGGGAGAAAAGGTTCATCCAATCTCACAATTCCAGAATATATGCTGTCATTCTGCTGGCGGGGGCGGGAGGGGCGCTCACAGCAGCAGGGGTTAGAAATAGCTAATCACATCATATCTAATGTCACCCACAGAGAATGCATGTATACAGACCTAGTACTCAGAGTCTTTCCTACTCTTAGGTAATACAGTGCCCCAAGCCAGGGGACAGTACTGTTGGCTGGATCTTCTCATCAACTAAGGAAGTCCCTCACAACCAAGAGAATCCCTATCAGATACTCCCAGGCCAAGTGATCTGGATAACCCTCTATCACAACTCTCCCCAAGGACTTCTAAGTTGTGTCGTGCTGGCAAAACTATTTCAACAGGATTAGGAAGCATATGGAAGGAAGGCTTTCAGGCTGGAGGAAGCACTCTATGTTCAGCCTTGTAAGGGAGCTTTGGAGGTTTAACATCAGAAATGAGGTTTGAAAGAAAAGGTTTACAGCCTTCATTGTGTTTGACAAAAACCACCTGAGGCTCTCAACATTTTTGGTATTTGTGATAGTGTTTTTTTACCTCACAGTTCAGTTATTAAATGAGGGCCCAAAACCAGAAGGGAAAAGCTATTTACAGTCAGCATTATAAAACCTGTCCTTGCCTTTTGTGATCATAACAACACAGTTGGACTAAAATCCAGATCTGCAAATTCACTCAAACAACTATTGAGAAAATAATCCTAAGTGACTGTTTCATCAGTCTATGTAGTAAGAAATCAAAGTTTTTAACAAGAGTCTGTGAATCTGGACCCTAAGAAGGCCACTAGAGCTGGGACTATGTGTCAATATTCAGAATGCTGTCAATATCATCAATATAAGATAGATGTTCAGCCAGTGTACGGATTTACTTTACTTTATATCTTCACATGCAAATTGTTTCACAGGCAATAAATAGTCATCTACACTCTTTTAAACAAGGTCACTGGAAGTTTATAAATTGTTTATATTATTATTATTATTATTATTACTATTATTATTAGAGTTTCCATAGTATTTCAGTAGGGCATTCCTTTCAAAAGTTACTCATAATAATTTTATTACTTTAAGTAGATTGGCCATTTAGATGTGTAGAACTAAGTATCTGAATTTGGGTTTGTTCATAATGTCATGTGTTAAAGTTCTCTTGTATTTTAAACTTATTCTTTACCTTTTATAAAAAAAAATCTACAGTATATTTAGAAAAATAATTGGGAGACTCATGATAAGTGTTTGATTAGTTTTTTAGAAATTCGTGTATTATGTAATTTTGTGTGTGTGTATGCACATGAGTGTGTGTGAGTATGTGAGTGTGTATAAGCATGTGTGTGTGAGTGTATGTGTATGTGTATGTGAGTGTGTGTGAGTGTATGTGTGTGAGTGTATGTGTGTGTATGTGGTGTGTGAGTGTATGTGTGTGTATATGTGAGTGAGTGTGTATGTACGTGCATATGTGAATGTGTGTGTGTGTGTATGTGAGGTGTGTGTGTGTGTGTATGTGTGTATATGTGAACGTGTGTGTGAGTGTATGTGTGTGTATATGTGAGTGAGTGTGTATGTACGTGCATATGTGAATGTGTGTGTATGTGAGTTGTGTGTGTGTGTATGTGAGTTGTGTGTATGTGTGTGTGTATGCATCTGAGATGGGAACTGAGTGAGCAAGAAGCAAGATGTGATTGACCCTAAGTTGTATCTTAGGATAGTTCTAGGGAAGAGGTGACACTGAAGGAGTAGAGGAAGGGTGATTTCCTATTACCTTACAAACCTTAAGAAGAATATTACAGACCAGGTAAAAGATTATTGCTTCTATCTCATGACCTGAGTCATGAACCCATGTAGTGGAAGAAGACAACCATTTTCCACAAGTTGTCCTCTGACCCCCACATGAACACACAGAAATAAATAAAGAGATAAATGTAATTTTAAAAATTAGGTGACATTTTTATCATGCCATTTTTGTATTTTTAAAGAAAAATGGAAAAAATACACTTGTGAAAACTACTTCTCCTTGTGTTGATTTGTTTAAATTGCGGTAAGTCTCTTCTCTCTCACTGTGTGTCTAGCTTCCACCTCTAATATTTGAAATTAAAATCTTTTCAACTTAACTAGCTCTGTTTTCAGAGAATTTTGCTCTGAGCTATATTTTAACTGCATTTGTTTTAAATATTTAGTGTGAGAAAAGTCCCATGGTTATCATAGAGTTTAATACTTTTTTCACATGTTTTGTTGAATGTTTGAATTCATGCCCATGCTCACTGCTCCTGTAATGAAAATATATGGAAGGAATAATCTCCCATTCCATGGTCTGCTCTGTGAGTTACCGTGATTTATGGTCCATGATTTTCACATTCTGTCTGACGAAGCAGTAAATGATCTTTTCAGCTTTTTGCAAGAGCTCCTCACTCGAGAGGCAGACATTCAGTTTTGGGTTTCAAATACCTTTTCCTTACTGTCACTTAGTGGTTGTGCTGCACGAAGGGCCTTGACCTCTTGCTATATCAATCACACATGGCTCAAAGGACATGTCATATGTGTGTGTCTTTCATTGTCATTCATTATTGTTCTCTCATCACACCAATCAAAATTTAAATCACATTTGTAATATTCTGAAGTAGATTAGAAATTAGCATACTTTTGGAAAGAATATTTTTAACAAATGGAGTGAGCATGTTCTTTAACTTTTCTGGGTTTCTGTTCCCTTACTGTGAGGTAAGGGGTGATAGAAGGGACAGTTTCCATCCTCACCTGATGCCCAATTCTCTCATTCTGTGGCTGCCAACATTTGGTGAGGGGACTTTGGAGTGTGGAGAGTCCAAGGCACCTTCACTGCCCCTTGCTTGGAGACCTGTTGCATGAGCCTCAGAGGCCAGCAAGCACTTTCCTGGTATTTGCAGGGACAAAGGGAAGAATTTTAAAGGCTGTAGACTTATACTTGTTAAACAACTTAAATGTGGGCTATCACACAACCCAGAAAGATGAAAAGTGAACTATAAAGTCCTAGAAATATCTAGAATGTGGTTATATGAGTATGAGTGCTGTTGGCCTAGTCCCGGGGAGGGCGTAAGATGTGGGGAAGTTGAAGTCTCGTGTTGGATTGGACAGTGGGGATGCTCTTTCTACCTGGAAATGATTCCTTATCACCAATGTAACATTGTGTCATGGTTGAATCAGAGCGTTGGGGCCATCTATGTCTTCTATGGTTGAATGAGGGCTGTGTCTTCTTAAGCTACTGGTTCACTCCTGACTCTGGTGGCAGATGGAATTCTGTGCTAGATTGTAGTTAGCTCAGATGTGAAGTTTGAAAGAAGTCAGACTCAGGTAGAGGGATTTCAGCATTGGGCATGAGAGAAGAACACATGTCTATTCGAAGTCTGGGCATCTTTGAGACATTGCCTTTCCTTAGCCTTTCTCTTGAGATTTTCTTCTATTTGTTATTTTAGGAAGCAACCTGTTTATAAATACGCATCTTATAAGTTGTTAAAGCACCATATTAGAAGTAGTAAAGAACCATTTTGTTTTCAAAAACTCAATTCAGCAGTGAATATTTTACAAATAAATTTGTTTATTTCCACAGATCTTCAAATTTATCCATCAAGGTGATTTGAAGCTGAGTAAAAATGCTATTTCTTTATCTAGCAATTCCAGAAAATCAGCAATATCTTCATTCTGCACCTTAGATTTACAGCTTTGAAAAGAATTTTCAATGTACAGCGTCAGTCTGAGAGCAAGCAGATCAGTTTCAAGAACCACTAGAACAAAATGGCTTCATTTCTGAGAATCCAGACTGAGCCATTGTGCAGACACTTGTCAGGGCACAGCATGTGACTTGGCAGTGGACTTCCTTGGCCAGCGAGGAGTCCTCCTAAGATGACTAGAAGTCTTAAGAGTGAGTAGTATCATTTCTTGCCTTGTATACAGAGTGACATTTACCCATCATTTAAAAATCACCAGTATCTGCTGAAATCTGAGTTTGGAAATTATGTTAGGACCATTATGAGAATCAGGGGAGGAGAATTGATACATGGTAGGAAAATGAGACCAAGAGTAGAAGGAGAAGGATGAGGATGGAGGGAGAGGTGAAGGAAAGGGAAGGAAGAGGAGGGGGAGGAGGAAGTGGAGAAAGTGTCTAGTGCTCAATTCAGTTCTAATATCTAAGATTCCTTCCTGAAGAACTGAAATCTTTTGCACAATAAAAATGCAGCCCCTGCTCTCCCCTCACACTTCTTCTGAAAGCTTCAGGTAACACACAGGTTTCTTACCTTCCCTCTGTCCCCAACCTATCCCTAGGAACTCAAGGGAATGTGGTGACCATCCCTAGCAACACAATGCCTGATTTCAAGAATTTGTCTGCATTCTGCAGGGCTTTCTTTTCCCAGCCTGTGGAAGTGCATGCTGTGCCATTTGGAAGGGTGCAATATAGAAACCTCTCACTTGAGGGAAAAAGGAAAATTAGGGTGTTTAGTAATCAACTGTTCTAAAATTTAAGATTTGCTTTGAATATATTTACATGTAATGAGTGATTTTCAGTAATATTTGCTTTTAGATTTTTAAAGATGGGAGAATTAAAGAAAAAACCCACCCAAAGGAAATAAGTTTTATACCATCTTATCCTTAAACTATAAGAGAAAATAAGATTTTTTTTACTAGTTTTTAAAATTAGCATACAAAGTAATGGGTTTCATTACAATATCTGCATATATTCTGTTCCTATGGATACTCCTATTCTCCTTCCTCTTCCCACCCCCTGCCTGCTGGTCCCTCCTCCTCCAAGAACCACCCTGCTTTGATGTCACATGTATTCTAGTACCTGTCCACCTTTACAGCTGCCTCCCTGCTTTCATGTTTCAAGGCCCATATATGTACATATACAAAGCACAAGCTCTAGGATCCTCATCAGAGGAAGTGTGTGAAACTATTCTCTGGAATCTGGCTTAGTTAACACAATGATTTCCAGATCCATTCACGCTTCTGCAAATGTCATGACGTCATTTTCTTCACAGCTTAACAAAATTCCACTACGTATGTGTACCACAGTTTCTTTTATCTATTTATGTGTGGATAGACAGACATCCCAGCAGTTTCCATTTCTTACCTATTGTGAATAGTTCTGTAATAAACACGGATGTGCAAGTACTGTGTGGCAGGTCTGAGAACTTCTTGGGTGTATATCCAACAGTGGTAAGCTAGGGCGTGTGGTAGTTTCAGTTTTAGTTTTTTAAAGAATCCTCTGTAGTAATTTCCACAGTTGTTAGAAATTACACCAGTTTGTACCCTGTGTAGCAGTGGGTAAGGGTTTTTCTTTTCCGATAGCTTTGCCAGCATTGGTTGACATTTACCAGGAGATAAACCATAGTAAGGATAATGCAGGCCTAATCTTAAGCCATGGGGATTAGAAAAAATAATCTGTCTTTAGGATGCCACTCTCTCTAGCGTGCTGACGCTGACCCGGCTGTGTGGAGGAAGCGGCCATCCCAACATGGGAACCTTAACAGGGTGAGAAAGCTTCTCCCTTTGCTCAGTGCTTCTCTTTTCAGGCATCCCTGGGACTGGGATGTTTTCCTTTCTTCACAATGAATGTGTCCAACACTAGAGCTTCTGCCTCTGGGGTCACCAAATTCTCTCTTGAGAGATGTCATCAGCTCCCATTTGCTCACAGTGGAGTACTGTAGGCAAAGGAGAACATGGCCAGGGTTCGCCATTGCCACGGAAGGGCAGAAAGCAAGCTAAGATCCCCAGATACGTTCACAGCTTGTTTCAGCAGCTACCTGCAAATGCCCTGCTTTCTTTGTCAGCTACGGTCTCCTCTCAAGAAGGAGGAACTCAGAGCTTTCCCACGGAGGGCACTATCAGCCAGAGCAGTCCCAGTTGTCTGTTTAGGACACCAGAAAGCTTTCTAACCTCAGTGTCACACCTGGCCTGGCGTGCAGCTCTGACCTCTAAATCAGCAAGATCACCAAGATGATACTGCAATTGTTTTGTTGATGAATCTCAGCTAGGAGCTGGAGAAAAGTCATTTTTAAGTAACAGTAGAAATGAGGCTGATACTATGGGAGCAACCTCAAAGCACCCAACCTCTACTCCTAGAAGAAAGTTAGGACTGGGAGTGGGGTCTCGTTTACTAGACCCTGAAACATTACGATGAAATACAGACCTTTGAGTTACTTATGAAGAGACAAATACCACAAAGAGGCCATTCAGAGCTGGCCTAAGTATTGATGAGTCAAGACACAGCCATGTGTTTATTTGTGAGTGACAGATGCATGACTTCTGGAAGACAAAAAGATGCACCTCTCAATTTCATGGAAAATGGTTGCCAGATAATTTCTCTTGCTAACAAAATAGTCCATGTGTTTATCACATTATTTTTATAGAGTGTTACATAAGAACAGAGCATGAACACCCCTAAATCCCTCACAGTTTAGGCTATTTGTGACTTAAAAACATCTTTGTAGCAGCCTTAGAGCTATCTGAAAGACTATTTGGAAAGTCCTAACTGCAGCATGAGCCATGGTCCCGGCCCTCCCACAAATATTATCAGACTGCTGAATTCCTTAGATACTAGGCATTTTTATTTTATTTTCACTTAATAAACAGCTTTTTTGGTGCTTCGTGGAAAGCATGCAGGAGACTTTTGGAACATTTATTAAGGTTCTGGGCTGGGTGATAGATACCAGGAGGGAGCTTCCACGCAGTGACTCATCTTCATACTCTATGAATAAAAAGCCTCTACCTGCTCTCTAGGCACCACATGGCCAGTGGAATGAGACTCAGTGATCGCTGGCTTTTGATTAGCAGAATGACCATGTGCCCTCCCTGGGGAATGAAGACATTGCAACATCTTGTGGGGAAATACCCTGCTATTTTCGCGCATGCAAAAGGGAGACTTTTCATGTGGGAAAATAACATGCTGACATCTCTGGGCTCCTAATTTTCCTCTCCAGGGCCACTCCCTTTGACATTGAGTATAATGGGAGGGATACAATTGCCTTTAGCTACCTAGGGCCCATTGTGAGCAAGTCAAGATCCTTTCCCTCCAGATGCCCTGTATGCTGGCATATCAATTAGTTCAGAGTGTCAGGCATTTTAGGTATAGTGAGACCAGGAGATTCTGGTTTGGGGTATGGTTACCCCAGTACAACCAAATGGAAACTGGAAAGTGTTGACTTTTCCCACAATTTTGAAAGATTGTAATCTTCGGGAGGCCATCATGTTACAGAAAGATCATGTAGCTGAACCCTCCTTCTGCCTCTCATCAGCAGTAATGGAAGGTTATAATTATCCCCAATTTACAGATGAAGAAATTGAGGCTTAGGAAGACTGAGTAATTTGCCTGCAAGCTGTACAGTTAATAGCCAGGCCTGTAACTCCAGTTTATCTGGTGCCCAGACTAGATAGACTCTTAGATCTGCTGAACCTTCTCCTCTTTGTACTGTGTTTCTCTTTGGCCCCACGGCAGTATGTGTTGGATAACACAGCAGGTCCTTTCAAGATATATATGGAATTATGGGAAGGAAGATGACCTTCAGAGATCAACAGATTGACCCGTTTTTAAACCATCATCACCTTACTGTCTCAGATGTAAGATGTAATGTCTTGTGACTCAGTTTCTCTAACAGTGACTACCCTGGAGTTACTTGTTAAAGCATTCACTGAAGTTCTTCATAGAACACAGTCAGAATGAATTAAGCATTCGATTAACATCCAGTAATCGTGTGCCACTACTGTTATTTTTAACCATAGTTTGTTATTATCTGGGCAAGAGAACAGGTGCACACTTTGTGGATGGTAAGAACACAACTCTGTCCCCTCCTGCAGTGTTGAAAGGTCATGAGCTTCTGGTGTCTTGGCCAGGAGGACAATTCTCCAAGAAGTATTTTAAGCAGGTTCCCCAGTGCCCTCAAGCCACCTACAACAGGAGAAGCTGAAGAATCTGCCAGTTTTCAGTCCGCAACTAAAACATAGATAACTTTGTGTGTGTGTGTGTGTGTGTGTGTGTGTGTGTGTGTGTGTGTGTGTGTGTGTGTGTGTGCCTGAGATACTCTTACCACAAAAAGGAAATAGTATCCTTAAAATCAACATCCAATTTTGTTGAAAAGAGTTTTATAGTAATTTATAACATCCAGGAAAATTTGTTCAAATATTTTTAGAGTCATTACCAGTACAGTGACATAAGTTCTGGGAATTCATATGACAAAATATTTTCTCCTAACAAACATTAGATTTATTAAAAGTCCAATTCGTTAGAGAAGGCTTCATAAGAGGTTGAACTGGCAATGAGAACGAGTAGCATAAGCAGAGTGTAAGGACACCCAGAACAGAGGGGAGAACCTGAGTAGAGTCTGGCAGAGTTGGTTTTCAGTGGCTCCTCTTCTTGACTTTTATTGGCAACCACTGTCTTTAAACGTGTCTTATTTAAAGGTATTGTGAGATGAGTGTGGTGTTGCACATCTGTAATCATGGCACTTGTCTGATAGAGGAAGAGCAGTGAGGAAGTCAAGTCACCCTTGGTGACACAGAATGTTCCAAACCATCCTGGGCTATATGAGACCCCCGAGACATACAAACCCAACCAACCAACACAGCAAAGTATTAAGAACAATTTTGTTAATTATCTCTTCTGTTGAACATGCAATGGCTTAAACACAATTTCAGGTCGAGAAGCACATCCCTAAGATGCTGGCCTATTCAGCTCCTAGTGAAGACTGTGGATAGCTTCATGCTGCTCCTGTGTTCAGATGTTCCTGCCTTGATGCTTGAGAGAGATCCAGCATGCTTTCCCATCATCTCTTATATAAGGAAACTCGTTCTTAGGGCCTCATCTATGCTGAATTAACTTTTAAAGGACCCATTAAAAACTCCTCATATTGAGGATTAGGGTTTCAACATATGAACTTGGAAAAGGTGTAACGAACGATTCAGTCCAGAACTGAATTTAATCATAATTCTGTCACTTTTCTGCCTAAATAAGTATTAAGATTGAAATGTAATTTAAGGGCCAGTTAGTTATACCACACAGCTGTGTAGTAGGCCATCTAGCCTGTGCCTAAAAATCATCATCAATGTGGGGTCATTAAACCATTTATAAAGATCCATATATAGCAATTTCTGAGACATGATTTGACATATTAGCCCCAGGACTCTCAAGCATAATGAAATCTATGAGTATGTCCAAGTCTGTCATTCCCTCATGTAAAATGGCATGTGTGTGTATGTATAAACACCTAAGTGTACCCGCCTTCTTTCAGCCATCTGGAGACTTCAGTCACCTCCTAATACTTTATGTGATATAAATGCTGTATAAATAATTGAAAGGCTATAATACCTAGAGAACAATGGCGAAGACCTTTTGTGGACAATTTCAGTAGAGCTGAGTTGAGTTTTGTCTATTTTTAACTTGTAGTTAGTTTAACCACAGATAGAAAACCCATGGATTCAGAGGGTCAATTCTGATTTCTCTTCCTTGACGGTACATGTTCTTCATCTTCTAACACTGCCCACTTTTCCGTACTACTCCAAGGTCTAGCACATTGGACACATTGTTTAATAAGGCGATATTTTTCCTCTTCTAAAGATCCACCTCTGATGCAGACTGGCAGTCTTTGTCTTCACTACAATGAGTATATTTTTATTGAATTTTGACTTCAGGAATCAAACTCCTCTTTTTAAAAGGTTTGTCTCTGTATTTTGTGGTATCTCTATGATATGTTAGGTGTGGACATCATTCTGTGCTCCAGTGTAACGTACTGGGGACTTTGTGTTTTCCAATGGTTGTTCATAAAATCCAGCTATTATTTCTCCGTGTATTACTGTGGACCTATTCTTTTAGATTTTTACTGAAATCCAGTTGGCTCTATTGATTTTCAACCTCCTCTGCCTTCCAGCTTTTCTCATTCAGTTTCCCACCTGTTCTTCTCTGCTTTATTTTAGATTTCTCCAATTCTGTCTTAAATTTCCCAGATTACCTGTTCACCTGTGGTTACTCTATTAATAAACACATCCATCATGTCTTAAATTTTAATAAGGTTACATCTTTATTTTAAATTTTACAGCTATTTAAATATTTGTTTAATTTTGAAAACTTTACTTTTAATGGTTTTGTATTCCATATTCATGTTAAAGTTTCTAATTCCATTTTTTAAACAAATGCAAAGTGGAACTTCACCATAGAAAGCAGTATGGAGGTTTCTATTTAAAACTAAAAAGAAGCACGTTAAAGCTAGACCTACTATATGCTCTGGACACATCATTTTTGGAGCATATAGCAAAAATCAGCACACCATGGAGATTCTTTCACATTTTTGCTTGTTGCTGAAGTATTCACAGTAGCTGATACCATGGAGCAAGTTTAGGTGTTCATCAACAGGTGACTGGAAAAAGAAAATATGTGTGATAATATATATACAATAGAATTTTATTTATCTTTGTCAAGAATGGAGTCAGGACATTTGTAGGGATTGATAGAAATTGGAGATCACTGTGTTAAAGTAAGGCTCAGAAAGACAACACTGCATTTTTCTCTCTTGTGTGGAATATATATAATATATGACGTGAAAGTGGAAAGATGCCTGTGAGAGTGGAATGGGAGGTGAGGTGCGGTGTGTCAAAAAAGCAGAGGACAGAGAACTCGAGGCCTCCAAGAGAGGCAGGGTGTAGAGACAGGACTGACGGAGGCAAATAAAAGCAGAGCATTATGATCCACAGACATGAAAATGCCACACTTAGACTCTTTTATATGCTTACCAAAAGATTAATGAGAAACTATTTCATATTAGACTCTGATAATTCTAATAATATAAAGTCATAGCTGATCTGGGATTTTTTTTCTTGTGATTTCTGCTGGATTTTTTTTTTTTTTTTGTATATTTTCTATCTTTGTAAGTACAAGCTATGTTTCTGTAATGTTTGTCTAGAGTCTTTTGTAGACCATCGATGTTTGCTACTTCTGGGCTTTAGGGGCATTAACACCATCAGGACACGTTAAAGCAGATTCTGAGGGCCTGGGGATGGAGTTCAGGGATAGAGTGGTTGCCTCACGTGCTGTAGACTGGGTTTGCCCCACGACCAACCAAAAGACAGGAAAACAAAGAACAATATTTAAAACCTTATATAAGCAAAGTAGCCCGGAGCAGAAGGACAAATGCCATATGCTCTGCCTCAAAGGTGGCTCCTGGCTTGAAACCTTAGATCTGTGTGTTAAGTTTGGAGAACCAGTAGAATCCAGGAAGCCATGAAAAAGCCATGGGAGACAGAGCCGTGGGGGGCAGAATTTGTTGTCATCCTCTCCCCCTTTCTTCTGCCCCACCTCTCCCTCCCATCCCCTCTTAGACCCCCAACTCCCCCCACCCCCACATACTCCATTCCTTTTCTTTACTTTCTCCATGTCCCAAAATGCCTTGAGGTTTCAGGCCATATAGGCACTTGCTAGGACTTGTACTGCAAGCCTCATGTGAAAGTTAATTTTGATGACTGATTTTAAGGGTGTTCCCTCCTGTGCTGTGCGTACTTCTTCTCAAGGGTTGATATCGTCAACATTGTCAACTTTTCTTTAACCTCTGGAGGACAGTTGTACCACTAGTTGATACTGTGCAAATTTAAAAAATTCTCTGCCATATATACCTGCATGATATTGGTTAGAAATTCCTCATAACTGCATTAAAATCATAGATGATTGTGAAATGAACATATCTTGGGAGATATATGGATAGCAATTTACCCTAAATGACTTAAATATAACCCTCTTTACTCTAACCTACTAAATCCTGCCATGCCATCAAACTAACTCAGATACTCTCTTTTGTGTGTGAAAATAAACTTTTCAACACTAAATCAAATGTAGCAGCTCCTCTTGGAGTCAGTATATTATCAATATTCATGTTTCACAAATTTATGACTTTTTTGTTAGTTATTCTTTCTTTATTTGATTTCCAGTCTCCAAACTACATGCTTAATTTATATTTCTGTATTCCATTACATTCAAGAGATAGTTGGCATATTTTAACCAATAATGAAATGGAAGGATTTAATTGAGCAAACTAAGCTAAGAACCAAAGAAGAATAGCAATTGGGATGGTATATGCACAAAGGTTCTTTAGGTCTTAAGGGTATAGTTGAGAAAGGCCACTGGAGTGAGACGAAGCTGTCACTGGTGGCCGTGGACCATGTCAATCAGGGCTGGATGAGTGCCCTCAGTGTCTACAGAGAAGATGGTTTGCCAAAACATCTGTGCTCTCCTGATAATGGCAGATGAGTATTGCAGAGGAAACTCGTCATTCCAGGAAATTGATTTCTGCTAATCATTATTTTTCAAAGAGATTGAGCCATGCCGTTCTATAAAAATTATTGACCTAAAATTCATTTGATTCTTACTCAGTATCTTTAATTCAATTTGTTAGCTGAATGCCACATTTTTTCCTTCTTTCCAATTCCTCACACTTAGATGATTTTTAGATTTTGTTTTAACCAGTGGAACTAAAGAAATAAATTTTTTAAAAGTCTCTGCCTTAGGACTGGAGAGATGGCCCAGAAGTTAAGAGTATATACTGCTTTTGCAGAGGATTTGAGCCCATTTCCCAGCACCCAACTATTCACAACTGCTTGTAGCTCCAGGTGGTCTGATCCTACCACAGACACTTGCACTTAAGTACACATACAAACATATAGACAAAGGTATACACATGCTTAAAAATAAACTAAATTAACATTGTCACATTTAATGGCTATAGAAAACAAATTTCATACTTGGCACTTTTTATTTTGCACTTAAAAATGATTTTTCGTATTACATTTATGAGTGTTTGCCTGAATGGATGTCTGTGCACCACTTGCCTGCCTGGTGCCTATGGAGGCAGAAGAGGACATTCCCTGAAACTGGAATTATGGACAGTTGGGAGCTTCTATGTAGATGCTGGAAATTGAACCCGTGTCCTTTGAAAGAGCAGCCGGTGTCCTTAACTGCTGAGCCAGTATATTTCCAGCTTCAGTTCTTAGCACTTTTAAAAGTAAACAAATGGATTAAAGTCTTCAAAGGTTCCTCACATTTTCCAATTTCAATATGGAGACACTGAGGCAAAGTAACTCATCCTGGTTGCATAACCCTCAATGGGAGGGACTTAGGTATGTGTCGGAGAATGTTTTCTATCTTTCTAGTGAGCTTCAAATTGACCAATATGAATTTACAGTATTAACCAGACCCATTTTCAGTGTTTAACATTAAGTATTCTTAATGTGTTTCCATTTTGTTTTCAATTCGAAGCTCATTGCTGTATTAACAGAACACGTCCTTGTTGGAAAGTGATGAGCATGTCCGGTTTCTGTTATTCATTTTTTATTTGGAGGAAACATTTGGAAAACATTATGTCCAGTGACTGCTTCCAACTTAATGACTCAGGTTTGTGTCACAGTGTGGGACTTCTCACACCCTCTCCAAGCCATTGGGGGAGTGCTTTTGGAGACTGCTGAACAGGGCAGGCTTTTGTGTGAGGAGCACACCAGGAATTTTAGAACTCACTCTTCAGGATAGGATTTATATCCCTGTGGGAGAACTGGGCCTCATCATGTATGAACCATCTAAACTGGTTTCTCACAAGGAAGCAAAATTCCTCTAGAGAGGAAGAAAAAGGAACCATGGGTACCTGTCAGATGGTCACAGCTACAGCCATTGTGAAGACTGTTCTTGGTGTTCAACTTGAGTACATCAGAAATGAACTAAAACCCAAGGATCTGGGTGCACATGTGAGGGATTTTCTTCTTAATAAAACAGTTTGGATTGGGAAGACCCAATTTTAATCTGGATCTTTTGAGGTGGTAAGATCTATCTTGAATCTGGGCCACACTTCTGTTGGCAGCCTGTATAAAGGGCATGGAAGAAGGAGGCTTTAGCTCTTTGACTGAATGTCACATTCTCCCTGAAAAGTACACTTTTCCACTGGTATCAGAGCCTACTACTTCTGTATCCAGCCTTGCGGACTGGCCAACTACTCTGTTTTGGATCTTTAATTGGTAGATGGACATTGCTGGAGTAGCAGGACCACAGTCCATAAACCATTTTAATGTATGTGTTTGTGTGTGTGTGTGTGTTCAATATGTATTTATTGTATAAATTCTGTTTCCCTAGGGAACCTGACTAGTACAGCCTTTATAATGTTCTTAATAACTACATGGAAATATGAGTATGTGACTGGATGGAAACATATAAGCCCTAGAGAAATGTGTCACTGAAGATTTCATTTGATTCTAAAATGGTTTTGATGGGACACAGAAATGGGGCTGGATGAAGGCCAAAAGCAGGACCCCAGCATGCACAGAGCCCATAAAAATAGAACCTGCAAAGCAAAGAACAGGCCCAAAAATTCAGAGTTGAGAAAGTTACAGTTGAAGGCAACTCATCCTACTCATAAAGCAAAGTCCTCAGGCCCTAGTAAGTAACAAATTTTTTGTTATACTCATTTATAAAGGTCTGATGATATGGAAACTGACAGGTGACTACGGACTGAAATTATAGGTAGAGGAAAACAGAAGTGTTTTGATTTGGCTTCGTAAGAAGGTTCATGGTTTTATTATGTGGAGCATGTCAGAAGGCTGGAAGGGTATAGTTTTCATCAGTTCATAATTCATTTCTATGGCTGTAATAAAAATGCTGAACTTAGGCACTCTCTAAACTATTTGTAGATTATATCTAGAGAGAGGAAGTTCAGTGCAGGGAGATGGTTCATAGAAACTATTGTAGTTATATTCTGTTGTTGTAATGAAACACCATGACCATGGAAACTCATAAAAGAAGGCATTTCATTCAGCTTGGGGTTTCAGAGGGTTAGAGTTCATGATGGTGGAACAAAGGAAGAGATATGACCTCATATCATGATGTGAGAGTCTTCTGAAACCTCAAAGCCCACTCCCAGTGACGTACCTCCTCCAACAAGGCCACGCCTCCTAATCCTTTCCAAAGAGTTCCACCAAGCATAGGAACCTATGGAATATATTCTCATTCAGATCATCACAGAAACACCACAAAACAACACAGAAAAACAGGGTACAGGACACTAGAAAGCATCTGGTCAGCCAAGTGAGGAGCATGTTTGAAAGAAAATCAAATAATTTAGCAATAAACATAAATTATTCACCAGGTGGACCCTAGGACAATTTATAAAACTAAGAAAGGAAATGTCAACTCAGAGGACTCCACCTCTGTACCCTGTCCAGCCCTGGGACCATGTTTCCTTACTCCTTCTATTCTGGTGCTGTTAATTCCTTTAGAATAACTTAGTAACTCCTCTTCAAGGATTTTCAACAGTTAAGTTTTAAAATACAGTTGTACATGTACACTAACTAATACACACCATTTACTATAACACTTCGTTTTGGGGCTCACTGAAGATAGACAAGCTGAGCACAGCAGTGTGTTTTGTGGTTTTTATGGGTCTTATGTTCTCCAAGTCCCAGAAGGTACAGATTTACGCTGGTTTACTTGTATGGAGTTATTTATTTATTTATTTTTTTAATCTGCCCCACATTATAATGTTTTTATTAATTATTTGGAAATTTTATATAATGCATTCTAATCACATTTGTTTCCCATTTCTCCCAGGTACATCCTGTCACCCTTGCCCTACCTCCCCACCCCAGTCTCCAAAGTCCAATTTGGGTTGCCTATGTACTTGCTGGATCATGGTCAAGCTCTCAGTGGCCAACCCTTAAAGAAATCTGAGTGTCCCATATCCCAACCCATTCCCCAGAAGTCATCCACTGTAAAGAGTGGCTTTTGGGCATCTTTATCACAATTTTGAAGGACTCTCTTCAAGAGTTTCATGTCTAGACTGTGAGTTATTGTCCAGATTTGAAAGCAAAGGACTCACAGGCAACTATTCTCACCATAGTCCATACTGCTCACAATTTCTAAGAGAAAATCCATTTTCTTTCCCATGTTTGAAGGATCGTAATAGTTGAAATTGAGTTCTTCAGCTTGATATCTCCGATTAGAGTTGTGATTTACTAGATGTCATCCTGCATGTTTCAGTTCAGAATGCTGCCTGTTACCATTGGTGTCATAGTCACTAGGGAGCTCATGAGACATACATAACCTTGCTCTGCTCAGGCCTGCTGAACTTGTGCATTTCAACAATGTCCCCTCTGATAGCTTATGTTCAGGCTTTACAATCATCATTCTGTACGATGGATCTTATTGTTCAGAAGAACACTCATACATTACAACTTTATGGCATGCTTCTGTGTCCTTCATATATTCTGGTGAGCTAACTTCTATATTTATATTTCATATAAGAATTCTATATCTCTCTGCTATTGTTGGTAATGGATGGGAAACATGCTTTTATTTTCACTACCTGGAATGCATTCAATTTCTTCCTTTATGTTGAAATGAAGTCAAAGTTTCTCCTGTCCTAGTTAATCTGTAGTGAGTGAACAACTGCAACCCTCACCTGTAGTAATGGGCATAAAGTATGTGTGAACGTATGTGTGTGTGCATACACACAGGCACACATGCATAATATGCATATGTATGTTTATGTGCATATATGTGTATATGTGCATAGGTATACAGGTGTATACTTGCACATATATGTGTGTATGCAGGTACAGATATAAATGAGTATGCTTATTTTATCATTTCTTTGTGATTGCTTTAGAAATTTCTCATGCTCCTAACAATGAATTGTAATTTCACTTTAAAGTCCCTGAAAAACAGGAGGCTTAGTTATACAAGTAAATATGGGAATAAACCTACATTTTATTAAAAAATGCATAATTCATATGTGGTACAGATTTCATGGTACTTCTTGTCAATTTATTCAAGCAAACAATGACAAAGAGTGGGTTACTTATTTTTAGACAGCTTATACTTTGACAGAATTCCAAAGATTTGTATAAAAGTCTTCCATTTCTACCTTCTATTGATGCTGTACTGACTCTCTTCTTGTAAGGTGCTTTACTTTTTTTACAATTTTTAAATTAATTCTTTTCTCTTATATTAGATCCTGACCAAAGTTTCCCCTCCCTCCTCTCCCCCCAGACCCAGACCCACCCCATCCACTCCTCCTCCATTGTTCTTTTCAGAAAAGGGCAGACCTCCCATGGATACCAACCAACCAAGGCTGGCATATCAAGATGCAGTGGCTAGACAAGTCAGCCCAATAGGAGGAAAAGGCTCCCAAAAGTAGGCAAAAGGATCAGAGACAGCTTCAAGTTTCACTGTTATGAGACCCACTGGAACATCAAGCTATGCAAATGGGAAGTATATGCAGAGTGTCTAGATCAGTCTCACGAAGGCTCCCTGGTTGTCGGTTTAGTCTCTGAGCTGCTGTGAGCCCACATTAGTTGATTCTGTGGGCTTTCTTGTGTCTGTTGAGCCATCTGGCATTTACAGTCCTTCATCCCCATCTTCCTCAGGATTCCTGAGCTTCATACAATGTTTGGATGTGGGTCTTTGCAGCTATATCCATTAGTTGCTGGGTGCAGCCTCTTTGATGTCTGGGCTAGGCAATGATCTATGATTGGAGCAGAATATCATTAGCAATAATTTCATTGACTCCCCCCGCCTCCAGTCGTGCTGGTTCTATCCTAGGTCTACAGGCTGTTCAGCCCCTGGTCCTGGCTCTCCAAGCAGTGTCAGGGGTGGGCTCTCTCTCTTGTGTCATAGATTTGAAGCTGGATCAGCTATTGGTTGCTCACCCCCACAATTTCTGCACCACCTTTACCCCGGCACATCTTGTAGGCAGGACAAATTGTAATTGAAGATTTTATGGCCACTTGGTGTCCCAGTCCCTCCACTGGAAGACTTGCCTGGTTACAGGAGATGGCCAGTTCAGGCTTCATAGCCCCCATTGCTATGTGCCTTAGCTAGGGTCACCCTCATAGATTTCTGAGCATTTCCACTGCACTAGGTTTCTAGCTCATCCCAGAGATGCCCCCCATTCTAGATTTCTCTCCCTCTATCCTTCCCCCACCAGAATTCATCCACCTTTGGTATTCATTCTAATTCCCCACTGAGGGAGTTTCTCCTGTCCTCTCTTGAGCCGTCCTTGTTACTGAACTTCTCTGGGATGAGGATTGTAGCCTGGTCATCCTTTACTTTGCAGCTAATATCCACTTATAAGTGAATAGATGCCAAGTTTGTATTTCTGGGTTACCTCAAAATGATTTTTTTCTAGTTCCATCTATTTGCCTATGAATTTCCTAAAAAATTTTTAAACCGTTGAGACATACTCCACTATGTAAATGTAACATATTTTCTTTATATATTTCTTTGGTTGAGGGACATCTAGATTGTTTCCACTTTCTGTCTATTACAAAAGCTACTATAAACATAGTTAAGTAGTTTTGTGGTAGGATGGATCTTGAGGTAGATTCATTCTAAGAAATTGCATATTGATTTCCAAAATGACTATACAAGTTCGCACTTCCACCAGCAATGGAGGAATGTTCCCCTTGCTCCACATCCTCTCCTGCACAGGCTGTCACTTGTGTTATTGACATTATGACAGGTATGAGATGGAATCTCTGTGTCATTTTGATTTGCGTTTCTCAGACAGCTAAGGATGTTGAATATTTCTATAAGCACTTCTTAGTAATTTAAGTTTCTTCTGTCGAGAATGCTCTGTTTAGATCTGCACACCATGCTTTAATTGGATTATTTGGTTTCTTATGTCTAGTTTCTTGACTTCTTTATATATTTTGGAAATTAACCCCCATCAGATGAGGTGTTGTGAAGATCTTTTCTCATTCTGTAGACAGACATTTTGCCCTTTTTATGATATCTTCTGCCTCACAGAAACTTTTCAGTTCCATAAGGTCCCATTTATTAATCGTTGGTCTTAGTGTCTGTGCTGTTGGTGCTCATTTAAAAAAGTTATCTCCTATACCAATGCCTTTAAAGCTATTCCTTCCTTTCTCTTATATCAGGCTTAGTGTATCTAGTTTTATGTTGAGGTCCTTGACCCATTTGGATTTGAGTTGTGTAGAGGGTAATAAATATGAACCTATTTGCATTCTTCTACATGCTGACACCCCGTTAGACCAGCACCATTTGATAAATATGCTTTCTTTTTCCATTGTATAATTTTGGCTTCTTTGTCAAATATTAGGTATCTATGGGTGATTGATATCTGGGTTTTTAATTTGAGCCCATTGATCAACCTGTCTGTTTTTATGCCAACACCATGTGGATTTTATTATTATATCTCTGTAATAGAACTTAAAATTGAAAAATCTTTTCCTAACCCTTTACTCTGAGGTAATGTCTGTCTTTGATATTAAGGTGTGTTTTGGAGGCAGCAGAAGGCTAGATCCTGTTTTCACATTCATTCTGTTAGTCTTAGTCTTTTTATTGGGGAATTGAGTCATTGATATTGAGAGATATTAATGATTAACGATTGTTAATTCTGTTTATTTTGTTGTCAATGGTGGCGGTGGTGGTGGTGGTGTGTGTGTGTGTGTGTGTGTGTGTGTGTGTGTGTGTGTGTGTGTGTGTATGTGTGTTTCTTTCAGTTTTGCTGGTGTGAAATTATTCTTTGTGTTTTTACAGGTATAGTTGACCTTCTTGGGTTGAATTTTCTTTCCAATACTTTCTGTCTGTAGGGATGCATTTGTGGATAGATACTGTTTTAATTTGACTTTATCATGAAATATCTTGTTTTTTATATTCATGATTATTGAAAGTTTTGCTGGGAACAGTAATCTGGGCTGGCATCCATGCTCTCTTAGTGTCTCCAATGCTATTTTTCCAGGCCCTCCTGGCTTTTAGAGTTTATGTTGAGAGGTCAAGTGAAATTCTAGTAGATCTGCCTTTATTTGTTACTTGGCCCTTTTTTCTTGCAGCTTTTAATCTTTCTTTGTTCTGTACATTTAGTGCTTTGATTTTTATGTGGCAGGGAGACTTTTTTTTCTAGTCCAATCTACGGAGTTCTGTAAGCTCCTTGTATTGTTATAGACATCTCTTTAAGTTTAGGAAATTTTTCTTCTATAATTTTTGATGAAAATGTTTTCTGTGCCTTTGAGCTGGGAACCTTCTCCTTCTATTCCTATTATTGTTAGTTTTGGTCTTCTCATAGTATCCATTTTTTTTCTTTTGGGGGATATTTTGTGTCAGGAACTTTTTAGATTTAATGTTTTCTTTGACCAATGTTGTAAAAGGAGGCTTTTCTATCATAACCATTATTATTTATTTTTGGTTGGTATGTTCATTTTATTATTTTTCATTTAAAAAAGCCCTTTTTATTCATGTATCCCCCTGTTCCCCTCCCTTCCATCCTCCCAATCCATGCAATTCAGCCTTCATCCTCCCCCCTTCCCATATTTCCATCCCCTCCCCCCAACGGGCAAGAAGTTCCAATACAGAGGTTTAATATTATAAACTGTGCTATTGGTCAGGCTTATTACTAACTAGCTCTTACGATTTAAATCAACCCACTGTTATTAATCTACATTTTGCCACATGTCCTGTGGCTTTACCCATGTTCTAATACATCTTACTTCTTGGCAACTGGCTGACATCTGCTCCCGACACCGCCTTTTTTCTCCTTGTATCTCTGCTTTGATTTCCTGACTCTATTCTGCCTCAGTGTAGGCCAAATCACCTTTATTTATCAACCAATGATAGGAATTCATATTCTCAGAGAACGAAAAGACATCCCACGCATTAATGAATCAGTTTCTTCCAGCATATCTCAACACCTGGGTTCTCTTCTTCCATCTCTTGTGCTCTGCTGTTGATGTCTATATTCTGTGCCATTGTTCCCATTTTCTTATCTAGATTTTTATTATCTCCAGGATTCTCTCAGTTTGTGTTTCCTTTATTGCTTCTGTTTATATTTTCATCTCTTGAACAGCTTTATTTATTTCCTTCACTTGTTTGTGTTTTTCTTGATTTCTTTGAGGGATTTATTCATTTCCTCTTTGAAGTGTCCATCATCTTCATAAAATTAGTTTTAAGGTCATTTTCTTGTGCTTCAGCAGTGTTGGGATATCTGGGGCTTGCTGTAGTAGGATAGCTGGGCTCTGGTGGTGCCATATTTCCTTATCTGTTGTTGCCTGTGTTCACACTGATCTCTAGTCATCTGGGTTTGGTGTAATTAAAGATTTAGCTGCTTATTACTGAGTTTATCTTTGTTGAATGGATTTTTTGGATCTTTCCTCCCTTGGATCTACATCAGGATCTTGTGCATGTCAAGCTATCACCAAACTGAATTCTGGTCCCTGCACTGGAAAGTTCTATGTTGTCACAACTGAGACCATGTAGTACTTTGAACCCCAGCCAGTTCCCCTGTGGAGAAGCTACTAGACTTGATTGTGGGGTGTATTTCTCTACATCCTTGCCATTTTCATACATAATAGTAAGTAGTATTCTTTTAACTATACTGCTTTTAGAAATCTAGCAACATGAGATTTTTTTTTACTTGAGCACATGGAGATTGGCTATCTTATGTCTCTTTTTTTGGCTCCTGAGCATTCAGCATTTTGGATAAAACTATTAATTTTGATATATAAATTTTATATATTTAATTTATATAATTTAAAAATATTTAATGTAAAATTTTAATTAAAATTTATTTAATTTATATAACTCGTGTGTCCAGCTTTCAACTGGTGGTTAGCTGGGCTGCTTTTATTCTTATGATACCACGAAGTCCAGGGCGTAAACTGTGATCCCATGCACTGTAGTGTCTGACAGGAAGTTCCTGAAAACGTAATCAAATCAGGAAATGATCCCAGCAGGTTCCAGGATCTATATATTCCATCTACAAAGGGTGAAAATGTTCACTTTTGATGGGCACATTTCAACTGTAATGTTCAAAAATTCAGTTTTTTCATGTGTAATAAAAATATCTTTTTGGAAATTTGATCAGAATTTCTAGGTTCTCTGGGACAGTTAGTGAATAGAGACAGAGAGATGGTGCATAAGTAATATTAGGAGGGACAGTTGACTTCTATGGGAATTCTTGTGAAATCCACGGCACTCTGTCCCCATAGTCACCAACTGCTAAGGATTCTTGAGCTACGGAGACAAAGAGTTTGGAAAGAAGACATGATCAACAGTACATCTCCTTAGTGCACACCATAGTCGGTCTTTTGGGGCTCCTTGAACTTGACTTGACTGAGCAGACCTATCTGTTGATCTGGTTTCTGAGATAGTTTTCTCATTTTTTCTCCCAAGTGCCATTGTGCACATCTCACTGCTTCCCAAACAGACCATACAGCGTTCATTTGGAAGTAGGTGGACAGCTTTTCCTATTTTTGGATATCTATACAATCTCCCAAGTAAGATTCAGTGTTGATTTCAGCATGCAGTATCTTATATGGCCTTCATTAGTACCTTTTGGACAGTCTAAAATATTTTCAATCCCTTCTTACATAGTTCACAGTTCATAACAAATTTAGCCACTATTTTTATTCAGTTTATGGCACATTGCTCACCCAGACAAGTAACTCTGGTCTCTGGTGAGAATTAGGATTTATAATGAAATATATATTTTTAGTTCATTTGGCAAGTTCTCAAAGCCGTATTTGCATATACAAATGATCTGAGGAATTAAAAAATTAAAAACAAAAATTAGCATTCTAAGAGGAAATAAACATTTGGACATTTTTGGTCACTGACATTAATCCAAAAATACTTGTTTGCTATTAAATGTTTGGTCATGACACACAGTCAAGGGTGAAAGCGGTGTCATGGCTGACCTTTCTCAACCCCGGAGGAATGTTCCTGATGCTTCAGAACACTTGACTTGTGAGTCTGAGTTTGCCTGTCTTGACCTTGTGAGGTATGCAGTGGGCTTTTATTTTAGCTCTGGTGGATTTGTATTAAAGGACCAGTAAAGAGACAGACAGGGTTCACAGTTGCATGGGTGAGTTAAATCACTTAGCTGCCTCCCTCCACTTATTATCCTAAGAACCAAAGGAAACCATTTGTGTATTCTCTGAGGAACTGACCACAATGCCAACATTGTGGTCATTATTGCTTAGAAGTTTGATAGTATCTCTATAGTCAGTGGGAACTTGTACCTTTCCCCCTTTCTTTAGAATGTACTAGAAACAATTGATGCTATCACATATCAAAGAACTATCATGTAACTCTTGCTGTGTGCCTTTTAATTAACTATGAATAGTCACATGCATGAAGAATACAGATATCTATATATCCACATATCTATATGATTTTGATAAGATAACGCTGGAGAATTTAAATGGCGTATAAGGGACAGCTCAAACTCACATCCATGTCTTTCTCGCTTTCACCCAGTCACAAAGGTGCCTCTCCTAACATAAGTATCCACCATGCCTGTTACATTCAATTTTTTCTCAAAGTAAGAACTCATTATTACTCCAAGTTCAATGACCCTTAATGTTAATTATGATCAATTTTAATGTTGCTATTGATTCTCAGTGGCTCTATAAATTGTCTTTATTACTTCTCTGCAGACAGACTTTATTAGTTCTTTGCAGACTCTCTGGCAGGTTGTCAGAACTGCCTTTTTCTTTCTAGTGATCCCTGGTAGCACACAGAGTCCTCCATCGGCATCTGGTGATGGCCACAACTTAGCATTCGGCGTCTTCCTGCAGGGCCATTGTCTATTTCTCTCCACTCAGTGATACCCAACACTCACTTATTAGACACACTTACCTTACATTTCTAGCATTTTTCTCTTATCTTGTTACTGAGTGATATTGATTTTTGTCTTCATTAATTCTTCCCAGCACTGCCAATTTTATTCTCTCTTTGTCTTCGACATCTCTTTTAAAGTCATGTTCAATGGGCTTATTCTAGATTTGTTGAGTTCTCACTGAATTTATTTTCCTTTTACTTAGAAGTTTTATTGAATTTTCTCTGACACACTCCCCCACCTTCAATGATTGCATCAATCCTGCTCTGACAGGATTGTCTTTTTTTCCCTCATCCTTTTACCACCAATTTTGTGCAGGCACTGGGCTTGACACATAGTAGGCAAGTGTAAGCCATGTCTCATTGTCCTAGGGGCTATCCCTAGGTAATGTCCACATCATCACTTAGGCTGCTGAACATGATTTCTTTTCTACCTCTTCAGGCCTCCCTCCAGCATCAAGCAAGGCCATTTCCCATGCTTCTCACTGGGCTGGGAAAGGGCAAGTGATGCCCGAGGCATCAGGGACTCCTGTGACTGGCCTTTCTTCATGGTGTCATTGGTAGCCCAGCAAGTCTCCATTGCTTACCATGAGCTTGTTTCTCTTGACTCTAGGTAAAGAGTACAACAAAAAAAATCAAAGAACAATCCAAGGAATTAATTTGTGTTGCTTCTAGGAGCTTGGGTCTTCATTCAGTTACAAGAGGATGGGTGAGTCAAAAGTACCCGCATCACTAAAACGTTCACCACAGTGGTAACAGCACACAAAAGTTGTGCCTATGGAGTCCTTTGTACAACTGTGGGATGCCTCATTACTGAAGAGTCTCCTCTCCCACAGCAACGACTTATTGCTTATATAGCCTCAGGAAGGGGATCCTTGAGTTTCATGAGCCTCTTAAATCTTCCCTCTCTAGAACGTACATAGGAAACATCCACAGAATGAAACTGTAACTTCCACTGTAAGGCTTTGAACCCAGTGTCCCATATCTATTGTCTTACTCTACACCTACCCTTCAGGGTTACAGCCACCTTTGTGCTCGATGGTGGGGGAAGGAGACAGATGGGAGGCTAATGATCCCATACAGCTGGTAAGCATCTGGACTGGGTGGCTTCCACTGCTAGTCCCTGTGACAGTCAAAACTAGTCTCCACCAAAACGATTTGGTACTTAAGTATGTTTATCCCTTTGGTTTTCTTCAGTGGAACCATGTCTTTCATGTCTTAATTAGAGGGCTTTTGGGTTATTCCCCACTGTTGTATCTTACACTCCTGCTTCATACTCCGTAGAGTTATTCATTTCTTCCTGTTGATTTGTTAATAATCCCAGAAAATTGTTTCCCTGCTTCACTGTACTAGAAGCAAGTGACTGGAAAGTCCTGTTGTCCACCTTCCTGTTCTAATAAGGACAGGCCTCCATTAATTAGTGTTTTGCTCCCACAATCTACTAATGTCAAATCAAGGTTATAGATTATGTTCCTTTTAATGAATTTGGTTTTTCTGTTATAGAACATTTATTGGATTTTGTCACTTGTGTACAAAATGTATATTTACCCCTTAACCTGGGTGAACATTGTGATGGTGTTTATGCCAGCATATTTTTAAGACATGGCTTGCTCATGTTGGGATAAGATTGTGATACATTAGGTAATGTATTAGTTTTACAAAATACATATGTGTGCATGTGTGTATGTGCCCTTGGGGTCAGAGGTCAATGGATTTCTCCCTCGTTCTCTATGTTATATTATGAGAGAGCATCTCTCTTTAAACCTGGACCTCACCAGTTTGACCAAGGCCAGAAAGTCCTAGGATCTTCTAGTCTCTGCTTTCTCAGAACTGATATATAGGTATGAGCTGCCATACCTGGCATTTGTGAGTGCTGGATATCAATGTCAGGGCCTCATGGTTGCACAGAAAACACCTTCAACTTACCTCTAATGTCCCATAATGATTTTTAATCAGCAATATGAAGTCTCATATTACATTCCAGAGGTTATTATTGTCTGTGTTTTCTGGCTGAGAGTGAGTTTTGGCTTAGTGAGCATCAACATTTTTTCTTTCCATTTTCTTTTACGAAAGGGTAAGTAACCTATAGGGAAATTATAGTGATGATCGCTAGTGACTATTTTGGTATATTTATTTTAAATTCTGCAGGTGAAAACATTCTCTCTCTCTCTCTCTCTCTCTCTCTCTCTCTCTCTCTCTCTCTCTCTCTCTCTCTCTCTCACACACACACACACACACACACACACAAACACACACACACACACACACATACGCGTGCACGCACACACACACTCACACACCTTTCCTGAGCTGGGAAGATGATCTCATCATTAAAGGGCACTTGGTATGCAAGCTTGATTGGATGATCAAGTTTGATCCTGTACCTATGGTAGGAGAGAGACCACAATGTCCTCTGACCTCTGCATATCACCTGCACTCATCTTCATCCTATACGGATACAACTACCCACCACAACAATCAAATACAAGGAAAATCACTTCTTTCTAGGCATAATTTAAATGGTAACGTGAAATGTTGTTATATATATATAAATATATATAAAATATATATATTTGTCATAAAGTATTAGCCATTCTATTCCTTAGATTTAGGTTTTCAAATCCTGCTTTATGTATTATGACCCAATGTACATCTTAATGCATTTATATCATTATATATACATTCATGATTATTTTATTTAGATTTATTCTTTTAGAAATTGAATTTATTATTGTGTCTATATAATGTATGTGTATGGTGTGTGTGTGGAGGTCTGAGGGCAACTCTGTGGGGTTGGTTTGTTCTTTCCACTGTATCAAGCTTTCTTTTGGGCCACCAACCAGCCCCAAATCATGACTTAGAGAGTTATTACTAGTTATATAATAATATATATATATATATGCTTGGCCTTAGCTTAGCTCTTACTTTAACATGTTTCTCTTTATCTGCATTTTGCCTTGGGGTTTTTTGCCTGCCTTCCTCCCTCCTTCCCTTCTTTCCTTCCTCCTTCCCTCTCTCCCTCTCTCCCTCCCTCCCTCCCTCCTTCCCTTTCTTCCTCCCTTCTTCCATCCCTTCCTTTTTTCTTCCTTCTTTCCTTCCTTCTGTCCTTCCTTCCATGCAGAGGACAGAAGAGGGCATCTGATTTTTCAGAACTGAAGCTGCAGGTGTTCTCAGGATTCCTGGCTTGTTACAGTGGCTCTTGGATCCAAACTTTGGGCCTCATAATGAACTATCTATTGCTACACTCTGCCTTTCTCTCTTTTTCCTTCCTTCTTTCTTTCTTTCTTTCTTTCTTTCTTTCTTCCTTCCTTCCTTCCTTCCTTCCTTCCTTCCTTCCTTTCTTTCTTTCTTTCTTTCCTTCCCTTCTTTCTTTTTTTCCTTCTTTCTTTCTTATTTCCTTCCTTTATTTTTCCCTCCCTCCATCCTTGTCCCCCTCTTGCTTGTCCCCTCTTCTTCTCTTTCTTCTTTTTTAATGTAGATTCTTAGAATCTCACTCTGGTCCTTATGCTTTCATCAGTCATCTCCCGAGTCACTGATACTCTTAATTATTATAGCTTTACCAATGTTTTCTTTAGGGGTACTTCCCCTTTGGACATTTTTCTAAAACTATCTCAACCTTAAACATTGTCTTTACATGAATCAGAATAATTTGCCAAACTTTTAAATCCCTACAATCCTCATCTCCCTGTTCTTAAACCAAAGACAAAATAAAACAGAACAAAACCACAAACAGCTATAGGATTTTTATAAGAACTGTGTAAAACCAGCCCTTGAGTTGGGGCAGACTTGATTCTATTTACCTACAGAGCACACAGAGCCTAAAATATCTTGCTCCTGGTCCTTTTCTTTTCCTGCACCTTGAGACAGGGTTTCACTAAACAGCCCAGGCTGGCTTTGAGCGTACAGTCCTCGATCTCCGAGTGCTGGATTTCAGGTTTGGGATGCGTGCAGGATTTCTCAAGCTATGTTTAGAAAAAAAAAAAAATTGTTCAAGGCATGAGGTCCTCAGAGCAGTGCCATAGGTGCAGAGGGCATTTGGAGGTCACCAGGGGACTATAGTCATCTTTTCTATCCACTGTATACCCCTTCCACATCTTGTCTACAAAGGTGCTTGTTGCTTGCTTAAGGCATTAAGCAATGTTTTAAAAGATATGGGTGAGTTAATGCCTGCAGAATTTTTCTTCTTACCTATGCTTCTCAGTATTTTAAATGATCTTTTCATATATTTTTTTTAAAATGTCTTGAGTGTGCATTGTAAAATTTTAAAAAATGTTTTCCATCTTGAAGGGACTTGTTGACCCATATTAAAATCTCATTTCATCACCTGCCCAATGCAGCTGCACAGCTGTTAGTCAGCATCTGTACAGAGTTTTTCCAAGGTCTGCTTGCGGGGCACCCAGTCCAGAGCAGGGCTGTGTTGTAGACATCTTCCTAACTACACTGAAGCATTTTAAAAACCTGATGTGATCTGGCCAATTCCTAATTAACTTCTGTCTGTTGTCATTAAACAAATCCAAGGCTCCTAGGGATAGGATAATGTGATTGTGTGCCAAGGAAGAGGGGATTAGGGAGGTGAAGACAGTGGTTTTGTTATGGGTACCTTGAAAGATCTTGAAGACTTTCCCAAGGTCTTGTTGGAGGAAGAGTCAAGATAAAGCTTAGAAAAAAAGATAGGTGGGTTTTCAGGTAACCAACATCAATCATAGGGGCAGCAGCCAGACCTTTGGGAGAGCCCCACAGTAGGGAAGATGTAAGAGATAAACAGGAAAATGAGCTTGTATCACACCAAAGAGATGCAAATCTTGAAGAAGAGGTTCACAGTCTAAGCAGTTTCATAAGGGTTTCTTTGCTGTGCCTCAGAGACTGTGGTTATTCAAACATTGCACAGCATTTTGGATAATACAAGAGGAAAACATGAAAAGGTTATTATGTCTTAAACCCCTCATTTACCTTCTAAATACTGAAAATATTTTCTAAAAGTTTCCTAGTTTATTTCTTTTTTCCTTCCTTCCTTCCTTCTCTCTTTCTCTCTCTCTTTTTTAAGTGTATAGTCATTAGAGATGGGTATAAGGTTTTTTAGAGTCCATTTAGTAGAACTGACAGCCTGAAAGTCAGGCAAAGACTTGAAACTTCTCAGCAAAACTTCTAAAGTCAAGACGCTGGGTTAAATTAGATTCACAGGTGAGAGGCCAAGTATTGAGAAACATGGTGGGGCCTCACTGTCCAATTCTCTTGGAATCTGATTAAAATTAATAGAGATTTTCTGCTGCAGTGGGGGACTGGCTTTGAGCTTTGAGTTCAAGTATGTACATTTTCCAGATGTGATCATTCTGCCCAATAAATGAAAGAGTGGCTGTCTCCAGGAACCGAGCCATCACATCAGGAATGTGTCTGGCTGCCATTTGATATTCAGTCAAGAATATTCTAGTCACAGAATTCTGAAGAGTTTTTAGGGAATTTCCTATTTATAAAAAGTTTCAGGAATGAAGGAGAAAAGATTATCATTTAAAATTGGGAGATTTACATGTGTGAAAACATATACATTAGATTCCTTTTTATCTTCCAGATATATACTTAACATGTTCTTTTTGCTAAGGCAATCTCAATTTATTGAACATAAATTATAATAACCAAATAACACATCAATATATGCTTTGAAATATAATCTATGCATATAAGTGTATATATTTCATAAAGTAGACTACACATATAAGTATTTGTTACTCTATTATTTCAAAGCTACCAAGTTCCACAGGATGTGAAGTAAGGTGTTGATACTCAGCAGCCATCAGTTCGATAAAATGCCGTTTGTAGGATCTAGCATCCTGGTGCATCTTTGTTCTTTCACCTGAGAGCACTGAGCATGCTCACTTGCAGATGATAATGCCGTTATCATCATCATTGTCCAGTGAGTCCTGTGGACAGAACAGAGGCCTTGGTAGCTTCTGGTGAGTGCTATGCTACTTTACATCCATGCTACATGGTATTTCATTCCTTCCCAAGTCCCCAGAACATAGTCCTATGCATTTATGAAGAATTGTGCCTAGATCCTCCCAGTGTATCTCAACCCTCTGAAAGGTGTCACTGGATCTTGGTGCTCTATGATAACAGTAGCATCTGGCTTATTGTTAGCTCATCAACTCCTTGTACTATGTCCTGCCCATGGTGGATACTCAGCCCATGTTGTTGAAAGAACTAATGGACATTAAAGTTATTACTTTGGGATTATGACTTTGATTCTCACATTTGGACACTGATAATATTGGGAATAACATTTAGGAATTGACAGTTGCATAAGAAATTTGTCTACTTATCTGTTTTTGCTTTTTCTGACAGAATCTCATGCCAAGGACATATTATATAATGGCATTTAATTTCACCCTAACACCTGAATTACATTAATCAGGACATGCCAGTCTGTGCCCTACTGTTCCCATGTCTGTACTCAACAGATTAGACAAGATGATTGGAAGCTGCTTCAAACTCATCATGGCTCCTTTCTCAAGCCTAGGCAAGGTCTTAGGGAGGACAGAGCACCATATGTGGACTTTCGTTGTCCAGAGCTAGCAGTAGTACGCCAAACATCAGTTTCTGATTCAGTGGTCAGAAGCAGACAGAAGGTACATTCATCAGTAGTGGGTACGAGGTGGTCCTCAGCATTGAAAAGGAAAGAAAGACTAAATATAGGTTTGCAACAATGACACTGGCCATTGCACAGTGACATCATCAGTGCCATTGCACAGTGACATCATCAGTGACAACCACTTTATAGATAATAAGCCTGAGACTCAGAAGATAACTCAGCTGATAGAGTGATTGCTGCACACACAAGAGGACCTGAGTTCATTCTGAATAATGATTTACACTCAGATTCAAAGCACCTAAGTAAAATACTGGTGTAGTGTCACATGTTTGTAACCTCAGTGATGGGGAGGTAGAGGTAGGCAGAGTCACAGGGCTACCTAGCCAGTCAGTCTAACCAGTCAGTAAGACCCTGTCTCAGAGAACAAAGTGGATGGCAGCTGAAGAAGATTCGACACTGGCTTTTGGTAGCCACATGTACACACACACACCTACACACACACACCCATCTACACGCACACAGACCTACACGCACATACATACACCTACACACACACACCCATCTACATGTACATACACACACCTACACATACACCCACACAAACACAAACACCTACACACGCACCTGCACACACCTACACACACACCTGCACACACACACCTACATGCACACACCTACACACACCTGCACACACACCTACACACACATCTACACACACACCAAAACACACACACACACACACACACACACACACACACACACACACACACACACAAGGTCCCAGAAAGTATATGATACTTTGCATTGTTAAATTACACACATAAGGCAAAGTGAGGTCTGGGCTTTCAAATTCCATGATCTTAATAAACCATGGAACATTCCTCTTAAAAAGGAAATTGTTGTTTTTTCTTAGAATAGCCTGACTTTAGTGAGGGTGAGAATGATGGCAGCATTGGGTTTGGGCTTGGAGAAGGCAGTTTTATAAGTCTAATTTCTACCATTCACTCATTGGTCCAAGTATTAGGGCCACTTCTCTAGGATGATATTCCCATAGGGATAATGGCTGTGATGGTGATGTGAAGTGCTGTATCTGTTGGTACCTTAGGAGGTGTGAAGTATGTGTAGGTGGACATGATGTTGTCCATACTAAGTGACACCTGCTTTCTGAATTGACCTTGTATAGATTCCCAAAGCATCACTATCCATGCTATCTACCAAAACGTTTTTTCTCCTGTGAAAAATAACCCTATAAAATTATTCTGGCTCATTAGTTATTTCGCTTATAAAAGTCTATGCCATATAGAGTGTACCAGGGACCATCACTTCATTGACACAAGCTCTTCAGTGGGCAGCAGCATGGAATTTTGACAGAATTGATTATCATTCATTTCACTTGCACTATTCTTGAAATCATACTTTATTTGAAAGATAAATTTATTTTATGTGGATGAGTGTTTTGCCTGCTTGCATGCATATATTTGCACTACATGCCTGCCTGATAACCCACGGAGGTCAGAAGAGGGCAGTGAGTTTCCTAGAACTGGAGTGTTACAGAAAGTTGTGAATGCCATGTGGGCACTGGGAGAGGAATCTGGGTCCTCTGTAAGACCTTAACCATTGAGCCATCTCTCCAGGCCCCTTAAAATCACATTTGAAAAGTTCACTCTTGATTCATATGAATTTTCTCCCTGAAGTATGTGAATATGTTGCTGTAAATTCAGGAAATGCTTCATATTGTTTATGTGAGTCAAGCAGTTGTGTGTTGCTTAATACTTAAGTAAAGCAGCCCTTTCCTGAATGTGGAAGGACAGGAAAGAAACATTTTTTTCTTCTGTGGTTAGCAGCCTCAGCTTTCACAAAGAACTCAGGAGTTTCGTCTTTGTCTCCTGATGTGAGAATCTCTCAAGCTGCACAGCTTAGGTGTGTTCCTTCTCCTGAAGCCCACAGAGTGACTCTTAGCCTGTAGGGTGTTTTGTGAAGTCCAGCCTCCACATTGCTTCAGATGTGACTTCATAGATTTAATAACCCCTTGACCTCTTCCTTCCTGGCATAGGTTTCTACGCATTAAATGGGACTAGACAGGGAAAATGTTTCTGTGGCAATTTCTGAGTAAAAATTCCCACTAATTAAGCAAACAAATAACAAGACAGCATGTTTACCCTGTCTTTTGGGTACGCCTACCCCTGATGTCTCATAGAACCCCTATTAACTAACCAGGGGCTGGAAGTCATGCCTTTCTCCTGCTCTCCTACTTGGACATGTACCCTGTTATTACTGATTGTTCCTCCCAAAAATGAGAATTCATTTAAGTAGGACATTTTCATTACTGGATGGTGGGGCTCTTTCGTTTTATTCTTTTAGAGAGGCTAGGAAAACATTAATATTTGCACCCACTTACTTTTCCTTTTCAGAGCCATAGAGAGTCAGAGAGAGCTCACTAGGGAATGAGCCTACCTCCACAGCCTTCTTTACTGTACAACCGTAAAAAGCTGAAAGAAAAGGTGGGCATTTGTAGTATTAAAAGCTTTCATCTAATTATAAGTGATGCTTTTGACTGACCTTGGAAGGTACCTAAGTCTTCTGAGTGCTCTAGTGAAGTCTGAGGTCTATGGAAGTGTTAATAGTCTGTTGGATTTACACAGTATCTTCCCAGAGGCCTGGCTGGGCTCCTTTGTACTGTGATTGATGGATTCACCCTGTACCTCTTGGCTTGCACAGCAGCTCCTCGGTAGCCTCTTTGCTTCCTCTCCCCTACGTATCCACACTTCCCATAGGTCTCCTGCAGCTCTTTTCTGCATTTGGATGTCTGTGGTAACTACAGCTCCAGCTTTCCTTTCTCTCCTCCATTGTTTCTGTTCCTCCAGTCAATGATTTGCTTTATGGTATGATAACTTTTCTTGTGCTATTGAAAGCCATGATTAATTAGGACAGTGAGCCAACTTAAAAACTTACAACATAGAAAACAGACGGGTGGGTCTGAGGTGCGCTTGAATCTAGAGGCAAGTTAGAGACATTGGTGGGGGCTGACAGCTGGAAAGAGGCCTGCCCTCTCCTTCCCTTCAGATGGTCTTATCTGCTTCCATTTTCCGCCCAGCCCTTGGGAGTCCTGGACACAGTTCTGGCAAAAGTTGATCCAGGGATACCTTTCTTAGATGAAGCCTGAAGGATATGGTAGATGCAGTGACACAGAGACACAGGGAAGGGCCTGCAGGTGGCTCAGCACATGCTAAAGCTAGGATTGGATCCTATGACATGATTTGTAGTCCCCAGTAAACTATCAGTTTAGGCTGGCAGTCAGGGTTTTCCTGTACCTTTTCCTCCAGCTTCCTCCTGGAAGATGGCAGAAACCAGTAAGTATCATACACTTCCACTTCCTGTCACTGTGGTGAGATTTAGGTGTCAGCTGATAAGGTCTAAAGGCACCATAGAAAAAGTAGGAGGAGAAATCAGAGCATAGGTAGGAGAAGCAGGGCGGAGTCAGAAAGACTGAGCCCAAAGCCCAAAGGAGTGACATGTAAGGAACACAGGTGAGCCACAGGCCACGCGGCAGGACAGATTAGTAAAAATGAGTTGAATTAAGATGTAAGAGCAAACTAGCAATGTGCCTGAGCCATAGGCCAAACAGCATGAAATTAATATAAGCGTCTGAGTCATTTCTGAGGGACTAAGCAGTGGCGGCAGGCTAAAGGGTCTGGGGCTGCAGGTCTGTGGGTCTGGACCTCTGGCCACCCGGGACCGAGAAACCTCATTACAACATGTCACCTTATCTAGTGCTTGCCTTTTGTTTTAAATTGATAGCCTGGAGGGGGTGTTGTATAAGCATTCTCTTGGTTATTTGGTGAATGTCTGCAGCAGGCACCTGGATTCTGGCATGCTATACACCAATAACAATATGATGTCTTCCAGTGTCTCCATGTTGTTATAAATGACTGGATGCCATCTTTTCTTTATAGCCATGTAGCTTTTCATTGTGTACACATGTCCCCCATTTCTTATTCATTCACCATTAGTGGGAACTTGGGATGATTCCATCTCCTAACTATAGTGATGTCACGAACATGAGAATGGGATCTTTTTGAGATTGGTTTGCTCAGATATTTGCTCAGTTTTGATTGACTTAAGATTTGCAACTACATTATAACTTCTGTACCTAAAACTCACAGACGATATGGGGGAAGGAATGAAAAGATTGTAAAGCCAGAGAGTTTTCTGTGAGACTGTGTCTCATATTACACCTGTAAAATCTCATCACATGGCTGTGTAAACATGTCCTGAACAAGGATGACATCAGTAGGCATGCTGGTGTGGAGGGGGAAAAGCTCACCAGGTCTTCATTTCTATACAAAGAACCACAGGCAGCTAGGGATGCTGAGAGCTGGGAAATAGGTCTTCCTCAGAGAAAAGCATACCACTTGATTCACCAATAGCAAATGGTCATCCCTGAAAACATAAGCATGCAAGTATCATTTTACGGACTGAACCAGTTGTATTTATATAACAAGGCATGTGCACATATGTGTGTATGCGTGTGTGTGTCCAACTGTCTGTGTAAAAAAAATGTTAAAGAAAAAAGAGGTCATGAATTTGAAAGGAAGCAAGGGTCAGGAAGGGTTTAGAGGGGGGAAAAAGAGGTAGAGAGAAGTGATGTAATAATAATCTCAAAAAATAAAGTAAGTGTTTAAAAATTGTACACAAGATACACATGAATCAAAATATCATTTTGTACCTCATAAATATGTAGTTATTATAGGTCATTGACAAAAATAATAAGAAAACTGACAGGGTTTATTCCTTTATTTATTTATTTGTTTGTTTGTTTGTTTATTTTTGAGACAGTCTCTCTGTGTAGCTCTGGCTGTCCTGGAACTCACTCTGTAGACCAGGCTGTCCTCGAACTCACAGAGACCTACCTGCTTCCCTAGTCCTGGGGTTGAAGGCATGCACCACCACCACCTGCTTTAGAGTTGATTCTTATACAACAGGTAGAAGTCTTAGGTTATTAATGCAAATGGCCCTTAGAAGTTAGCCCTACCCTAACAGTGGTAAGCTGAATGGCCCTGCCTCTTCTTCATTTTACCTTTTGAAAATCAAAATCCAGCTTTACCATTAGCCCTAAAGGGATGCTGCTAGTTGGATGAGCTACATTAGACTTAATGTGTGCGTGATAATATTAACAGTGTCTGTAGGCTTGTGTTCCCTTCATGCAGGCAATCACATAAAGTGTTATGCTAACATAATGTTTTAAATGCTTTTATTTTAAATATCAGCCTGTGGGGAATAATCAAGACTTAACAGAAGGGAAAATGAGGCTTATGACATTATCATGCAGAAAAGGAACATTATCATAAACTAGAAAGAAACGCCATAAAATAAGAGTCCTATCAACTTCATATGGTAAATAACAAAGAACAATTGCCACTATAGTAAAATGCTAAAATTGCAACTCTAAATGCATAGACTGAAGGTTCTTGAGTGGAATAGGAGGTAGTTTGGTTTATCTGTTGACCTGGAAAATGAGTTTTTAGGGAAGAACATTCCCTGAATGCTATGAGAGCAGATGGCATGAGCTAAGTCATTGCCCTCCCCAATGACTGACACACTGGAAATGTTCCCAGGATTCTGATTAGCTGAGGACAGCACAGGCACACAGCATTTCCTAATCAAGGAAGGACCACAGAAAACTCTGGAGAGACTCTAGTTACGTATTTTCAATAGAGAATTCTAGAAGAATTCTGCCAAGATCTTAAGGCAAGGGTGCCTCTATTGTCTGTGTGAATGCAACATAAATAAACTTCAGATGCTGTGGAGAACGATAACAAGTGTATAAAACCTGTAAATTGTGGGACCGGGAGGTGGCTCCATTGGTAAAGTCCCTGATAAGTAAACATGGTGAGCCAGAATCAATTTGCAGAACCCAGGAGAAAAGCGCCGCAGGTACCTACGGTTGCGATCGCGGTGCTCGGGAGTCAGACAGAAAGATCTGACTTGCCGATCTTAATTGGCAGACTTCAGGCCAATGAGACATCATGATTCAGTGTAAGGGTGAAGAGTGTCTGAGAAGGATACTCTATATCGACCTTTGTTCTTGTGCACGTGTACACACATGCATATACATGCGCACACAGCATTTGGGTCATATGGGACCTGTTAATACTTTCAGACATAGAGGAACACAGAAATTAAAGAGATCAATACTTCTCTTTGAAGTAACCCCAAAATATCGAGGCGGTCGAGATGGTTCCAGAGATTCTCGAAGGTATACAGGTAGGAGGAGTTTTGTCTACCTGATGATACCAAGGATCGGAGAACATCACGGAGTTCCCATATGGATCCATCCTCCTTCCCATCCTAGCTCTAAACTCGCACATTGAGGAACACGTCCGATCAGATGTGCTGATTTCCCTAGGGCAGCGGGCAAATGGCGGCTGCCATCAGAGCTGGCAGAGGTAGTAACATCTGGAAATACTAGCGGTGAAAATAGGCACCGGGGAAGCTGGGCAGAGAAGCCTCCTGGGGCCGCCCTGCCCTTGACTCCAGCAGGCTATGGCCTTACAAAGTCTTGAGTAACTTTGGGTTTCAAGCAGGCGCTTAGCCATAGCCCCTTGCTTTTTCCCAGCAGCATGGACCCTGGACAAGACAGGAGAACTTTTTTTTTTTTTTTTTTCTCTTCTCCGTTCCTAATTTTCAGGCAGCCAGTCACAGGAGAAGTCACATCGCCACAAAATGTGAAGTAAGCTGATTTTATTTATTATTGGATGTAAAAGAGTATAGCTACACCATTCAAATGTAATCATGGAAACATTTGCGGAACTTGAAACATTTAGTTTGCAGAGAACAAAGTCCTTACGTAGATGATGACTGATAGTCCTGTCATTAAATTACATCATTTACGTACGATGGTTGTTCTAGTCAGCCCAAACAAAATACTACACATTCAGTGACTTAGACAATAAGCATTCATTTCTTCATAGCTCTGGAGGCTCTAGACCAGCAATTCTCAACCTGTGTGTCATGACCCCTTTGACAAATCTCCATCTCTGAAAATATTTACATTACAATTCATAAAAGTAGCACAATTACAGTCATAAAGTAGCAACAAAATAATTTTATGGTTGGGGCTCACCAGAACGTGGGGCACAGCATTAGGAAGGTTGGGAAAACAGTGTTCTACGTAAAAATGTGAGTGATTGAGGTCTGGGCTAGGGCTCCCTTCAGGAGCACACATCGAGTTCTCCTTGTGTCCTCACATGGCTGGGACAAAGAACAAACTCTGTACCCCTTCACAAAGGCTCGGATCCCTTCCTGCCCACCCACCCTCATGACCTCATGTTAGCTTTCTGCATCCCTGGGGTTTTGATTCTGTCTCACTAGCAATCAAGGCTTCTAAGTGTGAACTTGGAGAAATGAACTGATTCAGTCCATAGCAACACATGTCAGCTCAAAGCTGTTTCATACACACATAAGTAACAAAGGAGTTTTAAGAATGATAAATTGTGACACAATTCGAATGTATATTTTAATTTTAAGCAAAATCATAAATGTACTGCATCACTTTTTGTAGTCATTAAGAATGAAATAATTTAAAAAAGCATTTTTATTTCCTAAAGGGGCTCCCATGGGTCATATTCCTATGTCTGTAGAGCTTTGGGCAATATCCCAAGAGGCTGTGATTTTGCCTAGAGAAGTACAGGGGCAAGAAGGAAGGTACCTGCCCCATGTCTGTGCAGGATGCCATTCCCTGAACTAGAGTACATCTGGGTCTCCATCCTAGGAAAGTATTGACCCCCTTAAAGTTTGTTCAGATAACAGAATGCCAAACCCTGACTCCAGCACCTATTTTGCAAGACCTGAGTGGATTAGATGATAAACGTGTGTTGTTTTCAGCCAGTGAGAAGGCTCAGCGGATCAAGGAATCTCCCTCCAAGACCAACAACCCAAGTTTGGCTCCTAGGTCGTCCAAAGTGGAAGGAGAGAACCAACTCCCTGAGGTTGTCCTCTGACCTTGACACATTGGCAGATGTGCCATCACACACATTATAAGCATTATAAATATACAAACAATAAATAAATGTAAGAGTATATTATCTCATGGATGTGGACATTTGAAGTCTTAGGTCTGAGAAGGTCTGAAAGGTACAAAAAGGCTCTTTGTAAACAACAGGACAAAGCGATTTCTCGTCTTTCCAGCTCTAGGTGGTGGCTGTGGGTTCTCAGCCTTCCTTTGATTGGGACAGAGACTGTAGGGGTGCTGAAACCTCAAGACCTATGAACTACTGTGGGATAACGCTCTTGTACACTGTAAAGATGTGTCATTTGCATTGATTTAATAAACGCTGATTGGCCAGTAGGTAGGCAGGAAGTATAGGCAGGGCAAGTAGACTATTAGAGAATTCTGGGAAGCAGAACAGCAGATGCAAGCTGGATTCAGAGAAGGCAAGACAAGAATACTTCAGTGAGGAAAGGTATCAAGCCATGTGCCTAAACATAGATAAGAATTATAGGTTAATTTAAGTGTAAGAGCTAGATAGAAATATGCTTGTGCTACTGGCCCAGAAGTTACTATAATATTAATCCTTTGAGTCAATTATTTGGGAAGCAGCTGCTGGGTATTTGAGAATTTCTGGCTGGGACAGAAAAACCTGACAACAAACTCCCTTTCACTTTTATAAGCCTTATGTATTTTGTTATAGTAATAGAAAGCTGACTTATAACTTACAAGGACACCAACTATAAAAGATGAAGGGGCCCTTCTCCAGTACGGCTTCATATTGTTCTGTAACAATCTTTATGTCCTATAAGGTCTTAATCTGGGATGCCAGAGATTAGGATTTCAACATATGCCCCTTTATAAAAAGATCTTACTTTATTATATAATATGTATTATTTGAAACCATCACCCCCAAATCTGGCTACCATCCCTTCCTGGACCTTCCTGCTCCTCTTTGCCCCTCAAGGCAGTCTCATCTGTTTCTATCTATAAACTCTGGGGTCTACAAGTGATCTTTCTGAGACTGACTTAAGTACTTTGTGTGCTTATCTGCATCGCATCCATTTCCCCACAAAAGACCAACTTCATTCTTTATGCTCTATCCTTTATCTGTTCCTTCATTGAAGGACACCTAGCTTGGTTCCGTATATTAACTGTTAAGGGTCATGCTGCAATCAACATTGATATACAGATGTTTCTGAGTAATTTTTTCAGGGACACGGTTCAACACCTGGTGAAGTTCGAGACTATTTTTTTTAAAACTCTTCTCAGCCTCCAACTCCTTCTAAAGTAGCCCCTAGCAGAACGAACATCAGTCTGCCTAGATCTATAAGACACAGCGATGAGAATTTCCCAAGTGATGTGGAGGCCTGAATGCTTTGTTTTGCTGGAAGCTTAGTACACTGAAGGAAGTTGCAATGTGACATACAGGAATGCCTAGATGCATCTTTGGTTAAAAACAGAAGCACTGGAAGTTACTCTACAAAAAAACACAGCCATCAGAAACAAAGGGAATTTATTCCAAATTCTATGCTTATTTCTGCCTGGCACTCTTTTGGGATTGCTTTAAATGCTTTGCCATTTGGTTTGGAAAAGCTTTCAGGCATCTTTGCCACCTAATTATGGACCACTTCCAAAACCTTTCAGGGAGCAATCATAAACAGCAGATATGCAGTTGAGAAGAAAGATTTGTTTTATAGGGTTTGATTTTGCCTGTTAAGAATGGTCACATAAAACAGGCCATTTACAATGGCAAGAACTTTGCCAGGATTGTTTCAGGGTAGATGTGTTATGCGACTTCTGCTTATGTTAAATCTCACAGACGTGAAGACATAATGATGGAAAGTTCACATTGGAGAAAAACGTCAAATGGAATGGCGGCTTTTCAAGAACATTTTTATTTTTGCACATTATTGCCTGAATCTTTATGGAGTTAATGAACATCAAAACCACCATGTAAACACGCAGGTGTGAAATGTAGCTCTGAGAGCCACTAAGAAAACATCACTACGTGAAAAATTAAGCCACAGCAGGTGTGGCAAAAATGTTCTTCCCATTATTCTGCTGCTCCAGTTTCAAAAAAAGAAGAAGAAGAAGTGATGGTAGAGACAATCTGGATATGGCAGTATGGAAAGAGAACCCAGACCCCACCCCCCACCCCTTCACACTGCTCCACTCCACATCCTTTTGTGTCCTAGAATAGCAGGATGTAATTTAGAGTGCCACACAGGCTTGCTTAAAATGGAGTGGAGCTTGTAAGACAAAGTCCAATCCAGAAGTGTCACTGCACTTCACCATTGTGAAGCTGGTCTCACCTTCATGCACTAGGTGTCTGCTGCTGCTGGGAGCACTTTAATGTGCCAGGCGTGGAAGGAGAAATTGATCTGGTTCTCTCAAATTCCCCATAATTCGGGTATTATAGAACACCATCCCTGCCTTTATCAATATGTGTTAATTGATTTTAATGTTTGCTCTTTTGGCAGAGATGGGTTTCCTAAGAATGATAATTATGGAATGAATTTAAAAGATTTTATTTGGACAGTTGAACTGGTATGCTTTAGAAAAGGTACACTTATTTATAACAAGATACTAGTATAACCCTATTAGGCAAAAGTATAAAACACTGGATTATATTGTTACATTGTAAATAACTGTCCCGCCTGCTGGTTTAATAAAAATGATGATTGGCTGAAGGCAGACAGGAAGTGTGAGTGGGGCTACCAGACTAAGAAAACTCTGGGAACAGGAAGAACAGAGCAGAGATACCAAAGAGACACCAGACAAGCTAGCAGATGCAGAGGACAACTGTGCTGCTCTGAAGAAAGGTACTGAGCCACATGGTTGAACAGGATAAGAGTCATGGGTTAGTTTAAGAGTAGAGTTAGCAAGTTATATGCCTTGGCCCCAGGTCAATCCATGTACAATTAATGTAAGTGTCTGTGTGTTTCAGTGGGATTGTGGGACTACGGGTCTGCAGATCCAGGTCACAAGGCTACGCCGGAAAGTCCGGGCTAGAAACCTAATGCAACACACTTGGCGATGTCAAGTTCTTTGTGGATATGGGGCAGAATCTGCTCTTACTCACAGCAGTGGGTTATGAAAATAGCACAGCTGCTTCTTCATATAACTAGTTCCCTCTGCTCTCTCTTTCTTCCTTCCTTCCTCTCTTCCTTCCTTCCTTCCTTCATTTCTTCTTTCTTTCTTCCTTTATTTATTTATTTTATTTTTTTTTTGAGATCGGGTTTCATGTAACCTAGGCTGCACTTGAACTTTCTATATAGCCAAGGATGGACCATCAAGCCCTTGTACTCCTGTCTCCACTTCCACGTGCTGGGATTATACCATGTACTCCTATCACTTTCTAATTTAGAGGTTTCCTACAAAACCAATCACAGTCTGAACCAGTAACTCTGATCATATTAACAAATATGCTAGTATCTATCCCCAAGCTTGCTTATAATTCATAACTTGCACATGATTCATAATTGTTTATATTGGGAGCATCCAAAATGTGCTTCAGTGTGGGAGTGGATAAACAAGTAGCGACATATTCCTTCCGTGGAATATTAGTTAGTGATAAAAAGAATTAAATCTATAACCCTAGATTTGTCAAACCTTATTAAGCCTTGAAATTAATGCTATACATTTAAAATAGCAACACACAGATATTAAGATACCCACTGAAAAGAAAGTATACCACACTAATTAATGGTTAAGTACTGGGTAAATGTGTGTGAAGAGAAGGGGCAGGTGGCCATGCTATGCTCTCTACTCAATTTATCTAGCAACTTAAAACTGCTCTTTGGGAAAGAATGTCTCTGAAAGAAGGAACTATGAAGCCATAAGAAGACATAGAAGAAACTTATATGTATATATTTACTAAATGAAAGAAGTCAGCCTAAAAAGCCACTCACTGTGTGATTCTGACTGAATGAAAAAAAATAGAAAAACAGAACCATTTTTATTAAAACGTTCGGTGGTAAGAGGGGTGGCTGTGGGAAGCACAGGGCAGCTGTAGGCTAGTGGCATAGCATTCATCATGGGTATAAGAACCTGAAGAGCCCATTTGTCTGCTACCAAGAGTCCTGGGTTAGAGTGTGGGATTTTGTTAATGGGAATGAATTGACATTGGTCAGCTGTAATGACTGTCCCAAGCCAATGAGAAACCAAGGGAAGTGCTTGTGAATGTATGAAAGTTCTGTTGATTTTTCATAAGCCTACAATGTGCCTAGAAAAGTCTATTTTCACTTAAAAAGTTGGTAATATTACATGATCTAGTTTCAGTTTCCACAAATACAGTTCCGTTAGAGTACACAGACACCGCACTAAAAATGTGGTGGTACACCCTTTCTGCTCCCTCGACTATCGTAATCTATGACTACCTATCTGCATAAGGTGAGTCTGGGGGCCAGTGGCCCCTTTTGGATCCTGTTGGCCTGTATGGGAAGGGCTCTTCCCATTGGTTCTCACTGTTCCATGGCTTTCTCTGCACTGGTCTGCTTTTGCTTTTGAAATCTCTCCTTTACTCTTACCCAGTGTTTTACTGATGCCTGGATGGCTGGGCCACTCAGGGCTCCTCTCTGTAAGAAGGGAGCCATGGACTTCCTCTTCCTCTAGTTTCTTCCAAACATCCTTCAGGGATGTTTTAGGGAGCATGGTCAAGTAGAAACAAAGGTTAACTTGCTGGACCAAACTGAGTTCCCTTTAGGATGGTCAAATAGAGATGAGGGTAGGAGCTGATGTAAAATCCTTTAGTAGCGTTGGAAGGTACAGACATGTCTTTAGTTTAAAGGGAGCACATTATTAGCATCTCGTCTGATGCTAATAGGCAGAGGCCTCTGCAAACCATTTATTCTCCAATTTCTATAGTGTCTTATAGAGAGAAAAGGTCTGAGATGTAAAAGCAGATAATCGAGGTTTGATCCTGTTTCTTGGTGGGTGACTGGGTTGCCTTAGGCAGACATCACCTCACACTCCTTAAGCATGGGATGAGAATGACCACATCTGCTTCACATTTAGCTACAGGGATGGAGCCGCTAACACATGGAGCACCTTATGTGGGGCCTAGCTATGAGCTAGCATGCTCGGTGCCTTCCTGCTGGTTTAATTTCATTCTTTGCTTTTTTTTTTCTTTTAGTGTTGGGAATTGAGCCAAGGACCTTGCTCATGGCAGGCTTCAGTCCCAGTGCCCACCCCTGACTCTATTTTTCCTTTTAATGTCTCCAAAGGGAGAGTGTAAGCCAGGTGGTGATGTCACATTCCTTTGATCCCAGTACCTCAGGAGGCAGAGGCCAGTGGGTCTATAAGTTTGAGGCCAGGCTGGTCTACAGAGAAAGTTCCAGAATAGTCAGGGATACGTCTTGAAAACCAAAAAAGAAAAAAAAAGTGTTATGTGTCCCAGTTATGTTCTTGCTCAGAAGGTTATAAAAACGCTTTTTAATGTCAAGCTACACTCTATTTTTTCAATTCAGTTTCTGTCACTTGTCCTATATCCTCTGGACATGCTCTCCAAAGCAGTCACAAAAGGTGGCAATTAAACCCGTTTCTGACTAGATTAAATAGCCCCAATTACTCTGACCTATTCAAAGAGAAGCTGCAGCGAGCATCCTTTTGGAATGGTCCTTGCCCTGGGCCCCACTCCTCTGCCTTTTAGAACTACAGGTTGCTATCAGAATGCAACTGGGGCTTTTCTGTAAGATAGATGGATGCAGAATGTTCTAGAAGGATTTCTTCCCAGCTTTTTCTTGCCCTGGTTAGTTTTCTCCAGTGCATTAGTAATGTCTGTCTTTCCCTCTGTGTGATTGCTTCTTAGTTCTACCCGTTCTTTGTTTATCCTAAAACAGGGAAACAAACCCAGACATCATTTTATTCCAGGCCTGGTAGTGTAGTTATCCCAGCACTCAAAAGCCTGAGACAGGAGGATTAATAAGAGGTTGAGTCCAGTCTTAGCTCATAGTAAGATTCTGTCTGTAAACAAGCAAATTCTTCCTGGTTAAGACCAAGGTCTCTGGAAACTGGGCTTTCAGGGAGTGACTCCTGTGTTATCCAGTTAGCAATGTTGTCCTAGCCCACATGTCTTCATTTTTCTGAAACTTAGTTTCTTCACATGCTAAATGGGTCTAACACAGAGTCTTCTATAAAGATATAGGGATTCAATTGTGTTGCTAGATACAAAGTTCTCTGTAGTGTGGATACATGGCACACATAACAAAAATTAGCTATTTAATTTTTTTATTTTGAAGTTATTTAAAATTCTAAAGAAGCTAAAAAACTATCTACCCACATATACCTCAGGATAGCTGAGATTGGAGCCCACCACAAAATTATAAACTTACTTAAAATATTATGAGAATTTTTGAATGATATTTTTTGTCGATTGATTGGATAGTTCTTGATGGTGGACATTGAGATGACCATGTTGTGTCACATATAAGAAAACTGGACAGTTAGACCATCTCCAGGAGACATGACACCTGTTGGCATAGAAGTATTCCATAAATAGTGCTACATTGTAATGTTTAGAGAATAATTACAAAGTATTTCTCCTCATATTCAGTTTGTACACAACCAGCATAGACCCAACTATGTAGCAAAGGTCACAACAAAGCAACTGTTCCCCTCAGTGTTTTGGAGTTACTCCTTGCCTCACATGAGATGGAGAAGCAGTAGATCCAGAGGCCAACTGTACTTCTCAGAATCACTGTGCTTATGTAATGTCATATGATTTATTCTGGCCAATTAGAGTTGGACGGAGCTGGCATGTCATTTCTAGATTGAGATAATGGTATGATTACATTTCTTGAAGTGCTCCTCTGCTTCTGCTGCCTGGATGGCATCAAATCACTTCTGAAGCAAGAGGATAATGATAACACCAGATGAAAACAGCCCCATGTCCTGTGTTATCACTGAGAGGAAACTTCAACCTCTATTGACTGTTAGGTGGTGATTTGGAAAAGTAAACCTTTCTTGTTTTAAAGCGCTGGGGTGGAGGATATGTATCACAGCACTTAGTGCTCATTATCCCCAATAAGTAGACAGCTGCATTTTGAAAAAAAAATTCCTTCATTTGCAGTCTATAGAAAGCATGTGGAAGCCCCACCTGAATAGAAAGCAAGAACTTGAGAAGAGCTTTATTTCATTTTTGGTGGACAATAAAATAAAATAAAATAAAATAAAATAAAATAAAATAAAATAAAATAAAATAAAATAAAATAAAATAAAATAAAATGTGGGTATTGTATGTATAATCTCAAATAGCAGAGAGAGTCACTTCACCTGGCTCAAGTTCTGATGAGGATTGTGAGAAACGGATATGGTAAAAGATAGAAATATAGAATCCCAGAGGGTCTGGACTCTCAAAGGGTTGTCCCCAGAGTGTAGGACAGGTAAGCTTTCTACCATTGTGTGGGGGGAAGCTAGACAGTAGAGGGAAAGGCAAAGGGTCTGCAGCATACAGCTACTGACTCGATTCCTTACTATGAAGTAGAACAATCATGTTCAGAGAAGTAGTTTTTCAGGTCCAGATTTAAAACATTTCATCATTAGCCTCAAATGACTGCTTAGACCAAGGATCAGGTGTAAATCTTTTCTTTAGTTTGAATAATTTATTCATTTTTAATTTTTAAAATAATTTAAAAAATTTATTGTGTGCATGAGTGTGCCGGTGAAGGTCAGAGAATATCTTGGTGAAGTCAGTTCCCCCTTCCCACCTTTGTATGGGTTCTAGGGATCAAATTCAGATTTTCAGGATTGTGTGTCAAGTACCTTTACCCATTAAGCCATCTCACAAGTCCTCAGGTCCCCTCAAGTGCAAGCAAACTGTCATTTAATGAAAGAGAACATATTTCAGGCCTTCACAGAGCAAGACTCTTGGCCTGAATGTTTTCTTCTGAAAGGGCTTCTGTCTTTATTGTTCCCAAGTTCTTGATAATTAGCTGGAGACTCATGGATTATTTAAACATCATTGGTTAACACCCGACACCTGGGCACATCCATTTATCTTTTCATTCATTGATTGTCAATTTAATTCTGCCAAGTTCACAGTGAGCCCCTTTGTATGAAGTTGTCTTTAGAGATTCATAGAAATCATTCGGATCCTGCAGCTAGCAGTCACTGTAAGCATTCTATGCGTCCTTGAACATGACGGAAATATGATATACCTATATATGAAGCTCAAAAACTGTTAACTCTTAAAATCTGTGATTTTTTTCATCTGCTCTCAGGATTTTTCTCTTTCCTTTTGAAAGAACATTTAACGAAATTCTGAAATGTTTTGAAATTCTTCCTTCCTCTTTATCACTTTTTATCCCCCAATGTGATTGCATTGACCTCAGGTTAGAAATTCCAGATAATTAAATTAATGCTTCAGAGTTAAAAGAAGAAAATTGAGAAGAACAAATGAAAAACACCAGCAACTGATTTAGCTAAATCCAGTCATACCAGACTAGTTAACCATGCTGCCATGCATTTTTATCTGATATCAAAATAATTGCTGAGGTGGATGTTTAAGATGGATAAGGTGACTTATACTTATTCACACACCGCAAAATACTCATTGTGGGAAAATGTTGTAAATGTTTTTTTAATATACAAGTTTTGTGGAAAATGTTCTGTGCCTATAAAAAGCCTACAATCTAATGTGTTAGCTGCTATTCTTTTGGTGAGTGGATTATTTTCTACATAATATGGTAGTTTCTTTTTCTGGGATGAGTATTCTTGCATTTAGTGACTGGTAAGCTGGTGATGCCTGTTATATCCATTATCACCATCATAACATTTATTTTTAAGCAATGGTTAGCATTAAGAGATATATCAGGAGTTGGAGAGATGGATTAGCACTTAGGAACACTGACTTTTTCTATAGAGGACCAGGATTTGGTTCCCAGCACTCTCATGGTGGTTCACAACTGCCTATAACCATAGTTCCAGGGAATTCTAATAACTTCTTCTGGCTTACCAGAAACACCAAGCCAAGCATATGCATGCAACATACATACATGCATGTAGAAAAATAATTCATATTCATAAAATAGAAATACATCTTTAAAAAAGATCTAGTTCATAGTTCATATGTCAAATTCCAAATGACAGAATTTCATAGAAATGTGTCCAAATTTAATAATGATAATAATAGTAATAGTAGTAGTATCTTTGGAATTACTTTCTAGTTTGTATACATGAATATTTAAGATCTCTTACTGCAAAAGACCATGTTTCACCCAGTTCAGCATCCAGGAGTTAATCTGTCCTAGTGGCAATGTGAATGAGGACCTGAGAGGGTGTGTCAATCAATGTGCAGCACTGAGGTGCTTGGAGCAAATTCTGCTGAAGGGTATGCTACTGCTCTACATTTCCCACAAGCTCAGTGATAATCAGTGATTGTGCTACAGCTCAGAGTTGGCCACAATGGACTATTTGCCTCACCATAGTATTGACTATATATCAAGGGTTGATTTATTGTCTTGTCATTTAGACTTATGATGAAGATTGATGGTTAAAGTGAATAGTATCTTCTATCTGCAGCCTTATATCATGAATGTGGCAGGCACCTTATTGAACATTCTTTTCATACTAGAATCATGATTAAAAGGGTCACTTTCATAACTCTGGGTGAATAACAAGTTTTAGTGTCACCATACAGAAAAATATCAGAAAGCATCCATGTTTTAACTCTACTCACATACTCACATATTAATTTCAACCAGGGTATTTTGTTGATAGAATGTGGTTTTCTGTTGAAAGAGTCAAAAGGCTATCCAGATTTAGAATGACAATATTACATGTTTTGTTACTTATTAGTTGTATGACACACATTGGTTCTTGTAGTAAGAGGTTTCTGGTCTTGACTTTTGGGCCTTACCTCAAGGTTTAGACCTGCAGACCCCAGACACACAGAGACACACAGATGTTTACAATAGTTTTCAGCTGATTGGCCTAAGGTCCAGGCATATCACTAGCTATCTCTCTACCCTTCATCTAACCCATGACTCTTATCCTGTTTAGCCATGCAGCTCTATACCTTTTCTTACAGCAGCATAGTTGTCCTCTGCTTCTTCCGGCTTCACACTGGCATTCTGCTCTGTGCTTCCTGTTCTCAGAGTTTTCTTAGTCTGGTAGCTCCGCCCACACTTCCTGTCTGCCTTTGGCCAATCAGTGCTTTTTATTAAACCAGTGGATGGGACAATTATTTACAATGTAACAACATAATCTCCCACAGGTTCTATCAGGAAGGTGTACAGAAACCCTTTGTCATGCTGGCAGGTGTGCATGTTTCCTTCATTGAAGAGCTGGACAGTACACACTCACCAGGACAGCACTGTTCCCGCTCCCTGAAAGGATAGGTGGATGGTTTATTTCATCTATTGACTTGCCAAGAATCTTATTGTTACTGAATTAAGTATGTCAGTGACTTCTCTATTAATTTATTTATGAAGGTTTTCTTACAACTTGAAGTTTTCCTCTTGTTATTCCTATAAAAGCTATCAAGACTCCATCCTTTTACAGAATGTTTATCTCTTTAAGAGTTTCTGTTTGTCTCCCTATAATACCACATATACTGTTCTCCACCTTTTGCCCAAAAGCTTTTCTTATTAATGTGGCATCCACCTTGAAGCTCTTCCTAGGGTTCTCCTGGCTAACTTGGATGAAAGAATGACTTGTGCTCTCCATCTAAGGTACCTTTGCTCCCCTGATGACCGTAGGAAGAATTGAGAGGAAACATCTGGAGACCCTTGTCACCTCTCTGGGTGACGCTGCTTTTCTTCTAGCCTAGTACCCACAGCAGGGATTTTCAAAATAAAATTTAACATTTTGAATTTTAAGTCAAGGCTTTCTTTTCAGCCCTAAGATTAATCTTATTATATAAAAATAGAATTTATTTAGTGAATGCTTAATGGCTGGATCATATACTATCGTTTGCAAATAAAACAAATAAAAATCAATATCCATGTATATTACATTTACAAAAGTCATAATTTTACATATATTTTACTATCTTTTCTATCAATAAAAAGATTTCAGGCAAAACCCAGTATCGTGAATACATAGTTTGAAATACTTTTTGTCAAAAAGAACCACACAAAACATGGAATCACCCTTGGCAGTCAAAGAAAAGTAATATATTGTAGCATGTACATATTGCACTAAGATGAAATGATATTTTATGCGTCTTATGCTTTATCTGCTTATGCTTAATAACATATCATAATGCATTGCTATTGCATTGAATATTTTATTATGTTTGAATATTTTGTTGAGAATTTCATTCAATGTGTTTTAAGTATGTTCACTCTCTTTCCCTGACAGCTCTTCCAAGGCCCATCCCCCTTTTCCCTCCCCTAGCTTTGTGTCCTCATCCCAAAAAGGCCAATTTTTGCTGTCCAAATAGTTTTGCATATGTGACCTTCTTTCTATTGGAGTGTGCTCAACTTATTAGGGCTTAACTCTTGGAGAAAACAACTTTCTCTCTTCCAGAAGCTAATTATTTTCAAAAACTCATTCATTAGGAGTGAGACTTCATGCCCAATTCCCCTTTTCTCATGCTGGGGCTGGTCTGGCTTAAGCTTGCCCGGATATCATACATGCTGTTGGCACCACCGATTCATTATGCAGCTGCCTTGCTCTGCCCAGAAGATACTGTTTCCTTCAGTCATCCATCTCTTCTGGTTCTTTGACTCTTCCTAGCCCTCTCACAATGAGCCTTGGGAGGAGGAGTGTGGTGTCTATAGTCCATTTAGGGTTAAACATTCTGCTGTCTCTTGTTCTCTGCACCTTGACTACTTTGGGGTCTTTGTATTCATGACTGTCTACTGCAAAGTTTCTTTGACAAAAGTTGAGAGATGCCTTAATATACAGGTATAATGATGACTCATTAAGAGGAGGCTTAATAGTATGTCCACTTGGTTTTTAGTGGTTGCATTCCATTCCATTACGTATATCCACACTGTATGGATGATTTTCCTATTAGCTTCACAGCAGACAGTATGGTTGCAGCCTTAATGCTAGAATCATCATTAAAACGAACTATCCAATTGTGTTGATACAGAATGAGGTTTGTATCTATGTGGAGTTGGGGGAAGGTGGTGAATATTATTAGAAAACAATGTATAAAACTCTTAAAGAATTATTAAAAATATTATAAAAAGAAAATAAGCAAAGCATATTGCCTGGGACTGGGTTGTATCTCAACTACAGGGACTTCCCTAGCATGTGCAAAGCTCTGAGTTCAATCTCTAGCACCAACCACCAAAATAAACCAAGATATAAAATGTATTGTCTATGCATGCTAATTCACAAATAAAAATAAGTACATTAATATTTTTAGCTTTCACATAAAAAGCACATCTGACCAGTTTGAGATAAACTGTTTTATTAAAAAATGAAGTTTTTACTTCTAGCGAAGTCGGCGCGTTCCATGTATTCCTCAGTCTCAAATTTTGCTCTATTTAATATAAATATTGTCACCAAAATGTCTGGTCATTTCTGTTTTTCTAGATATCTTGTCTTCTTTTTTTTCTTATATTTTGAAATCTTGTGGCTGTAGGCCTCTCTCTCAGAAGCAGTAGACTGCTCGGCACCCAGACGTTTTGTCTTGGACAGAGGCACTAACCTGGTCACATTCATCATTATGCTTTGGCATTTTGTACATTTTTACTTTACATGTTTCCTGCTAGTCCTTATTGCTTATCACCTAGATTATACTTATGTTTCTTTTTTCGCCAATATGAAAAGCACAAGGATGATGCTCAATGTAATGGTGTTAATTTTACTGTTTTAGAAAATAAAAGTGGAGTTATATGTGGCAGCACCTGCTTACAATGCTAGTCCTTGGGGACAGTGAAAGAGGCATTAGAATTTCATGGCTAGTCTTGGCTACACAGTGAGTTTGATGCCAGCCTGGGCTACATGATTGCCCACCTTATACCATAAAATAAATAAAACTTAATCGACTCATAGCGACGCTGAAAGCTAATCTCAACATGGGGTCTAAATAAACCACGAGCATTTTGGAATAAGCCCTGGTTGTCACAAGAAGTCTGCTTGAAAGGGCAAAACCCATTTGATTTGAAACTGTTGACATCTTTATGTTAAAAAAAATAGTGTTATATACCAGGCTTCTTACAATCTTCTTACACAGGTCTCCTTTTCACCTGATAACTTTTTCCATGACTCCAGGTAAAGAGATGTAGAACATAAGTATGCAAAGCCAAATGTTATTGGTGATTAATCATAAAGAAATGTGGCTTAAAGCAATTTTGGTCGACTGTACAATTTTTCAAAATAAGATGGCTGTTCTTATTTATATTTACATAACAAATTAAAGTCTTAAACATTTTTCAGTTGATTGATACCATTATCATTGGCGATGCTGGGAACAATGCTTTGCATAAACACACAGTAGCAAGTTACGGTAACAAAAGTCTCTTTCCAGACTAAAGTCAAAATTGTTTTAGCAACACCTTTTATGAGCCTTAATCCAGCTACTCAAACAACAGTTTTAAAAATTAGACATATAATACGTATGATTAATGCTTACATGCTGAGAAATGACAAGGAAATATTAGAAGTCTTGTTTTTTGTAATTAAGCTGTTATGTCTCCCCATGAGTAAGAATGCTTGATATGTACAGTAAAAACAGTGGCAGCATAGGATAATCTTAATTCTACTTGAGGAATTCAGCCAGTGTTTGTCGGCAATGTTGGCTTGAAAAAATGCACCATACAAAGTGCTCAGAACCAAAGTTCCAGTGAAGTCATGTGATGCAAGAGTGGTGAGTGATGCCAGGGACACTTCAGGTTGACTTTGGAGTTGATTTCAAATTAAATTTTTGTTATTTATATCCATAAGCCTTTTACAGTGCCAAATTTTGTGACCCTAATGTTAAGTTTCATGGTCTCTAGTCAGGCTCACAAATCACAATTTTAAAGGTCACCTTAAAAACATGTTGTTCCCCCAATTTGACCCTTTGTTTATCTCAGGAATCTAAAATAAAAATTGATTATGAAACCCTTGGCCAGGCCTGTCTCTGCTGTGCGCCCAGCATTCTTTACTGACCACTTGATCACACAGAGTTGGACTGTACCCAGTGAAGGGCTACCAAGGACCGTCACTGGCTTGTTAGATATTTCATGAATATTTTTACTTCTTGGATTCAGTTTCTCATTTCACAGTTTAAGAGTGTGGGACAAATGTGTCACTTACTATGTCACAGAGGTTTTAATCTTCTGTGATCAAAAAAATTAAGTATATGTTGGAATAGTTTTGGAGAAAAAACCTCATATTGAACAAGAAGCATAAAAGCTATATATAAATACACATATTTAAATGGTGTGTGTGAGTGTGCATGCATTTGTGCATGTGTGTGCCTGTATCTGTGTGTGTGCATGTGTGTGTGTGGGGGTACATGTGCATATGTGTGTGTGTGCATGTGTGTATGTGCATGTGTGTATGCGCATGTGTGTGTGCGAGAGTGCACGTGTGCGTGCAAAGGCCAGGCACATCAGATCCCTCCGAAGTTGTAGTTACAGGCAGTACAGGACCACCTGACATAGTGCTGAATATGAAAGCTGGGTCCTGGACAAGAGCAGTATGTCTGTTAAACATTGATCCATCTCTCTAGCCACTCACTCTGTTTTAAAGGAGAGGAATAAGACTGGGAGCTGACCCAGTACTCTGTGTCTTCATCCAAATGATCGTTAGGCACTTATCACAATGTGTAAAATGCCACTGAGTGAAGGAGGTATGCTTTATAGACTCGTCTCAAACATGAGTGATGCTGGTGTTTTAAGGAAAAGGCTAACACAATGACAGCCCTCAGTAGCCTTGGAGTCCAGGCCCACTATCTCACCTGGTGAGCATCAGTTGGTAAATGGTGAATTTATAATGTCTACTTAATGAAGCCCTTGGGAGAACTGAATGAGCCACAGGGTACGAGGTGACTGTGATTTACTTTTCAAGAGAAACAGAAACAGTATCACACAGATGAGTCAGTTTCGAGGAACCCAAAGACTCCGATCACTCCACAGTCAATAAAGCATAGAAATCTCAGTGTTAAAGACATTTTGAAGGAAAGGGCAGGCTTACAGTTTATTGATGACATTGCAAATTTCTAATATCATTTTTTGAGAGTCACTTGGCAATTTGTAATAAGCTACAGAGCTGATTATGCTTTCTGTTAATTCCATACTTCAGTCTGTAGCCTAAGGAAATAGCTCAACAAACCCCACAAGATTTATTTACTTAAAAATGCTTGGCTGGGTTATAATAAAGCATGGAAACAACTAGCTGAAAGATGGCTAATTAAACATTCATTTAGCAACACTGTGGGATATGGCTCCATTGAAAATGGCAGATATATGGGCCAAGTAGATATGTAGAGAAGTCAAGCAAAAAATCAGGAAATAGTGGTGTGCCCATGGTGAATGTTGAACACATAAAACATGTTTACACCATGATAAAGGTTGGCAGTGAACTGTAAATCACCGCTGTAATATAGAAAAGGCGGAACCTACATTTTAAGGTTTGGTTTGTAATAGTATCACGATTATTAAACAAGCCCATCAAGGAAGGCAAACACATAAATCATATGTCCAGAGATAAAACAGTGTTTATGAAAATGGTATGTAAAGCACAGAATAAGACATCTGTGTAGGTAGACAATAGAACAGGGATTATGCTCCTTGTGATTTTAGAGTTTGAGCAGAACATGTGTTAGGAAAGTGGTTACCACTAAGAAGAAATGCCTTCTCCAAGAATAATTTTCAGTTTGGCTAAATTCCCAAAATAGTGAAATGAAAATTCCTGAGAGAAGTAGTTCCAGAGATAGCATGTTTCTAGTCAGCTGTTTTGTTATATTTTTTTCTCAATTCTTCTTCCCTTCTTTCGCCCTTTCCACGATGGAAGGGGAGGCTTTCGACGTGATGGGATGTTTTATAACCTCTTCACTGTGATTCTCTGCCGCCGCTGTCTCTTTTTGTGTCTGTGTCTGAGTCTGTCTCTCGCTCTCTGTCTCTCAGCCCCCCCCCTTTCTTCCCTCCCTCCTTTCCTCTCCAAACAGCCTCAAAATCCAAGCAGCTGAAAAGAGAAAATGATTGACTTTTCATTGCCAAGAGCAAACACTCACGTTGGAGCCCCGCAGGACTGCACTACAGGGCAACCATAGCCATAACACTCTAAGCACCAGTGCTTCTTCCAAATGCAGGGAGCACGGGGTGAGCTGGCTGGGGTGGTGATGGGGTGCTGATGGATGTGTGATGGGGTGGGGGTTAGGGGGTTGAGGCCACATATTCCTCTTTTTCTATTCCCAGAAAGTTCAACACTTGAATAATTCTGAATAAATATTGTTAGGGTACCAGGTAGTCCCTGGGTAGGAGCACCCTCTTCTTTTTGAGGTATTCATCGTGAATAGACAATGTTTGAAAAATGGTTAAGAATCTTACTAAGTTTGCGAGGGCTCCAGGTCATTCAGGGAAGGGAGAAAGCTTCGTACTTGACATGGATTTTTATCCTGGAGACACTAATTCTTGTTGAATTCTTTAATTAATTCTTTAAATTAATTCTTGTTGACCCAAGTAGCAAAGACAGGAAGGATTCCCAGAAGGAGGGATCGAGGGAGTCTTGAACTGTTAGTCTGAAACTTCAGTTTTACTAAAGAGAAAATAGATCCGCCTGCATTTGCAGCCACCAGACTGGAGGAGGCCAAAAGCATTTCTGAGATTTCTGCCCATTTTGTTGCCTCCTCTACTCAGCGATGTAGTAACCCCAGTCTCCCATGACTGCTTCACCACTGGCCTCCTCTATAACCACACAGATGACTGACATCCAACTTCGAAGTATAGCTGGTGGCTGTTTAATGCACAAAGAGCCTCTTGAAGCCACAAGAAGCATGAGTCAGCACATCATAAAACACAGCGGCACTCCAGGACCTCATGTTTGCCTTCTTTGTTTGTCTACCAGAAGGCAGATGTTAAATTTCCAGCATCCAACTGTGGCATCATTACTACCTGGGATGGTGTGTGACCCTCAACAAGTTATTTGAACTCTCTGAACTGAAGAGTCCTCACATGCACCCTGGAGTTTTGAATCTGTCCCTACTTTCTAGATTTGTTAGTTGAAATGATTTGATAAAAGATGCAACCCTGCCTTATCAAAAGGGTTCAATATAAATGCTAGTTGCTGTTTTCCTCAAGAGGGCTTTAGAGAGACATAGGCCCAGATCTTAAGAAAATGGCTACTGTATTCATATTACAGCTATGACATTCATATAGTATTGGGGGATAAGAGGCTACACGTTATAGTGCATGAGTGGAGGTCAGAGTTCAACTTGCAGGGCAACAGTTTTTCCATCTCCCAAGTGCGTCCTGGGGATCAAATTCAGGTCATTAAGCTTGGGATCGAGACCGTTTCCCCACCAAGCCATCTCAACAGCCCACAGCTCCAAACATTCTGTGGGGTAAAGTATGCTTAAGCACAATCAGATGGTGTTTTAAAAGACATTTGGGGGTTCCTTCTTACCTCATCTTTTTAATAGGACATAATAAGGACTAAAATCATATTTTTAATGATTTAGAAATGTATTGATTGAACATCTTGCACTTATATTTAATTTCATTGCTATCTATAGATAGTAATGCTTCTAAACATAGTAAGCAGTATACAGAAATTATAGATTCCCTATGGCAATATTCATTTGCATTTTGTGGGCAGTTTTGTTAAATGATGCATACATAAAAGCAATATTGTTGTTTATTTATTTGAAACTTGGGATAAATACTTTTTTCCTGCATCTCTGGTTTAAACTTCACCCCTCTATAAATCTTTCCACTAGCCTAATCCAGTAGATTAATTGAATAACGTCTGTTATATAAACATTTACATAAGGTTTATATTTTCATGGTGGAATATTTATTTTGTAATGTGACAGTTTGTATCTAAAACTATGGAATGCGTGTTCTCAATCTTTTTGTAGGCAGAGCAGGACATGAAAAAAAAACTGGGAAATGGTTACAGCAAACCTAATACATTTTCAGAATAATGAGGGCTCATCAGAATATAAGTATTCTGTAGTGACTTTGTTTTTTTCTTATCATGGTATTTCTCAACATGGACATGCCCACATCTGGGAAGATGACATAACTGCCACTAAATTAAAAAAAAAAAAAAAGTCTGTCTGGCTTTGATGAAAGGTTGCATTTCTTCATCTATCACGGTTGCCAGTCCTAGGAATACAATAGATCAAGCCTCCGTACCAGCCATAGAGTGTTGGCAGTGTGTAGCCAGACAGAATCATAAAGAAGCCAGAGAGAACAACCCTTATCCATTCTATCTCAGATTCATGCTCTGGGCACTTGTCATGAGTGTTCACACCTGAGAAAACTGGGGATACAGCATCTGGAAAGCACAGCAGTGATAGAGATGCCGTAGCTGATCTGAGATGCAGCAAGGATTCTCAGAGCAGATGGATTTTATGTGAGTCATAAAAAGCAAGTGTGTTTTCTGTCCTGTAAGGGAAGTTGAGGATGATCTATCTGATTAAGGTTGTAGTTTGCAAGTGATTTACTCAATGTCATCTGATTGGTAAACCTGAAACTGCTTCGATTTTTAGTGTTCATTTAATAATTTTATATGTCTGATGTGTACGGCTGTTCAGCTGTCTATGGAAGGCAGAGGTCAATGTTGGATATCTTCCTCAATACCTTTCTACCTTACATTTTGAAATAGGGCTTCTCATGGAACCTCTAGCCAGCAAGCTACAGGAATCCTCTTGTCTCCCTCTTTCCAGTGCCAGAATTACAGGCACATACGCTTACACCTGGCTTTTGTGTATGTGTTGTCACAACTTTGTCAACTGATCAGTCTCTGAAGCCTAGGCCTGGTAGACTTTGTCCACAGTACTGTGCCCACTCCCACCACGCCCCTGATGCACTGGCACTCTATCTATGTCATTGTGTACTTTGTTTTCTTTGGGTTGTCTCTGTTGCCTGGGTTATTGCATGCTGGATGAGCTGTTGCTGAATGCTGTGTCTTCTGTGAGATGACTTGTCTTTGTGAGATGGGGAAAGCCCACCATGAGAAATGCATTTGGTCAATGGAAAAATGTGTTAGGATTGCCTAATCTGCATTAGTTAATCTAAATAAACTGTTATAGTCAGAAATTCCATAACCTTACGTGTTCACAAGCTCGGACTGTTTCCAGTCCCCTCTCTCCTGGTCTTCACAGCTAAGCTATACTACCATACATCTCTCTTTCAGCTTGCTCCCTTCTGTAACTAATCTTAGACAACAATTCTCAGCTGGGCTGGTGTGGGAGTCAAGGCTATTGCTCCCTCACTTAGTACCACTGGTATTGTTCTACCCCTTTATTTCACAGATTTTCAACTGGACATTCACAGATGGTTAGGACTTGCAGAAAGCCTTAGTCACCTAAAGAAGAGGACAGGCCAGATCTCTTGTTCTGGAATTGATTAAATGTTGCTGACTTCCCTGGGGCATTGTTTATGCTTCTTGGCATCTTGGATGCCATCAAGTTGAGCAAGGCCAGCCCAGAAGAGTTCCCTGGAAGAGTCTAGAACAATAATACATGTAAACACATTGTTATGTTGTTACAGACCGCCAGTGGGAAGCAGCTTTCTCTAGAAGAAACAGTTGTCTATACTTATCAGTCTGTATCTTAACTGATATAAGAGAAAGATTGTGTTGTTGGTCTTAACTAAGGCAAACAGGAAAACAGGGTTTTGGTTTTTTTGTTTTGTTTTGTTTTGTTTTTCCAGAAAACTAGCTGTAACTCTTATTTTGGGTAATATCTCTTTATAACCCCCAACCCTCCACCATTTGTGTTTCTAGTTGTCATGTGATCTGAAACACTTTCATTTTCTATACTTTACAGGTTTGTTCATACATTGAAAGGATAGCTTACAGTGTGGGATTATGGGATTCCCATGCAACTAATCCTATACATTTTATTATTTTATTTTTAAGATTTACTTATTTCATGTAAATAAGTGTTTGTGTGTGTGTGTGTGTGTCCTTTTGCACTATGTGTATGACTAGTGTTTGCAGAGGCCAGGAGAGGGTATCAGATTCTATAGACTGAAGTTGTGAATGGTTGTTAGTCACAAGATAGGTGCTAGAAACTGAAAGCCAAGACAAGAAGTGCTCTTAACTGCCAGTTATCTGCCTCCTAACCTTGTATGTGTTAAAGGAACAGAAGATGATTAAACTTAATGGTGCTATAGAGATATCATCATTTGTCAAAATGAGAAATTGAAGTAAAGAAAATAAATGTGGCAAACTTCAATGGAAGGATTATGAAGAAGAAATTCTTTTCAATGTGTATCTGTGCTTTCTGGATTAGGGACACAAAGTTCATCCTGTTTTTTCCTTCCATAGAATGACAAAAGAGTAACCTCTAGGGTACGACCATGGCTTTGGAAATCAGTTTTGCCCTAAAACACACTATTTACAGTCAAGTGTTCGATGTGGAAAGAATGCAGTTAAGAATACAGTAGCATGCTTCTTGCAGTGCTAAGTCCCAGCAATGCTTTCTTTTCTGAACCATAGTTTTGAAAAAGATGATAATTTTAGAAGCTGGACACACAGTGCCGATCCTGTTCCCATTTCGAGCTCCCAGCCCTGACAGAAATCCACCACTGACTCATATTTTAAAAGTTATAACTCAGGATTCATAGTATATGCTTTTATCTACATGTGCACAATGTAAATCTCAGTAAGATGCTTGGGCCGGATTTTGGTGTGCGCAGAGTCCCACATGCACCATTTTCCCGTGATTTCTCCCATCTACTCTCAGACTCCCCAGCTTCTTCTACCTTCTTATTACTGTTACTTAACTGAGGCCACATCAGGTCCTCCTTAACTAACCCTCACTCTCAGTGATGTACTATCAAAAACACAGTTGATTAAAAAAAAGGGGGGTGGAGACAAAGTATTAAGACTCAGGGATATTCCTTGCCACTTCAATGAACGGCATAGCAAGGCTCTGTATCCACACTTCTCAGCTGTTAACTGGATTCTGTTGCTTTTAGCACATTCTCATACTGTCTTATTCTTTGATAGTCAGGAAGACTTATTCAGAGATATGTTTTTGTCACTGAGATTTCTATTTATTTAATTTTGGTGGGGAGGGGCAAGATCTTATGCATCACAGAACTGTCAAAGTCACTATATAAAGAAAGCTGGCCTTGGATTTCTAATTCTCCCATCTCTACAGCAAGTGCTAAGGTCATTGATAGTTCTTGTGAAAAAGATGAGGTAGATCGGGGAAGACTTTGTTCTGAAGGCCTTGCAGACAGTCTTTGGGTGCTGGTGACATATCTCCTTGGTTTCCTCCTTCTGCAGCTACCAGTCTTTGGATTCTTCTCCATTATTAAAGACTCCCACAGGAGAATAGTATCTCGATTCTTTTCTTGTTCCTGGGATAAAACACCTTGACATATGAATTTAAGAGAGAATGGCTTATTTTCGTTTATAGTTCTGAGGTATATAGTCCATCATGCTGGGAAAGTCATAGCAACAGGCAAGGAAAATCTGGCGGCAGGAGCTAGCAGCTAGCCAGTCACTTTTCATCCACACTAGAAAAGCAGAGAGAGCAGGAAATGGAGCTGGGCTATGAAATCTCAAGTACCACACACAGATACCCATTTCTTTTAGTGAGGCCTTACTACCTAAAAGTTCTACAGCCTTCTGAAATAAAGTTGACAGCTGGGACCAACCAAGTATATAGATACATCAGCCGATGGGGGGCATTTCACTGTCACATCCCAGCTAGGGCCTTCGCAGGCTGTGTTGAAAGAGGAAGACCTGCTATTCTCACCAGCATTTGCCTTTGAAAGAAATTTTAAAAAATCTACTATAAAACCTCCTGACTTTACCAAATATTAGCTATGCAGATTCCTTAGCCTCCTTCCACCACCCGTCTGTAATTATTGATACACATGTTCTCAGTGTTGTGGCTACTGAATGACTTCCTAAGCAATACAGCAGTGCTGCAGAGGGCACGTTGTCTGTCTGCTCAACACACCCCTTTCTCTGGAGCATATCTACTGTTTAGCTTCTGACATTTTTCACTGTGCTGTTTTTATTTCTGTCCTCCTCACACACTTGGTTTTGCTAGCGATTCTGCATTCTTGTACTTTCCTGTACTGGCTTGAGAGGGCTCATCTTTGGAGGAGCAAGAGGCTTGGAATTATTATGGGGACTGTGCACTTCCTAGAGCCTAGGAGCAGAGTTTTAATGAGTTCTTTGACTAGAAAGAGGAAGGAGCTGAGCAGTCCTCTGATTCCAACCTGCCTAGTACCAGGGTCTCAAAGCCGGCTGAACGTGAATAACTGTGTGCATCCGAAATGGCTGAAGGTTTCTGTTCCAGCCACTGGCGTGAGAGAAGACTGACTGAGTTTATTAATGATTTTGCAGAGCTATGAGCTGACAGACTATTTGTTTTCATTATGTAAACTAGTGTGGTTTGGGATTATGCAAATTTTCACCTTTTTATTTAGATGGCAAAGAATATTCATTAAAGTTATCAATAAAGACCAAGCTGGTGATTGAGTCTCCCAAGTTGTCCCTAGCATGCTCAAAGACAGAAAAGCTAAGGGGTTGAGAGAGTGAGAGATTGATTGGAAGGCAAATTATAAACCTATTTTAGCTCTTGGCCTGCAGGCTGGGAAGTAACATTATTTGTTGTCAGGGATGGAAAACAACTCAGATTCAGGTCCAAGTGATTATTCCACGTTGACACTGCCGCCTTTCTGCCAACTGCAGCTCCGTTTAGACATAGATTAATTAGGCTGGCAGAGGGGGAAGTGGGCTGTGAGAGCAGCGCAGAGCAGGCTTCTCTGCCATAGTCTCCACTTTGGAGGTCTGTAGATTTGCCTCCCAGAAAGATGACAGCCCACTTTCATTGCTAAACCTACAGCAAATCCGGGTGAGAAAACACTCTCAACTTCTGTAGTAATGCAATTGTACACATCTACTGACTTTTCTAATGCCAGTAAGTCAGGAAAAATCTCCAAACTTAGTTGCTGGCTTGCTATCCCCATGGAGACGGGGCGGGGTGGGGGTGGGGGGACCAGCTAGCAATCTGTAGACTGATCAGTCTTTCCTCTGGTCTTGTATAAACCACGTTGGACTTTTTATTATTCCTGAATGCAAAATACAAATGGTAGTGTACATATACAAAGATATATTATGCCCATTACTTGAATTATGGGACAGATGGGATAAAAATAAGGAAAACTCTCAGGGGAAGTGAGCCCCGAGTTATTTCATTGTAAACAGTGTATTACAGGCTAGACAAGAGGGCTTTAGTTACTTACCGGAATCTTTCCCACTGGCTCTCCTCACAGGGCGTCTTTAACCTGTATGTACATCTTTCACATTCTGCTTGTGTCTCGGCTGACAACATCTTGTTTCCTCAAGGGCTGGGGCAGTGTGGGGTCCATTTATAACTTACCCCACCATAACTATAGCGAGGGCAAGATGGGGGTGGAGACCCCAGCAACTGAGCAGAGGTTCCTGCCCTCCTTTGGGTGGGGGTGGGGAGTTTGGAGATTATCAACTGCACCGAGTCCACCCTTTCCAGCAATCTGGGCATCACGGCAGGCACCCATCCTGCCAACGTAGCTCCCGGCTGGCACCCTGCAGCAGGCTGGGTTGGGGCTGCTAGAGTCTGTGACGGGCAGGGAACCTTTGCAGCCTGCGGATTCTCTCCTTTACACAAAAACTCAGTGAGGCTTTTTTTTTCTTTTACTGTTAACACTTTATTTTCTTCAGCGGTGGCGCTGAGCTGAACGCAGTTCTAGCAGAAGGGGGCGGTACTTTCTGCCTGGACCCAGAAGTACGACTCCAGGGTAGTCACCAGCAGCAGCAGATGCCAGTGGCGCAGCTGTGTGCCTTTCTTTCTGCGGAGGTTAGCTTGTTTGGGGTTTGTTCTTTCCCACGTGGAAGTACCGTGCTTTGCCTTCCTCCTTCCTCAGTGGGGCTTTCGTGCGTTTAAATACTGATGGTTTCATTTTAAAAACAAATATTTCGTATTAACTTATTAAAAGAGGAAGGGGGAGATACTCTGCTGCTTTGGGGTGGGGTAATACGTTCCGATACATTTTGATGTATATACTAAATCATATGCATTTAACCGTTATTAAATCTCACTTACATTTAAAGCATGGAAATTTACAGGGGTTACCTCCTATTTTTTCTTCTCTTACCATTTTAGACTCTTTTTCCATTACAAAAAGAAAAGCCAAGATTGTTTTCAGCCTGGGAAGGACGCCTGTAACACTTATTCTTGCAGGTAAGTGGTCTGTTTTTCACAGGTGACTAATAAAAATACCTTAAATGGTCTGCTCCGTATACGTAGCTATGTATGGCACGTGTTTAATTCATTTTACTTTTAAAAGTATAAATATTAATTAAATATTGGTAAATATTAATAAGACGTTATTTCAAGCTATCAATATTTTTCAGGTAGTTCAATTACTTCGCTCTGAATCTTTTCATCCACGGGCTATAATCTCGATTTCCCTTTCAAAACTCTCTTAGTATTGTTTGGTCTCTTTGGCTGTCAATCAGCAGCATAGCTAGAAGGGCTTTGTAAATATAATACATGTTAATATATGTATTAGGTGGACAGTTACATATCAGAAACACAGTTGAGAGAGATTCATTCTGCTACCAAGTGATTTTTGATAGTGAGTTTTGATCAAGTCAAAGTAAAGCAGTTTGGAATGATCAATGCCCCCTTGTCACATCCCTAAGGGTGTTCACTGGAACAATTTGAGCATAGCTTCCATGTGGACATGCACTGCTGGTTTAGGCCTTGAGTAAATGTAAGATCTTTGATAGCTTGTTTTGCTCTTATAACCAATAATTTTTGGTTTCTTTGCTCTAAGATACTTAATTACAACTGGCATGATTAATGTCTAAAAACTGTAATTCCAGTCCTTTAGAAATGAGGGCAGGAGAGTTAGGAATTCAGGGTCATTCTTAACTGTGTAGCGAGGTTCAGGCCAGCCAGGTCTACAAGAGAATCTGCCTCAATACAGACAGAAGCCTATGAGACATAACTGATATTGGAGAGTGTATGGGAAGTTGTGTACATGAAACTTTTTTTTTTCAGTTTTCTTTAGAAATACAAATGAAAAGTAGAAAAAAGTAAAGACAGGTGAGCTGTGCCCAGCAGACACCTTTGAAAAATACTATTTCCTCTTAACACATTTTAATAAAGTATTTGTTCATGTTTTTACATTATTGAGAATGGGGGCAGATTCTAGCATTGTTATCCTGGTTAAGAATTAAAAAAACAGCTTAGTTACATTACTTGATTTTACATTAATGAACTATCTTGTAAGAAGATATTTGAAAGTGTAGAGTTTTAAAAGGGACCACATTTGAGTTGTTTATAACAGAAAATATATAAACAGCCTCAGCCAAAAGTGAGCATTGAACGCAATAACGGAGTTTATACCTTCACAAACTCTTCTTGAGTAGCAAGTTAAGGGGCTATGAAGACTGATTGGGGCCATCTTCAGGGCACAGGGAATGGCTCTTATCTTGAGTCTTAGGATGCTTAGTGTTTTCAAGCGTGACTTGGATGGTATAAAAGAGAACAGTGTCATTTAAAAATCACATGTGCTATAGCTGTTAAAGTCTTCATATGACAGTAGAAAGGAGGCGAGGTAAACATTAGCAGAAGTAATCAAACACTGATCGAAGTCTATGTGGAGAAAATGCAAAGCGAGATGTTTATGTTCTAAAGCTGTTGGGGTAGTAAGACAGGGCAGCACTGGATAGTGGAGGGGAGGCTGTAGAGCATACATTGAATATGAATAACAGTTATAATTCTGTTAAAACCTAGTGCAGCACCAGGATATATTGCCCAGGAACCAGGAGGCCTGCTTGGTGAGTGCTAGCTTGCAAGAATTTCCAGCTGCTCTGTACTTGACTGTATTGACTCAAGCTTGAACATCTGGACGCAGTGATGGGCAGGTGCTCCAAAGAGAGCAGGGCTGCTAAACATGGAATTAACCCCGTGTGGGAGGGATTAATTTTTGTTTCAGACATTTAACTGCAGTAGGTTCTCCATGTTTTACAGTAGAACATCTTAAGAGAGGAAGGATTGGTTGTGGCATTCAGTTCTGGACCTACTGTATGTTGTGGGGGCAGAGGAGGAAGCTGCTGTGGCTGGGGCAATTGGAGTGTGAGGTAGATGACTATACAGTAGGGGCAGTCAGGAAGCAGAGAATGGAGGCAGGAACCTGAGAGGTTTGTAACCCATAAACCCCACCCCTAGACATCTAAATCAAGATTTTGTAGCCGAAAGATCCCACAACCTTCCATGATGACAGCATCCCAGTAGAAAGAATAGTGTGGAGGTCCACAGTTTCAGTCACAGTGAGGAGGGGAGGGATTGACAAGAGCAGGGATCAGAAGGTCTGATATTACTAGAAGGGTCAGACTAGTTGGCGACCAAGTATTCAAACATACATGAGCCATTACATACTCCAACCATAAATGAGTCCTACATGTCGTCATCCTGGAGCCTGCCCCCATCATGGTCCCTTCTCAGTGAATTAATCCTCACTTGGTGCTTGCCACAGCTCACTGATTTATTTCCTGCATCTGCATTTCCATACCCATATTTCCCCTCTTCTTGTTAAGGAAGACCTTTGCTCTTCTACCAGAGGGCAGCCTCTACCCCTTTTGACACCCTCATGCCCTTGGTCACTCCGTTCTCCTCTTCTCAAACCTTCTGACCCCTTCTCTTGTCCATGCTCACTATGATTTTTGAAGCTGTTGACCTCCACACTCTCTTTCTGCCAGGACACTGTCATCTTGTAACTCTTCAGGGAACTCTAACTCACCCTTTAAAGCTCACTTTCGCAGCACTCCACATAGCAAAGCATCCTGCATTGCCATTACTTAACTCTGACAACTGGGCTCCAGCTCCTGTGTTCTGCCAAGTGAATGGGTGAATAGAAAAGTTAATGAAGGATACCTCATACCTGAACATATCTCCTCTCATTGTATTCCCTTGACACCTTTGTTGTGTCTTTTCCTAGTGAGACATTAATAAACATCTGTTCATCCCAGGTAAAGCAACCCTGACAGAACATGTGACAGAGTCTACCTAAGTCATGCTTGGTAAACCAATGAGTTTATTGGGGTCACTCACAGGAATAAAGATGAAAAGACACATAAAGGACCATGAGTGACTCATATGGAGCTACATTACCCAAAAGACCATTCCAGTAACAGTGGTGACTCACAGAAGCTACATCCTGGGGGATTCCTGGAGAAGAGGCAGTCATCACCATGGAAGAGTCTCCTCTCCCTCAGCATTTACTTACTGTTTACATAACCTTATTGTGGGGGCGGGAGGGGGGAGCTTGTGAATTTTACACATTTCTGAGTTTCCCAAGGCTGGTAAGTTTTCTTAGTTTTCAGAGTCTGAAAAGACCCTCTCATCTCCCCAGGAGAGACTGTTTCAGTTCAGAGAAAGTATCTATGTACGATCTTTTTACATTCTGTTCACGGGCATGCCATCTCCCTGTGTACACAGTGTTATTCTAAGCTCAGCCTGTCCCTTTGTCACTTTGGTGGTTCAGCTCTTCCAGTGTCCTGCAAACAGAGATTTTGTTTGTAAATGTCTAACCTTGTTCTTCTACAAGTTTTAAAAACCACGACTACCAAGTAGCATAATGGAAAACAGAGCTGGTACACAAAGTAAGCATAATTATGCACCTTCATGATGACATTGTCACACATGACAAGGGTGGTCTTGGGAGATTATCTCACCTGGGGGATGGGAAGATGGCTCAATGGGTAAAGGGCTTGTGGTACAGGTATCTCAGCTTGGATTCTCAGTACCCACATGTGAGTCAGGCAAGAAATTGTGTAGGTCTAACCCCAAAGCTTTCTGCCTATCAAGTCTAGATAAAAGAGCAAGTTCTAGGCTCAATGAGGTACCCTGTCTCAAAAATTAAGGGAGGGGACAATAGAGGAGGATAGTCTAAGTTCAGCAGAGTGATTTGCTGAGATGATGCCCATTTTCTACTGGACTTTCGTTTATTCCAGCTGACCCGTGATTGGGTCTTAATCTCTTCTTTCCCGTACTGTCTGGGGACAGCTTCCTGGAGCTCCCTTCTCACGAGGGTACATTCTTGCTTCAAGGTTATGCTTCCGGCTCATCTTCAGGGCTTGTTCTGATGTCTCCTGTCTGTGGGGCATCCCTCCCTCATATTCTTCTCTCTCTCTAGTCTTTCTTGGGACTCAGCTAATAAGCAATGATGGAGGTTGTAGTAGGAACCTTTCCTGAATACACTGTCGAAGGGCTGTTGTGCCTTTTTTATTTTATTTTGTTGTTGCTATTCATACACTCATTATAAGACACAGTGTCAGCATCATTTACCTCAGAAGAGACATGTTTTCTGTTCTCAGGACCGAGTAAATATCTGCTAAGATCTATATTAGAATGTTTTATGGCATCTGAAGATTATCTTGAGAGCTCAGCACTGTCCGCATCTTTGTTTGCTCAGTTTGGAACCGTGCCCACCTATCCTCTCCCGTTTCTTCTGTAAAATGATAATAATAATAATAAGTTGAGGGGAGCCTAGGAATTTGAATCCCATCTCCAGACCTTCTAAGTTAAACATGTTTAAAGGCAAGTCAAAGAAAGTAGAGGCAACCCCAGATCAATTATTAAATGAATAAAATATTTTATGCCTTCACATTGGAGTATCATTCAGCTTTAAAGGGGTAGACAGATGCTAAACTATGGTTGAGCCTTGCAGACATTATGCTAAGTGAAATAAGCCAGGAAGAAGACAACAGATTCTATAGGCCACCACACAGCTATGAGACACCTAGAACAGCCATACCAACGGGATGCTGGATGAACTTGCTGGAAGGGGGAGAGTGGGGAGTTGCTTAGTTGAATGGTTCAGGACATTGGTTACAGAGAATAAACTTAGTACCTTAAACTGTGGATGTGGTTTACAGTCTTCAACTTATAGATGTCTAAAATGGTCAGCTTTATGTTGTATACAGTTTATGACAACTTAAAAAATCAAAGTGCTTCCTTCCACAGTGATACTCTTTTAAGAGGAAAAGCAAGTAAAAGAGGTTCCTGTGGTGTGCCTCTTTCCCTCTTAGCTTTGTTTCTTTATATTTAAGGAAATAATTCTGTCTTTGAATTTAATATAGCGCATATTTTTCAAACCCATAGTTCCATTGGTAAGAACTTTGAATTATGTCTTAAACTCTGTTCCTTTTCTTGTTCTATTATTGAGTATTTTTATAGATAAGATGTAGGTGGGGCTCTTCCTCTCATGTCTTTTTTTTCATTAAAGATAACAGGGTCTCTGTGCTCACCTAGAAATGCTTGTAGGACACTTTAAAAAGTACCTTCAAGAGAGAAACAGCCGGGCAGTGCTGGTGCACACCTCTAATCCCAGAACTTGGAATGTGGAGGCTGGTAAATCTATGTGAGTTTGAGGTCAGCCTGGTGTGCAGAGTGAGTTCTGGGGCAGTCAGGGTACAAAGAAACCCTGGAGAGAGGAAAGAGAGAGAGAGAGAGAGAGAGAGAGAGAGAGAGAGAGAGAGAGAGAGAGAGAGAGAGAGAGAGAGAGAGAAGGGGCGGGAGAGAGGGAGGGAGGGAGGGAGGGAGGGAGGGAGGGAGGGAGGGAGGGACAGAGGGAGAGACCGGGTTTAGAAGGATAAATACATTTCTCTCATTTGCAGACTCTAGATTTAAACTTTTAAGCTTACATACACATATGTGAGTATAAATAGCAGAAAAATAAAATGAAGACCCAAAAGGGAGGGAAGAAATCTTCAGGGTGTGTGTGGGAGTGATGGAATCCTGATATGGAAGCAGGAGAGGGCCATCAGGAAGGAAGAAGGGGATGGGCGGGGGGATGGGGGCTGCATAAAAACATTTCTATATATTTATGTATGTTTGCATCAAAATATCATAATGAACCCATAACTTTTATGATAACTAAAGATTAACAAACATCGTTTGATAACCAAAGGCAGAAGAAATTGTTCTGTCACTAATAGGGGGCATGACAAATACATTTCAGGATGTGATTTAATACCGCACAGGAAGCCAGCTCTTTCCATCTTTATTTCCCTTTAATTGCATTAATTACATGTTCTTTTTGAAAAACTATGCCTTGAAAGTGTAAGAATGCCCAGCAGTCCTTAGAAAGTTGTTCTTTTTACTCAAAGTTTCTGAACCACTGTCTTCCCTCCAGAATTTACAGCAAAACCAGAATCCCATCATCTGAGGAACACGTCAGCTGGGAAGGGAAGGAGCACCAGAGTGTGATGGAGTAGTGTACCCGGGGGTGGGGGGCAAGGGAAAATCTGAAAGGGTGGGGTGAGCTAGGAAGAGTATATTTTGCTGAATGTTTAGGCTTTTCATATTACAAATATGATTGTGAAGTTAACTCCTCCTTTCCAGAAATAAATAAACAAACAAATAATAAATAAATACAAACATCTAAGCCAAGATGGGATTTAAACTCTTTTCTAAAGTTTCTTTATATTGCAAACAGAAATATGACTTACTGTTTCTACTTCAGTGTTTCATTAAAAGTCATACGTGATCCACTCAATCAGTACAGTGAGAGTGTGCTTGGCTTTAAGAGCATATTGTGGTCACCAATGCTGGTTCCTGGACTGAAGCTGGTCTGTGGCAAAGGTTTCAGCCATTGTGGTTGCTGAGAAAACAGTGTGCTGTTTTCAAGAAGCTGCTCTGCCTTCCATTGAAAGAAAGCCTTTATCCTGAGGTTCTGGCTTTTCCTTTCTATTAATAAGAATTTGAAATTTCCTTTAATTGCATCATGATGGTCATTTTCATTTTTTATGCTTTAGCAATATAAAATATCAAATATCATTTTGCATTTTTGGTTGTAGGAAACAGAAAGTGAATTTGCATTTTTTTCTTTTTCAATTTTTATTACATTTATTTACTGTGCATGTATGTGTACATGTGTGTGTCATACATGTGTGGAAGTTAGAAGACTACTTGCCAGAGTTGGTTATAATCCTCCACGTGGGGTCAAAATCAGGTTGTTAGGGTTGACAGCTAATTTCTGCACCATCCTAGGAAAAAAGGGGATTTATTAGGGAAGCATCCCACAAAAGTGGTGGCAAGTTTAAGAAATTACAATCACATACATATATCAAAACTTAAAGCAGGGATAACCTGTCTTACCAGATGTATTTCTCACCTTTGAAAGCTTGTCCCAAGCATATAAGATGATTTTCCTTATAACGGGGTGACTGACTTAAATAATATCACTGATCTTATAATGTTTAACTTTTATGATAATTTCCTTGCAATAAACTGAATTAGAGCACTTCCCTACAGCTTTGGAAAATGTGTTTCTATTCTAATTTGAGTCAGACCTGATATGGGATTGATGCTGTACCTGGGTTTATAATAGCTGGGTACAAGTGTGCTGCCTTCCCAGGGGGAAAAGATTGCTTTTGTTTAACCTTTGAGAGTAAGTAAGAAATTGTCAAGTTAGTAAGCTTGAAAGAGTTTCCATGGAAAAGAAAGAAGAAAGCCATTAGCTTGGGGTGGAGGACAGGGGTCTGCATGAGATTGATGTGATGGGCACATGGATGAGCACAGGGATTGTGTATGAAAAAGGCGTCAGAGACAACCCCAGAGGTGAGGGCACCATTATATGTCTACCCAAGGGATGTATGAACCAAGGTCGCCGTGACAGCAGAGCAGAGCAGGGGGACTAGAGTAGAGAAGTGTGGTTACAAGAAAGAGGATTTGAAGAGGGCCTTGCTGCATGCCCAGAGGGGAGGTGGAGGAGAAGGAGGTGCATGGCAACAGACTTCTAGGCTAGCTTACTCTGCTAATTCAATTGCAGAGTGGTGCTTTTAACACTATTTGGTTTCATTATTGTTTATTTTTTTCTTTTTCTTTGTTTTATTAGCTGTGAGTTCTTGAGGGTGATGGACCCTGCTGGTACAAGGCTATGTCATTACAGCCTAGCATGATGCCTGGAACATAGGGGCTGTTCGCCAAATACTTAGTCTATGTATAATGATAACTAGGGATGAGACATGGGTAGGCCTTCTGCTCTTCTAATTGGCGCACGGTAAAATACACAACAAAGGACTGGAACCTTCAGCCAATTTCTAGCTGTGTGTGTCTTCACATGCTTCTTGTGAGGATCTCTTTCTTCACTCCTTTTTTGTCGTTTTTTTTTTTTTTTTTTCTTGAATAGGATCATGGGAGAAACTGGAGATAAAAGAAAGTTATGAATGAAAAAATTTTTTTAATGTTGACAGAGTAAAAACTGCATCAGGGAAGTGACTTTTTGGTTCTTCTGTGTACTTTATTTTGAATCCCATTATCCAATTATTTCATGTTGAATAACAAATCCAGCAATAATGGGCACTAAGGTTGCATATCTACTGGTTAGTGTCCTTTAAGATGGGATTAAGGAGTTTCCCCCTTTAGATCCCTCCCCCAAAGGAATTATCTCATCATTTGCCTTTGACTAAATTTTTGCTTCTTTAAGTAGAACCCTATCCATGGCCTTTTGGACTTCACCACTTTGGTAGTTTGGTATTGTGGTCATTGTTGACTTGTGACTGACAATGGGTGTCACCAGAGTTCTAGAAACCTCTGTACTAGCACTTGTATGCCATGTAAGCCAGCATATGTTTCTTAAATTCTTCACAGTGCAATGTCACTATCTGTAAGTAGCACTGAATGGCACCTTTGGGGTTGTAACAATCATGATTTCCAGTCAGCAAATATCAGGCACACAGTAGGCATGCTGGCACAGAGTAGGTATGCTGTGGGTTGTCATCCGCATTAGCTTTGAAGATGAAAAGACAGCTGATGTCTTCCTTACCATTCTCAAGCTTGCATACTTGAAATAATCTGTTTAATTCATAACTTTGAACAAAAAACTTGGTTCTCAACTATGGGCAGACAGTGCCCTACATGCTGGAGATTCAGGAGGAAGGTGACATACTTGTCTTCAAGGAGCATGCTAGGTGGAGAGAGAGGGGACCTTGGTTTCAGCACAAGGTTGAGAAGTCTGGAAGGAAGATGTGGGCTCAGTTCCCCAGGGTGCTTCAGCCAAATTCCTAGTATGAGTAGGGGCTGCAGGTAGCTTTTACCTCCAGCTGTCTATTTCTCTGTGTTGGGACTGAGTCTCCTTGTCCAAAAATGTGGGAGCGCTTTACAGAACAAGCCACTGTCCTTTAAAACTTTAGGCTGCTGTGTCCCAGGGTGGAAGGGGCCAACTGGAAGCAGAAGGCCACAGCATCACTCAGGCCTGACATCCATCATGAGTCCTTTACACTAGCTCTGTGGGCTGTGCAGTACAGCATGTGCAGCAGGCTGAGGGCTGACAATCTGCTCTCTGTGATTTGGAGCCACCACAGTGGACTTCCTGTGTCATAGGTCATGTTCTTATTATCCTGTTTAGTTAAGCGTTTCGCTTCTGGTGCGCAAATGCGGCATGCGTAGCACTTTGATTTTTAAACCCATTTTCTTTTGGATATCGTTTCAAAGTATAGGAAAGTCGCAAATTAGGAATAGTGTGAATAATTTTCTCATACACTTTACCCAGGTTGACCTACTGTTACATTTTGTATTATTCTGTCCTTCACTGTGTTCTTTCCCTGTGCCCTGTGTATAGAACACAGACACAAAAATATAGGCAGTATTTTAAACCACGAGGCTAGTGCATACACTATAGACCTTTACCCTCTAAGTGTGTTCTTCCCAACTGCGAGGCAAGTCTCTCATATAACAGCAGCACAGTATCAACAAACCTTTACTTAAACTTGCTTGATTTGCTGCTATCTGTGTTACAGGTTGTAAATTAGTGTCATTATGACTTTTTAAAAGCAGGTTTCTCCTCGAGTACCAGAACCATCATGTCTGTGCTGCTTTAAGATGAAACACTTTCAGAGACTTTCTTCATCTTTGCGAAGATGTTTTTGAAGAATGTAATCTTTCGTTCTTTTTATATCACATGGCTACAAAAACCAAAACGAAATATGAAAGTGAGAGAGAGCCTGGCTGGGAGGAGGAAAGGAGTCCGAGGGAGAAAGGACCGAGAAGAGGTGACTTTGGAAGCGAGTATTATCAAAACAGATTGAATACATACATGTCAAAACTTACAAGTGAGAAAACAGAGTTGGAGAAAGAACATTGCCCACTTTTGATTAGATGTGCAAGACTCATTAGTCAATGTAGGTTCTGCGTTCTAGCCAGAAATCGCATGGGCAGTGATGGCTGTTCACCAAATGCCATGCCCGAAGTCACATGATGCCCATCTGTCTTTTATTGTGATATTAATTTTCTTAATTCGTGAGTGGTTTCTTCCATATGTCATCACCATTCTCCCCCTTCAGCTAATAGGAAGCAGGTTGGTCTTCTGCCCCCATCTGTTTTGATACCCATCATAAGTTATTGCACCACAGTGACATCAGCATTTTTAAAGCCTCCTCTTTACAATTATGATGTCTGGCTCAGAGCGAAGCTCCCGCCTAATCTTATTATATGGTGAGAGCCCAGGTGGGGAAGCTAAAGATGAATGCATATAAAAGGCTGAAAGGGAGCCGCTGGAGCTATCACTGAGCTGACCTGAATGCTTGTTTGGTGCCATAGTGATTTATTCTGAAGAGCCCATACTTGGGAGTTTATAATGAAAACATCCTTTAGCTTACAAGTTGTAGTGAGTTGTATTTCAGCTTCTGTTCCTTGAACCCTTGGCACCTCCAGTTGCACAGGCCTCTGAGCCATGCAGCATAGAGGCACCCTTACAGTGCCTGCTGTGACCCCATGAGGAGCAGTCCAGGGGCAGATATCTTTGGCAAGTATCTGCTCTTTGAAAATAAAACTCTGTTGTTTGTCCTATTTTGAGGACGAATCAGAGGTTTCATCGGTTGAAAGTTCTTCAGTTTCTTGGTTCACGCTGCTACCAGCAGCTCACCGACTTTAGCGTATCTCTCAACTGAAGGGAAGACATGTTTTTAAAATTACACAACCAAGTCTGTCAGGTATAAGATCTTATGTCCTAATAAATTAGTGGCTGTTTGAAAAAACAAAACAAAACAAAAAACAAAGCAAAGGAAAGCTATCTGTCTGTGCTCACTGTAATAATAATAATGTAATAATTCCTTAATAATGAGAGGTGGCAGCCCTGAGGGATGGCTCATCCAGGGAATGGAACTCGCTCCCTCCACCTCACTGTGTGCGATGGTTTCTTTTTATTGCAGAAACTTCCCAAAAGTGTGTGACAAAACTTCCTGGGGAAATAATACACACCTTTCTACTTGTTCCAGATAGTGAGACCATGACGGACCAAAGTACAAATATCATCCAAGTCCAATTTGGTGACCTGATAAGTTGTATTGGGGTTACTTACAGGGATGTGGATGAGGGTTACCCCGGGATGTGTGACAGCTCACAGAAGCTGGAAAACGAGGAGCACACACTGAAAAGCCTGCAGGCAGCTTAACAGGTTAGAAATTGTCCTTTCCAGGTGCCTCAGTTGCTCTAAACCTTTTCCAGGAAGCTCAGCTCGCTTCTTGTTTTTCTGTGCAGCTGATATGGTCTCAAAGTCTTCTTTGCAGATTATGTCCTTGAGAATTTTCTTCTCAGCTTGGCCTCACTGTGCCTAAGAGAGGGTCTCCCAGCTTTTATTACTTATTATCAGGGAGGGACCCAGTGAATCTGTTTAGTTTCAGGGACTTCCTGAAGCTGTTTTAAGTTGTTTAACTTCCTGCTTAGGGAGCTTCCTGTAGGACAGAATTTCTAAAGAAATTGTTACACTTCACCCAGGAAGCAGTTTTTCAAGGCTCCAGTTTGTTATCAAAGGGAATATAGTTTGCTGTAATTTCACAGATGTGAACTGCCCTAAATCAGTAGTTCTCATGGTATCCAATAGATGTCCAACACCACTACATTTTATTCGGAATTCAAAATAGCTCAAAGTACCATTGTGCCACTCCATTGATGTCTCAGGTGCCTTAGTACATAGTTTGGGAAGCACTGTTTAGGTAAAAGAACTTTTCATCTTTCCATAGCTTTCATCCAGCCAAACATGTATGGTACAGGTTAGAAACAAGATTAACTGTCAGAAGAGGTAGGTAGGAGACAGAGATAATGGAATAGGATGATATCCAGACTACTGGCAGAAGGTAGAAATCCCTTTTTCCATATGTGATAGATGTCAGCTAAAAGTGCTTGACTGTGGTCTCTTGAACTATGCTTCAGTGTATGCTGCTGAGCAAGAAAAAGAATGATGGCCCCTTTGCTCTGCTGCTGATGGGTTGAGATATCCTTACTTAACATTCTTTTTGTTTGGTTCAACTTTTAATTGGTCCTCCCCAAAGGTATTTCTTTGGCTTGGATTAATGGTTTGTTTGAAGACATTTCAGCGTTATCCATTTCAAACTTTGGAAGAATGCTATACATTTTCAAGAAACTAGGATGGTAGTAAGATTTATGCTTTTTCCATTACAAGATGCAATTGCTCTAAACTAGCTGGGTTCTAGTAGAAGTCTGATCTGCTGGTGTGATAATTTTGATTTTATGGATTTGAGCATCAGCTACGGGCAGACTTCTGATAGGAGATTTTTGGACATTTTATCAGCTACTACCCAGGAGCTTTACCTAACCTGAGGTTTGCAGAGACAAGGGCTTTGGCAGATGTTTTTTCCATCAGAGCACTGGCGTACATGAATAAGGGAACAAGAACTCAGTTTGCATGGCACCTAGCAATTCTTCAAAGGCTGAGGTGGCTTGCTGTTCAGAGAGAGGACTGAATGTTGGCAGATCTTGGCTCTCACAGCTCCTGGACACCAGGTCAAATTTGCCCCAGTGACATGTAGGGTATTCAGCACTTCTGACCCACTCCAGAAAGGTCACAGGACACTGTTTCTCTCCCGTGAATCTCTCGGCCACTTATGCTTTTCTAGATTCAGATTCTAATGTGATTCTTGATTAGTGATGATGACAGCAAGGTCAGAGACTCGAAAGGGGTCATCTGAGGTCATGTGTACATGTACTTAGGGCAAGGAAGCTGGCCCGTGTCACACCTAGTGGCCAAAGCCACTTCCTTTTGTCTCTCAACAGCTGAAAAAATTTTGTGATCAAAGAGTCAGATGGATTTTGACAGTGAACCTGAAAGAAAATTGAAATGGCAGTTGTTAAATATTTGGAGTCATCATAGATCTAGAGTAAAAGATTCATAAGGGCAAAGCCTTTTAATCTTCTATTCACTGCTGCATTTTCAATGCTTAGGACACATTCTGGTGTCTATGGAACTCAGGGAATTTGTCAGCAGAGAACACAGTGGACTCATAATTTATGCTTTTGAGAATTATTTACACTTAGATAATCAATGTGCCTGTATTGAAGAAGTACTAAATTCTTTCTAATTTCTTGTAAATGAGCTTTATTTAATAATTTACTAAAATCAAATAACAAACCAAAATATTAATGTCTAGAAGAACTCACATTGGTAATAAAGATACTTAGAGTATAATCACAATACTAATTATCTTTTGAGAGATGTAGCTATTACCTTAGGTACATGTGTGAGGCTGTGGGAATTTATGTGCATCATGTGTGTGCAAGCAGAGTCACTGGACCCCTAGAACTGGAGTTATAGATAGTTGTGAGCTGCATGATGTGGGGGCTGGGAACTAAACCCCAGTCCTCTGCAAGAGAAGTAGAGGCTGTTAACTGCTGCTCCACCACTCCATACCCCGATAATCTAGTTGTCAATAACTGAATACCTTGTCTATGATGCTGTGTGTATGTATGTATGTATGTATGTATGTATGTATGTATGTATGTATACATTTTAATATATTTTCATTTATTCTTTGACAATCTGATATGTGCATACAATAAATTTTGTTTACTCTCCTCCTTTAAGACCTCAAAACTTTATGTTCTTTTAAAAAATAAATAACCCTGTGAAGCCAATTAGTGCTGCTCTTATAGGTATGGCTCTGTCCACTGGGGTGTGATCAACCTACCAGGTACTGCACCCTAAGGAAGCTAACTCTCGTCTCCATTGTCGGACACATTTTTAACAATGGTCACAAGCAGAATGCACATATAAGATGGATTGTACATACATCTGTTACTTGGGTTGAACATTTAAAATTCTGACTCCCCAAGAAGCAAGCATCAGAGGATAATCAGGGCATCAAATAACCTTGAGATTCGAAGGCGCCCTTCTTTCTGGCATTCTGTTGTGAAGCATGGACAAGAAATCCTTGCTATTAATTAGGATGTACAGGATATGGCTGCTATACCTTCTCTATGTCAGGAAGAACTTTCGAGACTGAACTACTGCTGAGAATATAGATCATCTGGCAACTTTATCCCATCAGTAATATGTGTCCAATCTCATTTTATTTCTTGTTTGTTTCTATGGGGAATAAATTAGGAAAAGTGTTGTGGTGTTTGGAGGACCTTCACAGGTGGGTAATGTGAGAAACTGGATTCTCACTGCTTGGTTCTGAAATAGTCTGCAGATGGAGGTGGATTTTAGCAACTTGCTCTTGGTATCCTGTGGTGCCTAGTGAAGTTCAAAGGGCAACAATGTGAGCATGGTTTTAAAGGAAAATTTTCACTGTGCTGTCCTTCCAGGAAAGAAACTAATGAGCAGTCATTACTGTATATTCCCAAAGGTGTCTTCCGGGGATTGCCTGTGTTGTGGGAGCTTTCCAGAAGCTTTTATGAGCAGATACACTTGGCAATAACTTATGTGGCATACTTTTAGCTCATAAAAGTTTGGAGAATTTTAGAGCAAAGGTAGACACAGTTTAAAGGCAGGTTCTCCAGATTTCCTTGGCACCTTTCTAGAATGGTGTCTGTTTCTTTGCTTTTGTAGTGAACCCCACCCCATCCCAGCAGCCTTGGAGTAGTGTGCCGGGGTGGGGGGGGAGGGGGTAGAGGGGGTAGTTAGGTTGTGAGGCTGAGTTGCACTTAATTAGGAACTTCATGAGAACTGAAAGTGCTTCTCTCTGACTTGGAGATTAAGATGACAGGGATGCAAAGGCACATCCCTGATGAGACTGTCTATGTGTCCAGGGCTGGTGCTACCTGAAGTTTTGGTGAATGTAGCAGATGGTATTTTATGATCTAGAGTTGAGAATTACTGCATTTGGAAGAGGTTTCTAGGGACCATTTCATTCCTATAAGACTAAGATAGGTATCTTTATCTTTTAAGTGCCCCCCCCATGTGTGTGTCTAGGGGGCTGGAGTGTGCACTATAACACATGTGCACTTGTATGTGGAGGTCAGAGGTCAATATCCGGTGGTTCTCTTCAGGTTCCATCTAACCTGTTTTCTAAGATATAGTCTCTCATTGGTCTGGCATTCACCTGCCAGGCTAGACTGGTTGGCCATATGCCCCAGGGATCTGCCTGTTTCCCCTCTTCAGCATTGAAATTACAAACACACATCACCATATTTCTCCTTTCCTTCCATCCTTCCCTCCATCCCTTTCTCCCTCCCTTCATCACTTTCTAGCATGGTTTGGGATTGATCTCAGGTCCTCATACTGGCATGTCCAGTACTTTACTATTGAGCTGTTTTTCTAATACCATCTTGTAAAAGCATTTAGATAACAAGCATAGGAACTGGTCTGGTGTAGAGGTCCTCTCCCTCCCTGGGCGTCTCCTTGTTCTCTAGCTGGAGCTCAGCACAGCTCTGTAGCAAGTCTGGACTTGAGAGCCCCCAGAAGGATGTAAATAAGTAGTTAAGAATGGGAACAATGTGGATGGGGCTTTCCAAATCAGCGCTGCTGAGGCCTGAGGCTCTGCTTTGTCAATACAACTGGGTGATTGGGTAAGACAGAGGCAAGTTGGATGTTCTTTTAGAGAAATGGGCTTTGTTGTGGTTCTTTTCATTTTGAACTTTGTGCTTTACTGTAGAATCTCTCAGGCTGGCATGTTGCCGTGAGACACCAGATAGGAAACAGTGTAGCTAATTAGCAGGTTTTCATACTTACCTATCAGAGAACTGATACAAAGACGGTAAACTGTTGATCCTTTCCAAGAAGGCTCACAGGTGGGAACACATACGCTCAGGGGATAATGGAAATTGACTCTAACTGAAAGACTTTTGTTAACAGTTTTGGAAAATTCACAAGCAACTACACATTTTGTCAGAGGAAGAACAATGTGGCCAATAATGTACTTTAATGAGGGCAATGTAGTCACTAGCTGCCATTGCTTTTATATGTTCCTAAAAGTGCTCCTGTTGGAAGCATAGTCCCCAAAATCCATATGTTAAGAATATTTTTGCAAGTCATACGTGATTGCACCTCAGGTATATTGTTAAAGTGATAGAAAGTGGGCTGAGACACTAACCTTGGAAACAGCCCGCTCTTTTAAACATGAGGCTGGAAAAGAGACCCTATGCTAGCCAGCATTCTCTCAGTGGGGGTATGGAGTGATTTGCCTGAAGATAGGCTCAAAGAAAGGGAGACAGTCAGATGCTGTAGAATGTTCCAAGTTCTGTGTGACCTACTTGACATATAACTCCATCTTTATTGTCTTCTCCAGTCCTCGAGGGGTAGTTCTTATTAGCTCCTTAAATGGAGATAAGATATAGAGGCCTGAGATAAAATAGCTTGTCTAAGGGTCCAAGCTAGAGAGTGACTAGAACAGAATTCGAATTTAAATCTACTTAGTTCCAAAGTCTATTTTGATGTCTGCTGCCCTGTCCTGCAGTCCACAGCTGTCATCCGTCTTCATGGTCACCAGTCTTGCTTCAGAAGATCTTTGCAATAGAATGAAGGGGTAAACTCTTAGTTTTGATATGACAAAAAAGAAAGAGCTGCCTTATTATAAAGCTTGACTGTTGATTACATATAGAAACCAACCATGGGCAGAGACTGCATTCATTATGTTTGCAGTCAGGTTGCATCCCTCTGAAAGACAAAGATGCAGTACTATATCAGAGGACCTGGTTAGTTTATCTCAGTTAGGTTATATTTCCTCTGATTTTTTTAATAGCCAGTTAATGGTGTTCTTTAGCTCTGTGTTTAAAGCCTAGAATTTAGTGGTATTAACTAGAATTTTATAATGCTGTAAACAATTCCTTGGAGGAGATAAACAATTGCTGTGTGACATAAAACTAATATTAGTATAATAAATATTAATTTAATAACTGCTACATTAGCCTAAGCTTTTTCTTAAGTCAAATATCCAGGTAATTCTCAGTCCTTCAGAAGTCTTTTATTTTAACTTGGTTTATGTTCTAATATGAAATTCAACACAGATTGAAAAAGCATGGTATGAATAATATTTAATATCTCCAGGATCTAATTACAAAAATCTCAAACAACATTGCTTAGGAGGCACATGCATCTAAATGTACAAGTTTAGAGATCACAAGACCTTTTAAATGTTAGCTGTGAGAGGTAACCATTTGGTTTGTATCTGTCAGGTAGAGATATTCAAATCATTCAAAGATAGTGGATGGGAAACATGAATGCCTCATTGAAGATAGTGCCATATTATAACGGACCATTATATGTGCAGGGTTATATGTTGGTATGGTTGCGCATGTCTGTGAGTATATGTAGATAATGTATTACATTGGATCATTGTGCATGTCAGTGTGCTTATGCATGTGTGTGAGTGTATGTACATAGTGTTGGTTACATTTGAGTATTGTGTGTGTCAGTGTGCTTGCATATGTGTACACTGCATGTGAAGTTCAGTGAACAACCTCAAGTATCATTCCTCAGCTACTGTTCACTTTTATTTCCCTAAGACAGAAACTCTTACTGGCCTAGAACTGACCAAATAGGATAGGCTGGCTGGCGGACAAATCCCAGTTACCAAACCATCTATGCTGCCCAGTATAGTAATCACAACACTATGCCAGCACACCCAGATTTTTTTTTTTTTAACATAGGTTTTGGGGATCAAACGCAAATCCTTATGCTTGTGAGGAGAGAACTTTACTGAGTAAGCCTCCCCTGCCCCTGGAACATTTTAAAGAAACAGCATAGCCAAGCCTACTAAGTGCAGGTTATTAGACTTGGCCAAGTTTGTGCTTCTAATGTGTCAGCTAATCACAACCAAGAAATAGAGACACACCCTGCAGGCTGCAGAGTGGTGGTAGTTTATGCTCAGATCATTGGCCTGAGACCTTGCAAACTTATCTTTCTTTAACGTGAGGCTAGCCTTTAATGGCAGAGCCACCCAGCCCAAGTTTTCAAACTCCATGCAGGAGCAGGTGGCCAGCTGATTCTGGAAGCATTTGATTCCAGTGATTTAGTTATTTCAGAATAATGATCAGTCCTTCCTTAGAAGCTTAAACACGTATGTGAAGGCTCTGTGGTGTGGGGATATTGTCAAATATAGTAAAAACAGTCGGAGATATCAGAGGACAGATCCACCTCCTTCAGTCTTTGTTTGTTTGTTTGTTTTTTCCAGACAGAGTTTTCTGTGTAACAGTCCTGGCTGTCCAGGAACTTGCTTTGAAGACCAGGCTGGTTCCAAGGGGTAGGTTTAACAGTGTGAGCCATGGCTTCTTCTGCCCCCATATCAAATCCAATCCAATCTTCCCCTGCCATTGTGGAGGAAACACCTTCCCAGAACAATTTAAAAAATTAAAACCTATTTTAAAAAGACATACTACATTGAATGATAGAAAATCTATAGAAAAAGAAAAATTCAGGAAAATTATAAAACGAATATTTTGACAAGCTCCTATCAATGAACAAAGGCCACAATTAAAAGTACAAATAAATGATGTTATTATTGAAGGCTTATTAGATACAGGGGTGGATGTACCAATAATTTCAACAGAGTCATGGCATCCAAGTTGGCCCCTTCAGGAGGTAAATGTTCAGTTTTGGGGTGTTGGGTCAATATCCCAGGTAAAACAGAGTGCAAGATGGCTTGAGTTTATAGGACCAGAAGGACAGAGAGGAATATTAAAGCCATATGTGGCTGACATTGCTATAAATTTATGGGGACAAGATTTACTACAACAATGGAGCATACAGATCAATATTCCTCCAAACACAGAAACAAGCCATAAACTAGCACATGGTTCTGGAAGAAACATTAGAAGGTATTATGAGAAACAGTCACAGACCATTCAGGTTATGCAGAAACAAGGCAAAATAGCTGCTGATCTTTCAAAAACACCCACAGCACTACCTCTAAAATGGCTAACAGAGAAGCCTATATGGATCCATCAATGACCTCTAACAAAAGAGAAATTGCAGGCCTTAGAGCAGCTGGTACAGGAGCAGTTAAATGCTCAACATATAGACAAATCAACCCACCCTTGGAATTCTCCTGTATTTGTTATTAAAAAGAAATCTGGAAAGTGGAGAATGGTAACAGACCTAAGGGCGATAAACAAGGTGATCCAGCCAGTGGGCTCTCTACAGTCTGAGATATCAAAAGACAGAGCCATCTCTTCCAGTCTTTTTTTTTTTTTTTGAGATATAGACATCAGAGGGATCTGCCCACAGTCAGTCTAGGAGGATCAGACAGTGGTAACTCACACCTTTAATCCCAGCCCAGGAATATCCAGGAATGGTGACCTATGCCCTTAATCCATTCTGAGTTCAGGTCATCTTAGTTTACAGAAGGAATTACAGGCTCCCAGGCAGGCAGTAGTGGGGCCAGACATTAACTGAGCAAAGAAAGAATTTAAGGCAGGTATAGAAAGACAGAACAGGCAGAAAATGCTAGGAGGAGTGAGGCTGAGGAAGCTGGAAGACAGCTAGGTGAGATCTGACTGTGGTGTTTTTTCTCTGTATCTCTGACTGTTTTTATTATATTTGAAAATATCCCCATACTGTGGCTTGTGCAAGATCATAGGGGACAAATGAAGAGTGAAAGTACCTGTAACTGAAATCTGCGTAAAAACTCAAAATTAAAACAAGGAGTTCTAACAGCTGGTCCTAGTGATAGCCTGGCTCTTTGCTGAAACATCTGTTTATCACAACTAGAAAGGTCTGAGAGAATTGATAATTTGGTAAATTTATGGAAAGGCTTACTCACCATTGTATCCAACAGCTTTCTTTTTATTTATTTTTATAAGTAAAAATTTTATTTATAATATTCTTATTCATATTTTATTAACTTTTATGTGTGGCTGCTCTGGCATCATATTAAACAACTTTAACAACTTTTCACTGGATATAGTCTAACAGACTTAGCCTGTCTCCACTACACTTAAATTTCTTCAGTGATTTCCCTCCGTGTATAATCTAACTCCCCATTCCAGATTTCTAGATGGGATATCATTTGAGGCAATTCAAAGGTACCATAATTATGGCAAAATGATATCATGGACGTCATTTTTGTTACAATGCTGTCAGTCTCCAGAGTTAGCATACACAGGGGGACTCATTTTAGTATTAAGTGTTAGAAAATCTTGACCACTTACCAGGTCAAGAAAATAAACGGGAATATAAACATATAAGGCCACCTGGCTCCTGGCATGCCTTGATCTGAGAACTCAGATCTCACGGTTCTATTCCTGCTGTTGGTTTGACTTTAAAGGGCAAAAAAGATATAGCATCTTAAGACTTAAATGAAACATGACAGACTTTTTTTCTCAGTAGTCTTAGCAGTTAAAGAATTGCCCCTGAAAGTACTCCTGGGTCATATGTCCATTTCTAAGCCAATCACCATGGCCAGAGGATCATATCACTCAGCTCACTAGGTCTGGGGTATGCATCATTCCTGAAGCAGATAATTTCTTCCATACAAATGCCATAGAAAGTGTTAGACATTAGAGGTGTTTCTAGGCTGTTCAAAATGTCCAGACCTTGAAGGAAACCCAGAAGCAGGGATTCTTATCCACTTGTGCATCACAGAGTGCTAATGTACATCTCAGGTCTGAATGGCCTAAGTGGTTAGTGTTTTAGAAGTGTTAACTTCCCTCTCATAAATCAAATCTCCAGCTCTTTATAAAACCTTCACCTCTTCTTCCAGTGTGCCCTATTCACTAGGGCAGAATCTAAATGTCCCCAGCCCCCAAGTGAAGGCGTATGTGGTGCTTGGTAACAGCCATGGTCTTGAAAGAGGGCAACGTTCTGGCAAAGTTGTATTTTCTAGCCTCATTGTTTTAGTACTATCATTTCCAAGACTCATTTGGATACTAGAGAGAACTGAGACAGTAAGCAGTTACCTTTAAACATAATTACGTGAATCCTTTTTCCACTTAAGCAGTTTTTTCCCTGACAATAAAGATGAATAACTTTCTAAGTTGAGAGAAGCAAAATAGACTTCAGAGGCCAATAAAGTTATAAGGAAACTGCCTACTGTCTACATGGTAAAAAATCAGCCTAGCCATATAAGATAATCACTGGCTTTTATTTCCAACCTTAAGGACCTAGAGTTATAGAAAGTGAAATGATGAGTATGGATTGCTATGTTGCTGGTGCTCAGTAAAGAATGCATTTTCTATGTTCCTTTTCAGTGTTGAGGGATCATTAGATTTCAATGAAAAATATTTTCTCCTTATACAATGACCCAGGACTCTGAGGGAGGGATTTGATGGAGGCATCCCATTTAGAGCTGTGTGTTCTAAGGTCTCTCTCCCCTGCGTGATGTCTTGCTGTGGGTCTCTGTATTTGTTCCTACCTAGTCCTCACTGTTCTTGAGATGTTCTTCTTTAGGGAAAATGCCCACTTGTTTTCTTAAATTCCTCCTTAAGTAGAGTTGGAGGTTCTTAATGCAGAGCTTGGTGTCTTTCCTCAGTTTTAAAGAATTTTCAGTGGCTGTCTCCGAACTCCTGCTACTCCTTGACTTTCTCTTATCCTTCTGGGACTCTAGTCATGTGGCTCACATGGCACTGAAGCTCATTTCTGTAGTTTTTCTGTTTTCCTTCAGTGCTTCTGATTAAATATTTTACCTTGCCATCTATATCCCTAGACTAGGCACTCCCCTGCAAATCCATCTGTTTTTCTTATAATTGTTATACTTCCCTTTGACTTTTTAAAATATAGATGACTAGTATCTGGTAAAAATTTCCATCTTTATATTTCAATAATAGTATTTATAGCATTTGATTTTGGTCACTGCAACACCGGTCAGCTGTGATCCTCTGCTATCGGTCTTCCCTTTTGGTTTTGGCCATTTGCTCTCATTTCTTGTGTTTTTTTTCTGTAATTTTTATCAGATATTCTATATTTTATATGAAAATTGTAGAGGGCGAGAGAGGCACAGTTGGTAAGAGTGCCAATGACCTGAGCTCCAATCCCAGTTCCCGCACGGCTGCTCACAGCCATCTGTAACTCCAGTCCCCAGGTATCTGATGTTCTTCTCTAGCCACTTCAAGGCCCTTCGTTCACATGGTGCACAGACCCACATACAGGCAAAGCATCCACCCACACACATTAAAAACAAAAAAAGAAAGAAATTTAGAGTGTCTGCATCCTAGTGTCCTCCTTAGGAAAGGATCTCATTTTTCCTGTAGAAGACAGCACTATAAAGTTGATTATTTAGAGCCATCCAGTTATTTCAAAGGGCAGAGTAGGAATTAGAGTTTGGTCTGGTCTTGTTTATTTGACTCCTAAGGCACAGCCCATTGAGACATTGCCTGAAATCACAGGATGCTTTCTAGGGCCCTTAGTCTACGATAGACCCTAACCTTCAACTCCCAAGTAGACTAAGATAGCCAAAACTTCTGTTTGGGATTTTAGACCCCTGACAGCAGCTTTCTTCTTGTCCCCTCCTGCCCCCCATCCCATGACAACTCACAGATTTCTATTTATCATATTCTTTAAGTTAAAGGTGAGAGGATGACTCAGTTATTTCTGATGTTTTCTTTCCCCTGGGTCCTTAGCACTTTAAATCCTTTTTGTACTGGCTGACCTCAATTTCACTTTCATCTCCTCAGCTTGGGGAGGTTCCTAAGCTGTGGGCCATCCAGACATTGATTGATGAACGAAGAAGCGAAGGGAGATCACTGCCCTGTGTGTTTTCTCGGTTCCCTCGAGTCCGTTTTCTTGAGCCAGCGCATACTTCCTTTGCTTCAGCTTTTTCTTCATTTTTATCCAACTTTTATAATTGTTCTCGGTGGATAACTCAATGGAGTTTTCCCATTATAATTTGAAATTATGCAATCTAAGGTTCTCCATGACTGCAGAGTCTGTAGCAGTATTATGCATTTGTAACAAAGGTGTACTTTAGAAATGGACGGTATGTAAAATGTTCTATCTATAGCCAAGTTAAAATTATGATATTTTTATTGAGTTTCTGACTCTTTTTTGTAATTGAATATGCTAGAGGCTGAAGTTAATGGAAGAATCCCCACCACTGGGACATCTTTGTCTTGTAGCAGAGATACATACCTATTTATCATCAATCTCCATCTGAATGTACAGCTCCCTCTCTGTATAATTGCAGGTTGTTAGATGCTCTTCTGAGGGAAATAAAGGATGTTATGAAAGGGAATAAGGAAGCAATGTGCCCAGGAGAAAAGGTTTGAGGGAAGGTGTCCACCTAGCAGTTTTAGTTGAGAACAGAAGATTAGAAGAAATTATGCAAGCAGAGAGAACTTTCTAGAAGCAATCGTCCATGTACAGACTCAGAACCATGAGATTGGTCTTATCGAATAACTGATAGAATATCAGTGTGTACCTGGCCCTTTTGGGAGTTAAGAAGAGGTCAGTGGGGAGAGAAGAAAGGAATGGAAGGTGCATTTGGGCCTTGATAATTTCCTCTAAGTGCAGTTGAAACCATATCATGCTTCCAAATTCAGGTACTCCTACTATACCTTAATTGCCCCAGAAACTGCATGAGAGTTCTAGGACTAGAAGGGAAGGCCCATTTAGGAAGTTTTAATAGAAAGAAGATATCAAGCTGGCAAGAACAGACCTGATCATAACCAAAAGGCAGAGACCTAAGTGATAACATAAAGAACATTGGTGATGTTTCACTCTAACCATGAGAGGCATTGGGATGACAAACATCCTCCTCTTGGGTGAGACAGCTGATTTATGAATAGAGGAAGGGTCTCGGGAAGCTCCTGCATGTGATGTGCATGTTGCATTGGATTATCATAGCTCTTGCTGCAGACCACATGCTCGCCCGGCTCACATAACTGGGACTTTGAGAGACATCAAAAGACTATCTATATACAATAAATTCTTTCTCTAAATGCCAAAGGCAAACTGTCTGCCTACAGGCAAATACAATTGAACAGTGGCATCTGTGGCCTGTTTGTTGCACTGTACCTCAAGGTGGCCTCTGCATGCTGCCTGCACCGTTTAGGCAGTACTTGATTCTGGAAGAAGGCATCAGCCCTTTGCTGAGTGGAAACAAGCTAGCACACTGTGTTGGTTTTTCCACTGCTCCATACAGTGCTGTACTCCACCAAGCCCTTTATTTTACATTTGAACTGTGGAAAGGGGCCGGGTAACTGCTGTGGACTGGTACTAAAGGCTTCATTTAGTCCTTGGCTATGAGTGCTCCAGAGGAGCTGGGAGTTATCTCAGCCACCTCTCTCATTTTACAGTTAAAGTCACAATAGTTTAACAAACACTGTTCCTGTTCCTGAATCATATGTCTGGGAGATGACAAATCCTTACCCCATTCCCATTCCAAGTCATTTTAAGTCCAATGGGGGGTGTGCTTTTCTTGATTCCATATTTCCACTGCCTACTGAAACCTGATCTCATATGCAACAGGACGTCTGTGTTGCTAACTGCCTGCTTTCTTAACCTGTTACTACATTCTCCTTGCTGTGACCAGATGCCCGTGTCTCACAGTTGGAGGGTACAGGTCTCTCATAGTGGGAAGGCAACTCATCAGGAGTGTGAAGCAGCTGTTCACCCTGGATCTGAAGTCAGGAAGCAGAGATGAATGCTGGTGTGTGTGTAAAGGGCAATCTTTACCGTCATCCTGTCTCATAGAGATAGGGCTTCTACTGGCCTCTTATATTGACTGGACCCTGAACCCAAGGGATCCTCCTTCCCTGATCTGGGATTATAAACACTCTTCCCTGAGGATCAGATGATGCTTGTGAGGCAAACACTTAACTGAGCTGTGTAGTCCTCATTTTTTTTTTTTTCAATCTTGGACCCTAGCCCACAGGGTTCTGTCCATATTCAGGGTGACTTTTACTCATCGTCAAGCTTCCCTGGAACACCCTCACAAACATGCCCAGAGGTGTGTCTTCTAGATCTATCATCTGGTCAAGTTTTCAGTGAAGCATCACACTATTATCACTTTATTCCGCACCCCCAGCTGAACTGGTATACACTTTAGCAAGGCTGGCGAAAATTCCCAAACTATCGCAAGGTGAAAAGAGGTACAGCTTGGCCAAACTTTTTTCATTAAAAATACAAGGAAGCTCATGACAGGAGGAAATAGTCTTTTTCATATCAGAACAATATTTGTAGTAAAGCTTTTACCCCTCTCTCTTTTCTCCCAGGAATTACAAAGATGAGTAGAGTTTGGAAAGTCACGAGCTTCTGAGCTAAGTGAATAGAGGGGGTAAGAGGATGTTCATATAACCCACGGGTAAGAAGGGAGTCTATTGTGTGTTCTCTAATTGGATGTCAGCTCAGAGGGCTTGTGTTCTGGGCTGCCCCAATGTGAATGGAGCATAAAGTGGAGGCTGATGACAAGAGCTTTGGTTATGGCCAGTTGTAGAGAGGAAAACCCAAATGCATGGGCTCCGAGAGAGAGCCATGGATGGCACCCCACTCATGGACATGACCCATATTGCTCATTGTACAGACTAGATTGGCCTTAGCAGGTTGCATAGGAAGATTCCTCTACCAAAGCCAAGGGGCTTTCCGCTGCCAGTTTGGAGTGAGTGTTGCTGGAAGAATCAACCGGAGATCACCAGTACTCAAAGTGGCTACTCAGGATTGAGATCCCTACCACTAAGATTGTATGAGCTGTGATGGTCAACTGGTAGACAGTGACAGTCTTCCCATGTGAAGTAGTGGTCAGGGAAATGACTCTTGAACATTGAGGTTGACCTGCCCTAGCCTTGGCTCTTCTTCATCATTTGAGAAGAATGAGAAGGGCCCTGCCTTTCCCTCTGTCCACGTCCCTCTTCCCATCTGAGCTTTTAGCTCACTCTCCTGAGATCCCTATAAAACAGAAGTGAACATGACACTAATATATGGCCCTTTATAAAAGAGAAAATATTTTTTATTTGTGTGTATGTGTCTATATGGGTATATGCCATGTCTGCTGGTACCTATGAAGCCAAAAAAAGGCATAGGATCTGGGATTATAGGTGGTTGTGAGTCACTTGACATAGTGCTTGGCACTAAATGCCTGTCCTCTGAAAGGGTAGGAAGCAATCTTTATCTCTTAGTCATCTTCCCAGAACCAGGGCTTCTTTTTTTATTCCTTATTAGTTGCTTAAAAAATTATTTATATTTTAATTAAAATCTAATATCTCATAACAGTTCCAGTTCCTCATCAACTCTTCCCACAAACACCCTTGCTCTATTTTGAATCAATGGTATCTTTTAAAAATTATATATATGTATATTACCTGTAAATATAATATACATTTTCATGTATATTTCATGTAAATACATGTATGTGCCTAAGTATATAAATATAACCTGCCCAATCTGTTAAGTGTTACCTATGACTTCAAGGCTGATTGGTATTGGGTAGCCAGTTGGGGGCTTATCCCTGGGAAACACACTTTCTTCCATTCCCAACATTTCTAAGTTTCCTGTAGTTCTTTGTCTAGAGTTGGGGCCCTATGAGCTCTCCTACTCCATGTTAGCATGTCCGCTGGTATGACTCCTATTTAGGTCTGTTTTAGGCAGCCAGGTTGTTAATCTTCCCTGTCGTCTTCAGGATACAATTCTTAAATTCTTCCCATCAGACAAAATATAATGGACTTTTGTGAACCTGTCACCCAGCCCCAGTAAATACTGACACTTTGCCAATCTTACTTCCTCTTTCTCAAACATCTATTAAAATCATTTGTGAGGGGGTCTTACTCTGTCACTCAGACGGCCTTGAACTCATAAAGCTCTTCACCTGCCTCCTATTCCTAACTTGTCTCCTGAGCACTGAGGCACAGGCCTGTGCCACCATCCTTGCCTATTTTAAAACTTTTGTAGAAATACTTTAAGGCAATTATCAGGAATTATTCTATTTCACAAATAAATACTGCCATATACATTTCTGATTGAAAAAGACTTCTACTTTCCCAATCATTACAGCATAATTATTCCCAAATGCATTAATTCATCATACCTTGCAATACCTAATCCATATTCAAATTTCCCAAGAGGCTTCAAAGTTATCTTTTTATTGTTTCTTTTCAGATTCATATGTAAGCACAGCCCTCACTTTACATTTTATCACTGGGTCTTGTAATTTTCTTTCATTATGCATTCAGTCTGCCGTTCTTTCTTTCTCATGGCTTTGCTTTGATGGAGATGTATTTTCCTATTTCCTGCAGCAGTCTATTCTTCTGACGGATGCATCTGAAAGGAGTCATATACCTCATTTCTCTTTCTTGGGTATAATTTGTGAGTTGGTACCTTGTCTCAGCCACTGGGTTAAATTCGGTGCAATTATTTTAGATAAGAGTACTTCCTAAGTAGTAATAGTGTGTATGTGTGTATCACGTTATTTAAATTATCAATTTGGATTAATATTTTTGGATGAACTGGTAATTAAGATCCTCTACTTTCCAAGGGGAAAGGATATCCAGAGTGTAGCCAAGGGTAACAGTTACTGGAAAAAGTAGAACTTGTGGGTTTAACAGTCAGCCGAGTCTCTTGGGCTGCTCTGGCTGAGGTGTAATGGAATTTCTCACCAGGGATCCAAATTCAATACATGTGTGAGTTGGCAGACAAAATGGTTTTGAAAACAAGCCAGGAGCTCTGAATGATCAGACTGTGAACAAGAGGCATGACTGTAAAGAGAAGATCCTGGACACAGCCTGTCCTCTTACCCTTAGTCTTTCTGAGACTTCCTGGGGATGTAATTGCTGGGCTCCCTGGGTCACACGGTCGCAAGCCAAGCCTGGAATCTTGTAGTCCAGGTGGAGAGATGTGCATGGCTGCCCTGTGAATTCTGGCGCCATGAGCAAGGCTTTCCTGTCAGAGTCTGCCTGCCCTGCCAGTGTTTGTGAATAAAGTCGAAGTAAGTGATTTCTGTCTGTGCATCAGAGATGATTTGCCTGTGAGAACAAGGGCAAGTTCTCTTTGCTCTGTCTAGTAAATTGACCTCCATGGGAGAGACCTCTGTAGTGACTTTCTTTTCTTTTTTATTCTTTGCTCTTTGGGGACCTGCTACTCGGCTCCCAAATAAATACATGGTGACTTATTCTTGTTTATGAATGCCTGGCCTTAGCTTGGCTTGTTTCTTGCCAGCTTTTCTTAACTTAAATTATCCCATCTACCTTTTGCCTTTAGGCTTTTATCTTTCTCTATTCTGTACACCTTTCTTTTCTTCTTACTCTATGGCTGGTTGTGTGGCTGTGTGGCTCTGTGGCTGTGTGGCTGTGTGGCTGTGTGGCTGGGTGGCTGTGTGGCTGGGTGGCTGTGTGGCTGGGTGGTTGTGTGGCTGTGTGGCTGTGTGGCTGTGTGGCTGTGTGGCTGAGTGGCTGTGTGACTGGGTGGTTGGGTGGCTGTGTGGCTGGGTGGCTGTGTGGCTGTGTGTCTGGGTGGCTGGGTGGCTGTATGGCTGTGTGGCTGTGTGGCTGTGTGGCTGTGTGGCTGTGTGGCTGGATGGCCCCTGGCATCCTCTTCTCCTTTTCTATTTCTTGTTCTTCCCTCTTTTCTTTTTCTCTTCCTATTGATTTTCTCTGTCTGGCAGCCAAGTCTATCCCTCTCTATTCTGGCTATTGGCCATTCAGCTCTTTATTAGACCACTCAGGTGTTTTAGGCAGGCAAAGTAGCATAGCTTCACATAGTTAAAAAATGCAACATAAAACAATGTGACATGTCTTTGCATCATTAAACAACATTCCATAGCATAAATGAATGCAACATATCTTAAACTAATATTCCACAACAGAACCCAAGAGCCAGAAATGGACGCTAGATTCCAAGAGCCATATAGATTGTTCTAAGACAGCATGGTATTGAATTGCATTCACCAAAGGCCCAGGAATTGGCAAGAGACCCTCCTGGATTGGGGTGGGGGTTGTTTTTGTTTTGTAGTGATAAGGATGGAATCTAGGTCTTTGCACAGGAAAGAGCTAAATCCTAGCATCATGCCCGTGATGGAGACACTCTCTTAAGGCTGCCTGCCATCCAGCAGCTCACATAGGGCACAACAAGCTTCAGGCACTCTGATTTCTATGACATCAGCTCCAGCAAGAGCTACCCAATTCCTTCATCCTCCTCTTTCCTTATACTCAAAAGCCTGTGGGGTCAGCAGCGGTTAACCATCCTATTTTAAGGCTTGTTCTGAAATCCATCTAGACTTGGGAGAAAGAACTGGAGTTCTAAATATTACTGTAAAAAAATGGTTTGGAGTGTTTAATAAGCAATTCCTGATGACCTCAAGGTGAGCAGGAAGGTCCCAACACCTGCTGAAGTTTCCAGGAAGGTCCCAACACCTGCTGAAGTTTCCATACAGAGCAAAAAGAAGCTTACCTCCTAACCCCTCCCATGAACTCTTCAAAGAGTATAGGAAACATGAGATGTTCTGCTCACATCCCTGCAGCCTGTTTGCTTAGCTTTCTGGTAACTTAGCTGGTTAGTGCTTGAGTGACAAGATGGGAAAGGGCTAGCTTGCTGGGTGAGGAGAGGGTGAGCCAAGCTGATTTCATCTCTTTCATGCCTTCAGATCAAAGTGCAACCTCAGAGCTCTGCTGCCAGAGGCATGCATCCTTCAGGTGTGTTAGTGCCAAGTGGAAAACTGGTTTTCAGTAAATCTCAACCTTGCTATCATCTAGTGTCATCTCAGCTGGCTGAACAAGCACACTTTTGACTCAGAATGTCTCACGCTGTCTCCTGATTACTTCAATGTGAGTTTGAGAGTCATGGAAATTTTGTAGAGAAAAGTGCTTCAGTATGTCTTTAGAGAGTCTTCATCTTTACCGAGGTAGAGTGAAGCACTACTTTCTTTGTCTCTATGAGAATGATCATTATGATGAAAAATGGCCACACATAACAAACTTTTTCATGGCTGCCCCCAAATATGGGACAGGAAGAGAAAAAGGAAATTTTATTCTGCCTCATGATAGAGGGGAAGCATACCACAGAGTGGTTTGGTCTGTGGTATCGAGAACATGGAGCAGAAGCTCTAAAATGCATCAGAAAACAGGACCAGGGTGAAACCTTTAAAGGCCCATTCCAACCTTCCTCCAGGTCGGCCCCCACCCTTAAGATCCTGCCATTCCCCAAATCATCACCACCCACTGAGGAACGAGCATTCATAATACGAACCTGAGCAGGGGAAAATTTCAGATTCAAGCCACACAAGCTATAAGTATTTGATAATCCCGCTTCTAATGGTTTGTTTTGTTTTAAAACCAATTTCCTGCTTTTTCTTCCGGAAATTCTTCTTTCTGCCCTTTCCCCTTTCAATGCTATCTAAGCAAAGGACATAATACGCAATGATTTTATTTACAGTTGGGTAGATGGAGTCAGCACGACGGGGATACTATACTGTGTGAGCTGACTGAGAATTTGTCCGTCATGGGTAGGGCGTATGCTTCAGTGACTCTTGTGCTCTTCTGTCAAAAGAGCTTTAGATACATTATTGGTGCTCGAGTCTTAATTTTTTCGCCAACCAGGTTTCTCAGAGAAACTCATGAATCTTGATGCTTTTTAAGTATCCTAGCCCAACCATGAGACGACTGTGACTTCTCTGAGTGTCTTTGCCTGCCCCACCCTCCTATTCTCTCATTGGCCGCAGAAAATGGTAAGAGACAAAGCAAAACAATAGAGTGGATTTAAGGTGTTCACCCATTTGATTCGGGAAGCTGTAAACTTTTATATATTCTAGGACAGATGCTGAGCTTTAGGGAAACTGTTCTCTGAAAACAAACAAACAAAAAGTTTATGAAGCCTTATTTGTGAGGGAATGTGTTTAACTTCTTGTTGCTTTTTGTTGGTTGCTGGGCCAACTTTGCTATTTCTAATACAAGGAAAACATTTGATGGTGGATAATCTGATCTAGTCAGATAAAACGCAAAATTATAATGAAATATATGATAGATGTGTTTCCATTCAGGTGGAAAGTCATACTGAAGACCATCCAAAGTACAATAGTGAATTGTTAGTGAAAATGGGTCAGGCAATGCTGATTCACATTTTTAATGAATCATACTTCCTTGGAAATCGTTTGGGGGACATGTGACACTTTCTAAAAGATTGATGGTGGCCCTTTGTGGTGCTGGTTCTCATGACACTAAACATGGACGGTAGAGGTTTCAGCTCCATTTTGCTAAGAAATTGCAGATTTTCTTTAAAGCTCTCTGAAAGGTTCTTGGCGGTTGTAACTACTTTTCAAGAAGTTTGGCTGTGAAAACTGAGGTAATGCTATTTAACGTGATGTTCCAGAATTTTTCAAATGCTGGAGATTTCATCTAGAGATGCTTATAAAAATATAACTTCATTTCTGCTTTAGCCGTTAACAATATATTCAGCCTCTCTTTAGTGCCAATGCTGTATTAACCATATCAGTCTCCAGAAGAAGAGGTAGCCGCTCAAACTGATTGGCTCAGTGGTCCTTATATTTAGATTCTCTCATTGCTTTTAGACTTTGCATAATATTGCTCATGTGTCTCCCACTGTTGGCTTCTGAGATGTTTAACTGGTGACTTAATAGCTCTTTAGTTAGGGCTGGTCCAGAGAAGATAGAAGGTCTAGCAGACAGAGGTATGACATATATCAACTGTAGCATTCCATGAGTTAGATACATCCTTGTGTGTGTCTTATTAATTTTCCAGAGCTCTCAGTGCCGCTGCTTGCAGCTGACTGAGGATTTTCATTTACAGACATGAGGGTGCTATTGTGTTTTAAAGCAAGGCTCAGGATCGAACCCAGGGAATTGTACATACTTGTCCACCCAACTGCACCACATTCCTCGTAGATACTACCTATTTCTGTGGCTGTACTCTTACCTCTTGCTGTCCTCCTGTGTCTGTTTTGGATGGGCTCCTTTGAGATCTTATTAGGGAGCAAACGGTTGATACAGAAAGGCCATCTACCTGTGTAGGATGGAGTAAGATCCCTATTGACTGGTGAAAAATTCTTTCAGAAGATCCAATGTTCAAATTATAACCAACAAAAAGATATGTTTGATAATGATTGGCTCTCCATAATTGAAATGCTTAAAACAAATATTGAGAAATTGTGTTTTTTAAATTTACCTTTTAAATGAGGTATAAGTAAACACAGCACAGAAATTTTGAACCTACAAACTAGTGAAAATTTATACATGATGCACATGTTTGCTTCCTTACAGATCAAGATACAAGTGCCACACATGAAGATCATATCTAAATCAAGCACTTGGGTGGGAGGCAAGGGGGACTATGAGTGTGAAGTCCGTATAAACCACATTGCAAAGCCCTATCTAAATAAATGCAGAAATAATTTTAGCACACACACACACACACAGAGACATAGACAATGACTTAAAATTTGTTTGTTATTTCATATTTGTGTGCACTTTTTAGTATGTCTGTTTACCACTTGAGTTCAGGTGCCCATGGAGGTCAGAAGAGGCCATCAGATTCCCCAGAATTAGAGTTACAGGGAGTTGTGAGCCACCTGACATAGGTGCTTGGAACTGATCCTGGGTCCTCTGCAAGAAGAGCAAGGGCTCTTAACCATGGAGTCATCTCTTTGGCCCCATGTAATATCTTACTCACCTCTCCCCTATATTTTATAGCCCTTTGCCAAAAGAAAACTACTATGCTGATGTCTCATCTCAACCAGCATCTTGAGTACATCTTGTCTATTCTGGAACTTTATAAAATAACCCACAAAATAAAATGACCCACAAAACATACACTCCATTTTATGAAATAAATATGTATTTTCTGTTGTTGTTCCAATTCCACTGAGTTAATAAGCTATCATTTAATCATCTATAACTTTATTTATGCACTGTCTTCCAGTTTTAATAATCTTTTAATAGTATGTGTATATTTTTGGGCTTGGTAATGTTGAGGTCAGAGGGTACCTTTTGTAGAGCTGTTTCTATCTTTGGGCCTTTATGTGGTGATATGGGAATGCCTTTCTGTATGCTGTGAATATCATTCTTTAAATAAAGGACTCTTTTGGCCCATGACAGGCACCATAGAAGTAGGCATAGAAATCGAGGCAAGGTAGGAGAAGGAGGGTGGAGTCAGACAGAGACATGATTCAGCTGCCCAGGATGCAAGATGTAACCTATTTTGGTGAGCCATGGGCCACGTGGCAAGGCAGAATAATGAAAATGGGTTGAGTTAAGATGGAAGGGCTAGCTAGCAGTGTGCCTGAGCCTTGGGCCAAACACACTGTTTAGTGTAAAATAGTGTAAAATATAAGAGTCTGTGTGTTTCTTTGAGACTGCTGGTCCAGATAAGCAACAAGTAGCTGTTGATCTGCTCTCAAGCTCAGGGTCCCAGTGTCATAGTGGCCATGCCACATTCAGGCTCTGGGTCCTCCAGAGACATGTCTACAAGCTTTGCCAGCTAACACCTGAATCCCACTACATCAGGTCATCATATTTACGTTGTAGGAAGGAAGAAGTGTCTTATCTGCTAAGTCATCTTACTAGTCCTTTGGGGATTTTTTTAAATTATTATTAATTTGAATAAAGCATCCCTGAGCATCATGTGCATGTTTTCTGGTGACATGTCTTTTATTGAGTTACAGGGTAGATAGACACTTACTTTTTAAGACACATTGATAGACAGTTTTCCAAATTGATGATGTCAAATTAGACTTCACCAGCCAGATACGTGAATTCTAGTTGATTGACAAACTTGACAACACTTGGTATTGTTAAGGATCAATTTTAAACACGTAAAAAAAAAAATGCTAGCTCTAAATATAAAATACAAAGTTCTCATCAGCTCTGTGACATTTTATTTAACATTTATTTAAATAAAAATTTGAATCACAAGTGTCATTATTATTGCATGCCTTCTGGGTTTAACTTGTGACATTAGGCCTCTAGAGAATAAAATTTAACTTCTCCCTCTGAGATGTCGGGTGTAGGAGGCCATAAAGGACAACCCACCAACAAAACAGGTCATGTCTTCACTACCCTATCAATTGTGTCCAGCATGTTTCCAGCATCTTTCACTTTTCCTGAAGGCCTGGGAGGTCATTGGCACTGTGCTTTCCAAAACACATCCCTGGGTCAACTTGTCTTGCTAATGGTGATGTACATAATGATATGATGCAGCTCTGTCTTCCTAATAGCACTCAGACATTCTCCTCTACCCATCCGGATTTATTCTCCCAAACCTGATTTGTGAATGGAGTAAATTAAGTTGTAGTATTAAAGCAGGATAATGGCTTGTTTATCTCTTCCCAAAAGTATTTTCTTTTTAATAGTGAATTCTAGGAGATAGTATCTAACTCAGCTCCGGGGAATTAATAAGTACATTTTTATGTGTTTCAGGCTAATGGGAAAGTTGAGAATTTTTTATTTTTTAAATGTAAAGCAAGTATACAATGTATCTTGGTCACATCCCCTCTACTACCTCCCTATCCTCATTTCCTCAATACACTTCCTTCCCAGCATCATGTCCTCTTTATATTCTATAACCCATTGAGTCCATTGTGTGCTGCTCATATGTTCATGAGTGTGGGGGAAATTCACTGGGGCTTGGGCAACCTGCTAATGTTTGCTCCCTCACCAAAAAGTGTAACCCTCCTTCCCTCAGCATCTCATTGTCAGTGACGAACCCTCCTTCCCTCAGCATCTCATTGTCAGTCACTCGTCAACAGGGTAGCACACTGGGAAACCATTCTTGCTCCATGATGGATGCATCGTGTGCAGGTCACATGCAGGTTTGAGTTCATGTGAGCAGCACCTATGTCATGTTCAGAGGCCAGCATTTCACAACACCTTCCTCAGCCTGCGCCTCTTGCATCCTTTCTGACCTTTATTCCACCACGGTCTCTGAATTTCCTTATAACTATGACCATAAATGACACTGTGTATTTTGCCTACTTATGAGGAATAAAATAATTTGCATAAAATAAGGCAGAAATTTCAAAAAGTCCTATTTAAGGATGAATTGACATGGACATCTATGTGTTGGTTTTGGCCATTTAATTCTGAGTGGGCTGACTGAAGAAAGTCTCACGTACATTCATCTTATAGGTCTTATCACTTCAGATAAGTTTTTCCAAACAGATTCTTCTTTATTCTCACAATACAACTGAAACATTTAAAGTATTTTTATATTTCACAGATATATAATACTTAATATGGAAATTCAGATCACTAGAATGGCTATTGAGCCCTTCAACTAGAGGAGTGACCTCATCCGATGAGAAGTGCCTCTAGTGTGGAGGGGCTGATGGGATGCAGAATGAAAACATCGAGGTGGGAGAGGTCCTCAGTCATGATTCCAGAACCAGAGTGGTAGGACTAGGGAGATGTCATCAGCTTGACTAACATTTAGAAGCGGTGCTGACAGGATTCTAGTGGCTAGAAGATAGCAAATAGAACAAGGAGAGAATCGGGGAAGATTCCTAGCTCCTGCTCCGAGCACGGCTGTGGATAGTGTCCTTTCTTTTCTGAGGTGGGACAGACTGAGGGAAGGTAAGTCTGAAAAAGAAAACTAGGAACTTATTTGTAGACACATTAAGTGGAATGGGTGCTGTCTCTGGAAAAATCCTCTGGGAGGATTGTACATTATTTGATGGTGCTAGTGTAACACGCCAGGAGCAGCAGAGACAGACTGTCAGGCTCAGAAACAACTCCTGCATGAAGCAGGGAGTGTTGATGGGAAGAACTTGGCAGAGGCAGAGGAGAACACCACAGTAGCAGTCTAGGACTTGGGGCCAATAGGATTGGAGAGAGTTGAGTGTGGGCTGAGGGCTAGCACCATTATGTAAGAAGGCTTAGCTCTCGTTATAAACTCCTGGGAGTTCCTGGAGACTTCTGAAGATTAGGAGATCTGAGCAGACTTGTGGGCAGAAGGCAGGGCCCACTACTTTGATGGTAGATTGAAGGCATGGGGGGGAGGATAGAGAGACCTTGAGAAGCTGCCTTCCTAAGTCACAGAAGTGGTCATGAAGCAGAGCAGCGGCAGTAGGAAGAAAGACAGACAGATCTAAAAAGTATAATAATAACACAGATGTGGAAGGCATATTGGCAGGGCAGGAACATTGTACGTAGGTGACTCCAGGCCAGTTATGAGCAGCTAGGGGCTTCTGCAGACTTTTTATTACTATTTTCTTTGCATAAGCAACTCCAAAACTATTTTTTTATGTGTCTAAAGAATTTTTATGATATAAGTTAACTGAATAACAGTTTCAGAGGCGATAAAGGGCCTCTTAATGATCATGTCGAAGCCCTGGATCTGTAGGCTCTGGCCCACCAGGATTGCTGCCTCTGACATAGCTATGGGAAGATAAGGTTTGTGGTAGTGGAGAGCTCTGAGCAGCCCCACTGCTTTTCTCCTTCCATGTGAAGCATGTTTGTTACCAGTTGCCTCCCTGTGGGACTTCCAACTACATGGGCTCAGGGCATAGAGGCCTAGGACAGATAACGTGGAAGGGGATGGACCTTCCAGGTGATAGGGGATGTGGGAACTAAGAGGACTTTGGGGGATAAGGGACCCATACACAACTGATCTGGGCCCTATTCCAGCTCTAATGCTCCTATCCATATATCTACCCCTGGACACTGCTCTCTTCTCTTCTCCCAGCTGCCATCTGTTGCTGCCACAGCCTTTCTCACTCTTGGCTCATTGCGTGTAGATGTAGATTCACAACTTACTCCTTTTGCTCTTGGCCTTGTAATTGATTTGATGAAAAAGCAAATGAGCAAAAGGGTTTTAGAAAGTCCTGATCTTCAGGCTTCCTGCTTTCTTTCTTCCTTCCTTCCTTCCTTCCTTCCTTCCTTCCTTCCTTCCTTCCTTCCTTCCTTCCTCCCTTCCTTCCTTTCTTTCTTTTTTAACTTATCTATTTGTGCTGGAAAGGAAGGTAAGATTCTCAATCCTGTCCCATCACTCAACCTTTGGTGCAACAATGCAGAGTGACTTCAGCAAGAAATCAGAGTAGTGCTGAGACCTGGGCTTCTTCACAGGCCCTGGGACACAGCAGAGTGGAAGGGTCCCAAGCCAGTGAGGTCACAGGAGGAGCCAATAAATAAAGAAAGGCCACCATGTTATTTGGGTGTTTCATAGTATTCTCCAGTCCTACTGACTTTCTTTATAACAAAACGTTTATTCAGTGTCTTCCTAAATCTAGTTCTTCAATTTACATATTTGAATACTTATTTTTATTATCAATTACGACATACATACTCAAAACTCCATAGGCCATAAAGCTAAGGAACAAGAAGACCATCGACACCTCATCGACTTAGAATGTTGTTAACCTAAGAAAGCCCTCTAAGGTTGACCACCTACCTTCCTCCTTCACAGACATACACTTCGGTAACTTTTTTCTTGCTGCCCATAATAATCCCATTACTCTCTAAATAGATCATCTTGTTTGTGTCTGAACTATGTGTCACTGATGAATGCCTTCACTTGTTTTCCAGCGTGCTACCTTTCTGTTTTTGACCATTCTTATTTACATTTCCACATAAAATTTTAGGATCAACTTCGTCAAGGCCTACAACCCTAGCACAAAGTTTGTGGGACTGTGTTGAAAGTGTAAATTAATTTGGGGAGAACTGACATGTTTGTAAGACTGGGTTCTTATTAAGTCCACCGAAATGTCTTACAAAGCTGTACCTTTGTGTCGTTAGTTCATTTGCTTTGCTGTTGTTTTATGAGCCTTTTGTTAGAATACTTACCAAGCACTCTGTATGTTTAGATGTATGCATCTCTTTTAGGATTTGACCTGTTTTTTGAGGCTGTTGAAGAATTTCATTGGCCTTTCTGCTTTCTCCTCTTGCGGCAGCTCCATGGCCACCTCTGAGTGCTCCATGAACTCAGTCTTGTGAACAATGCTGGCTTGTTTCCTGCTTTTCAATCTTTGTTCCATTTGCTTCCTTGTGCTTTCATTTCCTGCCTGGGCCCCTAAGGGACGCTGAAGCCTGATGGCTAGCCTTACTCGTGCTTTTGATAATGACGGGAAGTTCATAGCATTTAAGCATTAAGTATGATGTGCACATAGAAATTTTTCATGTGTAGTTTAATAATGGGAGGTGGGAACAGCCTTCTGTTCTGACTTTTTTAATAGCTTTAAATCATGAAGATTGTATTTTATCAAGTGTATTTTCCATGTTTCTTGAAATGGTTATTTAATTTTTTCTGTTATTAGTTCTTAATGTGAAAAGTTAAATTCATGCTTTTGGTGTGTTACAAATGCAGTATTTGGAAAATCAACTTGCTTACAATGATATTTTATGTATTACCAGATTCGCTTTATTAACACTGAGGGGTTATTGTATCTACATTCATTGTTAGAGTGTGATTTACTTTTTCATATCATTTCTGTTGTTTAAATGAGGCACTAGAATATTTTTATCTCATACTGAAGTTGCTCAAAGAATAAAATTTAAATTAAAAAAATACTTGAGTAATTTTGTTTAAAAACTGTTGCCTTGACATGGTGCTATTTTCCTGTACACATGATTCAAGGAATATTAGATACTTAGAAGTTGTCTTCCTTTGGGAAAATTCAAAGGATGCTCAGAATGTTTTCAGTTTGACAAATATCAGTTATTTCATGGGGAAAAACAATATGTTTTTTCAAAAAAATCTTCAAAGAGATGCTGGTGATTTGGCTCTGATGACCTCATCTTTGGATGAAACATTGTTTTTTTGAAGATAATACAGTAACAAGTTGCTCAATAGTCCATTTCAGCTTCTAAATTAAATGTCACCATGGAAATGATGTTCCTTATCATGAAAAACCCAGGATACTAGTTGTGTTAAGTCATTGCTTGAACAGTGTCTAGTCTAAACCAAATTTTCACTTTTAGAGATAAAGACAAGTATTTAAGCTAAAATTTTAAAATATAGGTTAAATACACATGATGTAAAATATACATTTTGACTAATATTAGGTAGCTTTTGGATCCATACACATGTGTGCTTATACATATATAATAGGTATGTATATAAGGATCTTTCTCCATACTAACGTATTTTCAAGAATGTTCAGAACCACTTGGGAGCACAAATGGTACAATTTCCTCAGCTGCAGGCAAACTTGAGTCTCTAATTATAGAAAACTGTTTATTGTGTAAGAACTGAGCCCAGGATATCACACAGACTAGGCAAGAGATCTTAGAACGGTGTTTCTACTGAGCATGGGTGGAGCATGCTTTCCATACCTGCTCTTGGGAGACAGAGGCAGGCGAGTCTCTATAACTTCAAAGCAAGCATGGTCTACAGAAAGAATTGCAGAACAGCAGGGTGCTGCTGTGAGGCCTGGTATAAAGAAACAAGCAAGCAAATGAAAGAAAATGAGCATGTTTTTGTTGCTATAAAAAGAAAACAAAACCCCCAAGTCTCGGTGCTGAACATAGACAGGAGCCTATTTGTCTCATTTTTTTAAGCAGTCTCAAAGTGTGGTACTGCCATCCACTCATCTCTGGTGAGGTCTTTCTGGGTAGCAATATTATAGCAGGGTGTGTGAGAGGGGCAGATAACAGGAAAAGGAGAAATGGAGAAATGGAAAGCAGAAGGGAGGGAAGAAAGAGGCTGAACTGAGGAGGTCAAATGACACTCTTAGTCACCCCACAGAAGTTCTTCGTTTTGAGAACTCTGCATGAATTCCTTATGAAGACAATGGCATCATCAAGGCCTTACCCCTTCATGGCTGCACCGCATCAACACCAGCACATGGGTGAAGAAGCCTCAAGCATGTGAACTTATAGAGAACACACTATAACAAGTCGAAGCTGGTCATGAGAAGAAGGTGGATGCGGGAAGGGACAGACGACAGGGAGCATTGTATTGGGCAGGCTAGTGTACGAAGATCATTGAGTGGGTGACTTTTGAGCAAAGCCTGAACGAAAGGAGGGGGAAAGCCCTATGGGTAGCTGGGAGAAGACTCCTCTAGAAAAAGAGAGCGAAGGTTCATAGCATTCTCCAAACATTTGCACTTGTCCTGGAGCAGCTGGTGTGTGTGTGTGGGGGGGGGGGGTTGATAAAGCAACATTAGTAAGGGAAGATCCCAAAATACAAGGCCTGATGTGTCACAAGTTGCCAAATCATCCAGGGACTTGTAGATCAGGGGCAGGACTTCTAGGTCTATTCTCGTGTAATAGGAAGACATTGGCAAGGTTGGATCATTAGGTCAGACTGTATATTCTACCCACAGTGAGAGAAGAGATGCAATGGAAAAGGTACCAGGAGCTCTGCCTACTGAAGTTTAATCGAGAGCCCAAGGATGCAGGGATGGGGTAATGCAAGGACTCCAATAAATCAGAGGCAGTTTGCTTCCTTTACCCTCAGTGCTATTAAAATTAACTTTTAAGTTAGTATTCAGAGTAATGGCCCTTAGCATGAGCTTCTTGACATGTGTTAACAATGAAGGCAGAGATGTAAGCTAGCTGGCAGACTCCTGCATCGCTGTATTTATGGAAATGCTCTGGATGAACAGTGCTGGGTTCCAGACTAAGTCTTTTTTCGTAGTTAGACTTGTTAAATTTTGATGATATATCGCTATGTCCATGGGGTAACTCTGAGTGTTGATAAAGAGGAAATTATCCTGTAAGAAATAAACAAGAAAGGAGTTGTCAGGGGGATTCTATTCGCTAGTGGTTGGGTACAGCAGATAGAAGCTTGCATACAGAACAGATCCAATAATGCTGAGCTCTCCTGGTGCCAACTCATTAAGTTGCCAAGAGAACAGCACTGTTTGTCAGCTGTCCTTGTTGCCGTGGTGCGCTGACACCAAATACTGAATCCATCGGACTTCAATAGTGCTGATTGTCATTCATTTGTCCCCTTCTGAAACAAAAGGCACACGCTGAAATAGAATCTTACTCAGAAGTGATGTGTTTTCGTTTACATTGATAACACACCACACTGTGTCACCATCCCTCTCATCTCCGGAGGGAAGTGGGGACACATGTGACAGACCGTTCCAGATGACATGTTTTCAAAGTGGGCAAGTGACATTGAGCACTTTTGTTATCTGGCTTATGTGACTCCTCATGTGACCACGTCACCAAGGGGATACATGTTTGAGCAAATGCATTCTAGAACATTAAATTTCATGTCAGCTTGAATACACCCTAGTTTAGGCAAAGGTGATACAGGTGACTGTAGATTTAATTCTGTAAGCAAATGGAAAAGCTAGATTTCAGTTTCCCTGGTATTTGGCTGTTTGGTCATGCTCTGTGAGGTCTGAAATAGTCGTACAACATCACACTGCACAGATACATTTGAATGCCATGGATATTTCCTGTGGCCAGTGTCAAGGTCTTCCTTGATTTCTGTACTGAATTCATTAGGAATTGTGCTGCATTTAACTGAGTGGCCTTCAGATCCTAGGTCTTAGTATTCAGCCTGAGCCCTTCCTGAGTTCTGACCTTTGGAGTAGAGCTCACGTGCCTCTGAGTTTCTTTCTTTCCTCAACCTCTGCCCGGTTGGCTTCCAGAAGACTAACTGTTCTGGTTCTTTTCTTGCTGTGTTATATTGGCATGTGTGTATACATGTGGGGAAGAGGGGGTGCCATGTGTGCACATGTGCATGTCCCTGTGGAGGCCAGAGGGCAACCTGAAGCCATTCACCTGCTTGAGACAGATTCTACTATTGGCATGGAACTTGCCAAGTAGTCTCAGCTAGCTTGCTAGTGAGCACTAGGGATCAGCCTGTCTCCACACCCCCAGTGCTGGGCTCAGAAGAATATGACATTATGCTCAACATTAATTTTTGTTTGTTTTGAAACCTGTGTTGTGGGGATTGAATTCAGGGCCCTGGGCTTACAAAGTGCCTTACTGACTAAGCCATCTCCTCAGTCATATCCCAGCCCCTTTGCAAACCACTTCCTCCCTTTATGATTGATTTCTCTCTAGGGTTTCATTCTTGGATCACTCTTTAATCCCACCACCTGATCTCGAGACAACCGCCCTCACTTTGGGTTTAACCTGTAGGCTGTCAGACTGTGTTCTCTAGGCCCAATCAGTGCTGTAATCTTTGATCTGTATACCATGGACACTGCAGACTCTGGAGGGTCCATGCTGCCTGCTCCATTTTACCCCTCAGCTGCATCCCCTTTCCTGAGCACTGATGTGTGGTAGCTCCTCTTAGACATCCATGCTCTCACACTCTCTCCTACAACACAATGGTAGCAAAATCCTACTTTTCACTATGAATGTATTTTATACTCTGTATTCTTCCAGAAATTTCACCATGGTAGGTCAGACCTATGATTAGAGAGGCAGCCAGCACAGACTGGTTTATGATGAAGATTTCCTGGCCTCACCCCTCCCAACCCTGTTCCTTAACTCTCACAACTCCTTCTTGTAGTTACTATCATGTCAATGAGTTTGGTGCTTACACTATTAGTTCATGATTAGCAGTTCAGGACACTGCAGGCTTCTACCTCCTCTTCCATTCTGGCCCCTGCTTTAATCAGCATTGTCACATAACAGTCACCAGCCCCTCTGCTTAGTGAACTTGTATTTTTACAATACATTTTATGTCTTGCTTTATTGCCTAAACACAGATAGCATCCCTTGACTCCTGACCCATAGGATGCAATATTGGCACGCCTGCCTTCAACTTCTCTCCCTACTTTATCTTCTTCTGTGAAGAGCAATGGCATCCTGTTTACCAAAATCGACATTTATTTGAAATGATCAACTTACCCCCCCCCCCAAGCCTTAAAGACATCACTCCACAGCCCTTGACATCCATTGTGGCTGATAATAAATGTGACCTGCTTCGAATTCTCCTTCCCTCTTGGATGATCCCTGCTCTCTCTTTGGAAATCACTGAGTTCCCTTTGAACCTGAGCTTCTGCCATGTTCCTGGCTTCTGTTCAGATGTAGGAGATTCTGCCTAATATTTTCTTGATTCTTCACTTTCTGGGGTTTCAGTAACTTGGTGAACAATGAATAAACTGAAGTTTTAATTCAGATGACTCCCCCACTTTTATTGCAATTGCTGTGATCAATGCCCTGACAAGAGGCACTGGAGCAAGAAAGTTTGTTCAGCTGACGATTCCAGGTTGCCGTCTATCCTTGCAGGGAAGTCAAGGCAGGAATGTGAAGCAGGTAGTCACACCCATAGTGCAGAGCAACAACACATGCTGAACACTTACTCTTAGCTCCCTTCTCCTTCCCTTCTCCGGGCCAGGAACCAAACTCATAGAACGCTGCTGCCAACGTGGGCAGATTAGTTAACGTATCGAGACACTTCCCCAGAGATGCCCACAGAGCAACTTGACCCAGACAATCCCTTATTGAGACTCTTCCTAGGTAACCCTATGTTATGACATGGTGACAAAGTTTACTGTAAAAATGACTATATTTTCTCTTCTGTTTTCTGTAAGATTTCTTCTTTTGTATCTTTAAATAATTTATTTGTGCATTTTACTTATTTATTGACTTGTATGTAGAGAAAGTAATTCAACTATGTTTTTGATATATAATTATTTTTCCATAGCATCTTATAATTACTTTAAAGACACAGTATTTTCTTAGTTCCCTAAGGAATTTAGTTATATTTTTAAAATTTCATAGCTAAATTTTCTCAGAGTTTGTATTTGGAGCTTCTTTACGTGCTGTGTCTTCTCTGTTTTGTTGACCTTTGAAATCCTGGGCTGGTTCCTGTCTCGTAATGCTTTGGTCTTTCTTCATTCTTAAGAAAGCACTAGGAAAGCTGTGTGTTGGGCTTTTTGACTGGTGGGCTTTGCTTTAGAGTGGTGCAGGGGTGAGGTGGAGAACCTTTACACATCAGGGCTCCTCATTGGTAGAGTGAAGAGGCCTTTCTCTGAGCTGTCTATTCTCTACACTGGGCACCCAGTACAGTTTTGATTCACTTCTAAGGGAAAGGATACATCCTTTATCGTTCTGGATTGCTGCTAGGTGTCCCTTACTCCCAATTCCTGTGCTTGAACTCAAATTGTTCAATGTTGAAAACCGGAGTTTGGAAGTTTGGGTACATTGGGAGGTATAGGGCTCTGAGGTGGAATTCTTATGAGTGAGTGGATGCTTATTGGCAGAGAAATAACTATCTAGGGAATTTGGCCCCTTGCTTCTCTTTTGCATATGACCGCTTGCCATTCTGCTGTTTGTCTTTTGTGAAGTAACATGAAACCTTCCCTAGAAGCTAAGCAAATGCTGGCAATCTGTATTTGAGTGTCTGGCACCATAAATGAAAATTAATTTTTGTTCTTTATAAATCATACAGGTTTTTATTATAGCAACAGAAAATGAACTAAGACAAACCACTTTTTGCTTCATTTAGGATGTCATTTAATAAGTGTAAGTTTTCCTTTATTTTAACATGGTCTAATTGGTCAGTCTTTATAGTTGGTGCTCTGTACATCTTTTTTAAAGGAATCTCCTTCCATCCTGAAATGAATGAGTTAGGAATTCATTTGTCTCTATCTGGAATTGGTTTCTGTGTGTATATAATATAAAGTCAGGTTCAAATTCCTGTGCTAGCAATGAGTAGACACAAACCTAGGTTTCTTAATAACATACACATCTAGCAAGTGATGGAGGCCAGCTGGGTGTGTCTTCTGTCTTCCATCTGTCTTAGGTGCTTCCTACCATGCTGTGTCCTGCCCCCTGACCTCTTGTCAGCTGCCCCCTCCTGCCATCGTCAATGAATTCCCAAAAGAAGGAGCGTCGGTGTCCCATTTGTTTAGGGCAGTGACTAGTAAAGGAAAATATAATTTGCTGATACATTTGACTACAGTCTGACTCTATTTTCATGTCACAGCTTAATGTAAGGAAGTTACAATATTTAAAAAATACTTTTACATAGCACCAACTTATTCACAGAATAAATAAAAACTTAAAGAGTAAGCATTTCATCTTAGAAATACTAAACTAAATCTAGGTTCACAATGCAGTGAGTCCGTGTCCACAGCCAGAGGCAGATCTTCCAGAGAATTTGCTGGTCTTTTCTCACAAACATGGGCCTCATCAAGTATTTACTGTGCCTGAACTACCTAATAGGTCTATAATAGAACAGATCGTACAGAGACAAAATCAAACAAAAGAATGTCATTGATTTAAAAAAAAAATGGTTGAAATGATGCTAACATTGTTTTTTTAGCCAACACTGTATGATAATAAGATCCACCATGTCTTAAGTACAGGAAACAAGTCTAGGAGTATCTTTGTATGTGGAGTGGGGGGGCTGAGGTGAGAGCTCGGGGCACAAAGAGTTTGCTCTGCAATAGTGAGGACACTTTGACTCCAAGTAAAGGTCAGGTGAGCATCAGCCTACCTGTGATCCAGAATGCAGGAGGCAGTGACAGGATTGTAAGGGCAAGCTAGGGTGCCAGAGCAGCTGTAACACTGGGTTATGGGGTCAGTGGGAGATCCTGATCTAACATGAGACTTAGACAGCGACACAAGACACATGGCTGTAGGCCTCCATGCGAGCTTGCATACATGCACATCTACCCTTCACACACCCATGTGCACTTATACACATGTGAAAAACATATATATATATATATATATATATATATATATATACTACACATAAGTACATGTAGGCAGATGTCATATGCCTGTAACCCCAGCACTCAAAGGTCTGAAGAAGGAGAATCTAGAATTAATTCATGGGCAGCCTGGGCTACCGAGTGAGACCCTGGACAAAACAGAGACAAAACTTTAGAGTAGAGTGCACTACAAAGAAAACATTCAGAAGGAGCAGAAGCAGGTTTTGCCTCAATCTTAAAGTGTTATCCATACCTTGAATGTAGTTGTTTTAATGTGTAGGAAGTCAACCATTAATTTCTTCAAAGATTTATCAAAATATGTATGTGTAAATCTTGAAATGGAACTGAGCCTGTTTAGGAATATTCTCGATTACCCACAAACATGTAGTTCTTTCTTCAAGCAAAAGAATTTTTAAAAAGCAGAAGCTTTGAGCAACGGTGACTCACCCCCACATAAAATCTATTGAAAAGAAAGTTGAGGTCACTGTGCAGTGTGAACCTTGAAGGAGTGAAATTCTGCTTTTATTATATTTCCATATAATCCCATGTTCTCTCCTGGAAATTCTTAACATACTCCACTCTTAGTCTCTGCTAAGTCTACCCCTTTATTTTTCTTCAAATGGAAACAGAAAAATGAAGGGATGGGAGCCATCTGGTATAGGATCATTTCGTCCATTTCCAGTCATCATCAAATCTCCCTTCAACCTATTCCTCAGTGCATACTCTATTCTTTTAGCCCTTTCTTTCATGGCAGTTTTGAATCTTCTGGATTCTGTTTTTATCCCATCCACATTCCCCCATTCCTGATTTATGTGTTAATTATGATTTGTGGACTTCCAAATAGAATGTAACGTTTTAGCCCAGGTATGTTCAGGTGCTGGCCAAACTTTGAGGATGGCACTCCCCAACTCTCTCATCATCTAATCTGAATCCTACTTTCATGGTGATTTTCAGGTTTGTGGTTAGAAATGGCAGTTTACTGTACTAGTTTATCTCTGCTACCTCCTAAGGCAGCTCACAATGACGGGCACGAATTTTAAAAAGCTGCAAATTCTTAAAGAAAATGGGCTCTGAAGGCTACAGATGTGGGATGTCAAGAAAATTTTGGAAGATGGAAAGCGAATAGTTGAGTAGCAAATGTGTTAGCAGAGGGGAAAATGCTGGAATCAAAGTGGTCACAAAGAGGTAAGACTCTCCACAGCAGACAGATCATACTGAGCCCCAGGAATCCCACATCACCTGAATGACAGCTATGCCAAAAGGCAGGCAGGAGAAAAAGTAACTGGTCAGATGTCTCCTACTTAGTGCATTTTAAACAGATAGATAAATACTCCTGCTGAGTGCATTTATCAAAGAAGTTAGACTACGGAAACTCTGAATTTGGAGCAGATACATTTGACAAGAAGGGTAAGACACCTTAGCCAAATCCTTAAAGAGCAAAGAGTATTTATGAGTAAATATGTGCATTGAATAATGCCTCTTCTGTGAATTCAAAACTCTGACTATTGTTAGTTTGTCCTCTACCCTGGATTAGGGGTTAGAGAATCATTGGGGGAGAGACTAATTGGGTAAATAAGCCAGATGTAAGTTCTTCGTCAGATAGCCAAATCTATCCAACCAAGTCACATGAGCTGTGCTGTTTTAGGTCTCAAGCTAGACAGCAAAGTACAGTCTACACTAGAGGGTGGCTGCCTATGGCAGTGAATGAGAATCAATTAGGTAAGCAGCCAAGGAGGGGATTCCAAGAAACTAGATCAAAGCAGAAAGAAACCTTAAAAACAATAATTGATTTATCCTTTGAGAGATTGGAGAAAATACATATGTGCTGCTTATGGAAGAGAACTTGGAAATCGAAACTATGAGGATAAACCAAAAGTTTGGAGGAGAGCTGGACCGCTAATGGAACTGTCCAGCCAGCAGAACACAAAGGAGCTGGACAAAGACAAGAACGGGAGCCTATGCTGCCTCTGTTTACCGAGTCGTAACTAATGAGTTTCAAAAAGAGAACAAACACACTGAAGGAAAGCAAGATGAGCTATGATACACTCAATAAGTCTGTGAATGATGTGTGTGTGTGTGTGTGTGTGTGTGTGTGTGTTCCAAAAGTTTTGGCAGAGACAAAAGTAGGTCACATATAGTCTCAAGGAACCAGCAAGTCTGTGACTTCTCAAGCACAGCAGCTGACATCAGAGAAAACTGAGATAGTCCTTGAGGCATAAGTTATGGAAACCTAAAATACAGGAGATGCTTCGTAAAATACATTCTCATATGAATGCAATCTAAATGAAATTGCCAAATAACAGGGAGGTAGAGCCCCAGCTGGCTATATCTTGTCACCAAATGAAGTGCAGAATATCAGGATTGGGTTACATCTAATTGGGTTGTTGGCCAACGGGGTACCACGGAAACCCAAAAATTACCCAGGCTGTAGCCAAGACTATAGGTTACTCGCCACATCCTGATAGCAAGGCCACACTGTTGAAGAAATCACCTGCACGACTCACTGCACATGGAAAGGGCTGAGCTGGTGCCTACCTGGAGCCTTTGCCCCAATAGGCTAATGTTCTTGGTACTCTGGTAAACACCAGCCCAGCTATAAACCCTTCCACCTACAATGGTGTCCTGCCTATAGGACACGCTAGTGAAATGGTAGCACAAAGTTTGTAGGAATAGCCAATCAATATCTGATTTGATTTAAGGTACACTCCATGAGATGAAATCCATACCCAATACTTCTTTAATGACCCAAGACTAGGTAGCCCAGGGACTTAGAGTAAAGGTCCAAACTACTGTACTACAAAAGACATGTAGCAATACAGTGACCCTTAGTGACATTCTGCTATACTTATAGGTCAGTGCCTTGTTCAGCCATTAGGAGAGATCCAGCTGATCGAAAGAAATGCAGATTCCCACAGCCAGATATTGTGCAGAGAGTGAGAGACCTGGGAACATTCAGCCCTAAACAGAATGTCTCCATGAAATTGCCCATGTGAGGGCCCCGGGAGCGTTGTAGAAGAGAAAAGGAAAAATGTCCAGAGTGGATGGGGAGCAGAAAGGAAATAAGGCCTTCTAAATACAACCAGACCAACAATTATCTCTCACAGAGACAAGCAGAGTGCACAGCCTGGACAGGTCTGCACCACCGGCTTGTAGAGCTCAAGGGGAAAGTGGACGCATTCCTCTTTCCCTAATCCCAAAGCTATCTTCAGTTGATAACTGCCTGCACATGAAAATTGAGTTTTCTCCAAGGGAAAAACAAACTACTCTTAAGTGTAGGCTGCATGGCCAGCAATAATGGCCAACAGAAAAGAAATTCAATGACATCTTTGATGTTCCTTGTCTCATAATACCACGTAGCAGTGGTCCGTGATTCCTCACCATACAAGGTGGTGCTTTCCTAGACTAAGTCCTTGTGAAAATCCTCACAGTCTCATCTTCTATGAAAAATTTACCTAACGACTGGGCATGGAGTTGGGAGAAGAGAGGAGGGCAAGGGTAAGTGGCAATCTTGCCTGGGCTACATCATGAGTTCTAGACTAGCCCGAGTTACAGAGAGAATTGCAGGCCAGTCTAGGCTTGTGGAGTGAGATCCGCCTGTCCTCCCTTGAAAGTCTCCTAGTAATCTAAAGTTTCATTTAAATGTTACTTATCCTGCAGAAAAGTGGTTTTATGGGGTGTTTATTAATCTAAGAAGGCTTTCTAAACACAGCTATGACAGAGAGACAGCAATATGGCAACTGCTAACCTATGTGAGAAAGCCCTTCTCCAGGTACTGATGAAATCTGGACCAGTCTGAAAGCATGACTAATTCAGTTTCCTTGGAGAAGATTGTATGAATGATCTGCCTATCTAGAGCTACTCCTGGGAGCTCCCGAGTTCCAGTATAGTCATAACTTACCTTTACCCTTAGAACAGAGTTACTCAGAGTAAAAAGTTTAAAGACTGGATTGATTCTTCCAGTTTTGTTTGCTTTTTGGTTTGCTTGCTTTGGCAGGGGCTCACATGCTGGTCTTGGGTTCTTTCTCTCCTGTGTATTGGCAGTACATGTTTGCATCATTACAACACACACTCCTGCTCCAGAAGTTTCTTCTATACACCGTTGCCTTCCTTTCTATATGCTTTCTCTTTTTCTTAGATCATGTGTCTTTCATTTTCATAATGAGGTGGTCTGTGTGCAGTTTTTATAGAATAGTGGGTGATAGAGTTAAACTCCACACAAGAGATATTCGAACTTTCCTGCTAAAGATATATGTATTTACTCCTGACATTTCCTCAGCGTATCTGTGGGGCCAGATTCCATATCTGACTAAGACTATAACAGAATATTTGGGTAGGACTGTTTTAGATTCTCTCTAACATTTTGACATCAGAGAGATCACCAGAGCAAGAGACTTGTTTTTCCTGGTGCATATCTATTTGGAATTGCTTTGGTCCAGGCTTATGTATTTATAAAGTAGTTAAAAAAATGAAACAGGGCTTTCCTCATCCAGAGTAATCAAAAAGCTGAATAGTTTTCCTCTTCACTGGAAAAAAATATGAATTTTTGTATTTTTATTGAACATCTGTGTTTTCATGTCTAATGTACTCAGCACTTCAGTAATAAATGTTATTTGGTGATAATTTATTCCCAATATTTTTAAGCCATATAAATTTTAAAAGTGGAGGGAAGGTGTATTCAATTACATGTTGTTAAAATTGAATTTGAGAAATGAAACTCTAGTGACCATGGTGGTAGCAGCACACAGTACAGCTGTTTGCTCTGCTTTATTTGGTTGCCCCTGGCAGAAAGCAGATTTATTATTTGGGGCCTTCTCTAAATTCATAGTTTGACAGCCATGTCATGTAGTCACCAAACTGTTCCTTTCCCGTTCGTTAAATGGTAGCCAAACAGCCTGTAAAAGTTACAGTTGTGTCTCTGTAATGGAAAACCCATCTTAGCAGACCTTCGTGGCCATCTCATGTTTCCTGAAGGATGAGCACCTTCCTACCTCTCTCCTAAAAATCCAAACTTGGTAGTCGCTAATTCTATTGTTCCCCTTTGGGAAATTAACCATTTCCACAGAAGAGATAATATTGTGCTTTGTGTCTTATTAGAGGATGGAATGGGAATATTTCCACACTCTCAGTGATTCATAAAAAGGGCTCAGGAGCAGTGTATAGGTGCACAGAGAAGGTTAAGCACAGCAAAGACACACAACTAGATGGCAGGCCAAAGAGATACTGGGAGTGTGGGGCATGTGTGTGCCACTTCCTATGTGAAGCTCATAAGGCACATATCTACCTCTGCCATGAGAAACACAGCAGTGTGAGTCCAGGCTTCCTTCCCAGTCAAACCCATTTGAGTCCAGGTGACTGGAAACCCCTGTTGAATACCAGGCTCAGAAAGAAAGTAGAGACCACTATGAATCACATTGTTGGTACTAACAACTCAGGCACAGCAAACCAATCTTATCAGTTCGACAGTCCTTATCTGCCTCAGAAGCTATTCACAGGCCTCAGCCCCAGCTCCCCTAGAGCTTTGATTTACAGGCTTACATTTTTGCCTTTGAGAACAGTCCCTAAAAATGCAAGGGACTCTGACTGACAGGGGTGAGGGATGGCCTTGGAAGCTAGACTATTAGAGGTCAGACTTTACACTTGATAAAGACATTTAGAATCAAATATAAATTTGGAGAATTCTTTGGAAAAATTTTTGTGTTCAAAAAAACTTAGGAGTATACTTTTTAAAATTATAGTTTATCATAATTTGTGTTATATTTTTTGCTTGCAAAAAGACTCCCAGAATTTTCAGATCTAGTTAACTGTGCACTTGAATTGGGTCATGTTGCCAACAACTTAAATTAGACCATAATATCTGCTTATTGAACAACTATATCTGTGGGTGAATATATTTCTAGAATAGCTGAGACCTTTCTCTTACATTATGGGAAGTATGAATTGGATTCATCCAGAAACAGAATTAGAAGTTAGTGTCAAGCTACCTTTCTTTTATAAAATAACTGTTTGGAACCATTCAGTCGAGTAAAATAATATAGAAAATACAGAATCTCCTTGTTTTAAGGAGTAACTGCTCTTTTCAAAAGTCAAAGGAAAGAAGAAGTGTTAGGTAGGTGAATGGGCAAGGATGATGGAATGGGGAGGAAGGAGCAGCCTGCGGCCTTCCCACTTAGTGTGCTATCCTCCTGCATAAAACTTTTAAAGCTGCCTCAGCAAAAAGAAGCCACCATCTCCTGTCTCTCTTCTGTAAGAATGTTACCCAAAATCCAGTGGAAGGGATGAGGAAAGGAAGTTACAAGTTCCAGGATTAGGCTTGGGAGACTCATAAGGAGCCACTGAGCTCTTATCTCAAGTAGCGAATGGCTCCTTTGCCACTAACAGGGGTTTGGTCTTATGTGACACGAACATTCTTCTCTCGTTATGGCTCAAGTGTTGCAGCTCAGGTTTGACTGACAGTGTTCTATACAGGGAATTTGAAATTCATTTCCTTAGGGCTTAGCTAATAGGCACCCATGCACAACGTGCGTGCACGCACGTACACACACACACACATACACACAAATATATATATGCATACATACAGAAGTATGTGTCTGTGTGTGTGTGTGTGCACGTGTACACACATGCCTCGTTTGTACCCTGCCCCTCACCCCGTTTTTTCTTGCTCCTGATCTTTTTTATTCCTGGAGTAAAATTCCTGTCAACACTGAGCAGCTCAGAGAAAATGGCATTTAGAAAAGCATTCCTTGTCACCCCCTTTTTCATCCAAAACTAGACAGGCTCCTTGGGTAGAAAAGTTTCCGTAATGAGATCTACACACACCAGCAGCCCTTTTCCTTCACATAAACACATCTTGTCTCCATTCCAGGATTTGTTGATAACTGAAGACCTTTTCTGTCAAAAGCTATAGTAGTCAAGTAAGAACTGCCAGAAGCAGCATTTGACAGGAGCCTAAAGGGACTGATTTAAAGCTGGTCTCCTATTTCTCTATGGCAGACACAGAAAGGGATGATGTAAACATTCAAAGATGTAATCATGTATTATACAATATGCATTTATAGAAATAAACAACAGGAATGTGAAAGATAAACTAGTGAAAGTAAAAAATCATTTAATAAAGTTTCTGCCAGAGGAAACAGCCACATTATTGTGTCACTTAATGCCCTAGGCATAATTTACATGGAGTAAATAATGACCAGCACGTGATTCTCTATTAATTAGCCCTCCCTCTGAAAAGAGGCAAGAGTGTGATATTGAGGATGAGTGAGCAGGCAAATCAGTGCACTCTGCAGAGCTGGCAGGCATTGGATACGGACCCAGGCAATCTGTCCTGGAAGGTAATATACATGCTGACATGCTCATGCTGAAGATGTATAGGGAGATCTCAGGCAAAGGACAAAGGTCCTTCAGCTCGGAGGACAGGGAAAGAGAACTTGACAAATAATTCTGCACAAGGAAGAAGAATCATGGTCACATCCAAGACCTACAGCACCCTGATCATGGGTCAGGTCAGTGTGGCTGGAGCAGAGAGTCCAGGAAGTGAGGGTGAGACCTGCATCAGACAAGAGGAGGTCTGATCACAAAGAACCTGGCTACCATGTTTACAAGTCTTTTCATATTGATATTTTCCCCTTCAATCTCCCAGCAAAGCTTCATGGTCATCTCTTAGTCATATAGTAGGTGCTGGAGGCCAGGAGCCTACATGCTGTCATTTTTGTCTCTACACAGAAAAGCAGTATGACAGGCATATAGGGAATGAGGGGTAGGTGACAGAGGGAGAACATCTGTGTCATAACCCACAGGTAGAATGTCATGAATCTCCTTATAATAATCCATCAGACAAAAGGAGCATAGTTAACTGGACAAGTCATGACATTTCTGTTTATAGATTTAGGTATAAGACTCTTAGTAGAAAAGAATATGTTTCCACATAGCACGATGAGTTGGAATATTGTAAGAAACACGCAGAATGCAGGAATGGGAAATAGGAGTCATCATTCTTCATGGATAATTCTAGTAATATGGTTTAACACTTTGTACTTTTAATCTGGTGTGTGTGTGTGTGTGTGTGTGTGTGTGTGTGTGTGTGTGTGTGTGTGTGTGTGTGTGTATGTACCTTCCTCGGCAGGTTGATGAGCTCTCAGAAAGCTTCTTTATTTGAAAGGGCAGAGTATGCTAAGCGACCACTCACCAGCTCTCCTCTTAGAACGCTTTCTAGGCTGGTGCTTCAATCCCTCCTTCCTCCTAAGGCCATCAGTCTGAACTTGTATGTGTAGCACTCCAGGCTTGTCCTCACATCCTTCATTCAGGGTAGAAGAGAGGTACCATTCTATAAGGGATCAGAAAGTCATATTCATATCGGGGTGCTGTTTCTACTGTCAGCTTCTTCTACTTCTTCTCTGTGTTGGACATCACTGCTTCCTCCCAGAGAGATCTGACTGTGGCTGGTAAGCAATGCCTGGGTATTTACTCAAAGGAATCTAAGTTATGATATTATGGAGATACTTGCACATGCACATCTATTGCTTCAGTATTCATAATAGCCAAGATGGATTCATACTAGATGATTATCAATCCATGTTGAGTGGATGTGTAATTGTGAAGTAGGATTTTCTTCAATGGGAATTTAATAAGAAGAATGAAATAATACCAATGGCAGAAAAATAGATGGAACTAAAGATCATTATGTTAAGTGAAATAAGAAGGTCATATATATATGTGTGTCTGCATATATATACATCTATCTATATATACACATATATTTAATTTAAATGAACACAGACATTTTGAATTTCAGTGAAGTTTATTTTCTCAACATTTCTTACCATGGATCATGCTTTTGATGCCAAGGTGAAAAACTCTGCCTAGTCTTATCTCCTAAAGATTTTCTGTTTTCTAAAAATTGTATAAGTTTAATTTTGTGCATTTAAATCTGTGATCCATTTTGAGATCATCTTTGTATATACTGTGAGATGTTAGAATGAGTATTCCTTTCATTTTCTCAGTTGTTCGAAAACAGTGACTGTGCTGGTAACACTGGTGCCTCCTGTGAAATGATTCTTAACCTTGGTAAAAAGTCATTGGTGCACCTCATCTGGGTCTCTTGATTCTCTGTTCTGAACCATTGGGCCACGTGCCATTCTTTCTATCAACAGAATGTGACTTTGCCTAGCACTACTCTACCATAATTCCTGAAGCGTGTTGACTGTTTCCCTCTGTATTTTTTGTCAGATTGTCTATATTTGTACAGCAATCTTGCTGATATTTTTACATGAGTTCTATTAAATCTTATACACAGTTAGAGAGAATTTTATAGTCCCTATATTGACTTTTAATTTATGAATTTATTTTCCATAAATCCACTTATTTAAATATTTGAATTCTTTTATTGATGTTTTTATCAGTGTTTTTAAGAGACGTCTTCTATGTTTTATAGGTTCTGTATCTTTTTTTTTTTTTTTTACTTTATTTGACTCTGGTGACCTTACCTATTTGCTTTTGTTCTTAAGACAACTTTAGAATTACATACCTAGATAGTTACAGCATCTTCAAATACTGGCATTTTAATCTCTTTACTTCTATTTTGTATACTTTCCTATTATTTTAATCAGCCAGGACTTTTTCTTATATAGTTAATAGGTGTAGCCAAAAGTTTTCTTCTTTGTTTCTCCCTGACCTAATAGTCCCACAGCCATTTATAAAATAATAGCTCAGAGGCTTATATTAGTTACAAACTGTTTGGTCTATGGCTCGGGATTATTACTAATTAGCTCTTTTATTTCAAGTTAATCAATTTCTCTTAATCTATGTATCACCATGTGCCTCATGGCTTTAATTGCGTTTATCACATCACGGGCTCCCTTGAAGGCCCACAGCATCTGCTTCACCCCTGCCATTCTTTTTCCTCCATCTCTCTTGGATTCCTTGCCTCCTGTCATGCCATAGGTCAGAACAGCTTCTTTATTAACCAATGTTAGCAATCAATACTCATGCTGAACAGAAAGACCATCCAACAGCAAAAAGGGGTTAGATAATGTATATCTTTGCTCTGTTCCTAATACCACAAGGAAAGCATTCAGTATTTCAGCATTAATATAAGTAAATAGTAGTTGTAGGGTTATGTAGGTGTTTCTATTAAAATTAAGGAAATTTCCTGTATTATTGTTATCTGAAGCTTCTAAACACAAGTGGGTCTTACAAGCTTTTCTCTTTTTTATGAATTCGATGACATCTCATCTGCAGCTCATTAGCACTCTAAGCTGCATTGAAAGGTTAAGTGTAAAAGCTCACTGTTTTAAATTCTATTCATGTTTAGTTCAGTTCCAAAATGGTAAATGGAACATTGTTTCTGTCTGTTATAAGTGAAAGTTCTACTTTTCAACTGTGAATGAGTCTATCAACTATTGAAAAAATATCTCAAAAGGGTAAAATTACTGTTGGTATTAAGAACCAATTAACTGAGAGAGTAGTTTTAAGAATTAGTATATAGTGTACATTTTTCTATGCGTTGCTTTTAATCAGGAGGCTTCAGTTGATGAGTCATCTATTCAAGAATGTCAGGACTAAGCATGTATCAACTTGTATTGCATGGCTCATTGATGTCACTGGGGCAAAAGGTACAGGTTATTAATTATCTCAGACCATTGGTTCTAAAGTAGTTTAACTGATGACTTAGCTAATGAATGAATCCTAATCTAAGGTGCTGAGAGAACATGTTTTGTCTTCATTTTCCTCTCTCCTCTTCCTCTTTCTCCTCTTCTCTTGAAAGCCTTTAGAGAGCTGGAAAACTTAACTAGTTAGTCCATAAACTTAAACAAAAGAGCCAGTGACATTTTTGGGTGTGATCAAGAAGACAGTACTATGCTGAAGGGCTATAATTTGGAAATATGTTAAATGGTACGTTAAAATGTATGAGACACATATCCCTCTGCCCATTCCTTCCTGTACCACAGATGGTTTGAGATTTTGCTGTGTTCCATGTGATTAGACCTCTAGTTCTAACTGCTAATTCTATTTGCCCACTGACTTTAAACCAAGCAGCAGTGCTTCATTGTGTCCAATGCTGCTTCTCCTTCTCCCCCCCCCCCCCCGAGTTTCTTATTTCTATAGGCAATGGTATGATATCAACAGACACACAAAATGTATCACTGTACTTACCAGATCTGCTCTGGTTACAAATTCTCCCTGTTGGGTCTGTACATGAGAATATGGTATTTAGTGCATGAGACATTTTTAAAACTGCTTATGGTTATTGTTTTAATCTCTCAGGCATTTTTATGCTTCTTTAATTGTCATTCCCTGAGATTTTTTTACATTGTCAAGAGAGTTTAGGTCACCTGGGGCTTTTTCATTTCAGATTCAGTTTTCTATTTCTTCTACTTTTAGAGCATCCAAGAAATAGTTTTTGGTGGATTTCACTTAATCTTCTTTCTGAGGGGTTATTGTGTGTGGTGTTCTCACTTTCTCATTACTATTCACAGCAATAAGAATGCAGATGTGTGGTTTCCCAGGACTGTTTTTTTTTTTTTTTTATACTCCTAGGAGCTTAACATTATATCCAGCTGTCTGCTTGCTAATACACGGTATTTTTCATTTTTTTTCATAAGTCACTGGATGAGATGCATTCTCCATGTTCATTTTTAAAACATATATATCTTTATTTTCTAATTAAGTCTATGAGTGTGGAAGGTATGTGCCCACAAACAGATATGTGTAGATCAGAGGCATCCACTCTCCTTGGATCTGGAGAGACAGTTGATTGTGAGCCACTGAACATGGTTGTTATGGGATTCAGGTGTCAGCTGATAAGGTCCGAAGATGCTTATCCAGAATCCCGGGCTCCTGAAGGGGGAGTGGCCAACCCCATTCATAAAAGGCTACTAAACTCTTAAGGGTTTCTGGTTCCTCACTGCTGGAAAGACCGGTTTGGCATCCATCGTCTATCACATAAATAATCTAGTCTATCAGGCGCGCCTATATAAACTATTACCTATATCATAAATACCAACTTATATTTTAATAAATATTAATCTTAAATTAATATTTAAAAAAAACTCCCGCCATCATAGTGAGCCCATGATGCTGAGAGCTAAACTCGGGTCCTCTACAAGAGCAATATATGCTTTGAACCACTGAGATCTCTCCAGCCCTTCAGTGTTACTTTTAAGTTTAGACTTTTGAAATGAAGACCAAGTGTTACCATCTAAGTCTAGGCACCTAGAGCAATTGCGTTAGTATCAGGGTTGGCAAGAGAGGACTTAGAAAACTAGGGAAGGCTGCATCGGCAGAAGAGCTCAGCTTTTCTGCCCTCATAATTTTGCATGTCTTATCACTTCAGCCTTTTGAAGAACTTTTAGCTAAGCTTTATATTTATGGCATATCTAGTTTGTTTCACCAAATAGATTGAGACTTCTACAGAAAAGTATCTTTAAGAATGTCCTCCAGAGCCCCAAAGCAAGGAGAATGATGCTGAGTAGGTTGTGGACACTCAGCAAATTCAAGCTGGGCGTGAGTCTGCTGTGCATGCAGCAAATGAAGAAGACTCCGTTTTTGTTCTCCTAGATCATCTAGTGTTTTCAAAGGATAAAAGGGCAGGAAAGAGTGTGCTCAGGAAAGTGCTTGCCTAGCCTGTGATGGCGCTGAGCTCATTCCCCAGAAGCAGAAAGAGCACAGAAGCCATAGAAATTAAAATATAAATATATGTGATATGAGTCATAAAGCTGGTAATATGACTGATCAGGATAGAAATAGAGAATAGAGTAAATTTTCATAAATCATTGGTATTTAAGATACATCTGTGCTAAAGAATGGGATGAGGGTTTGGAAGGGGATGTTAAAGTAAAGAAAGAAGAGCTCGCAAGGCAAAGATTACACCATGACCATAGGGATTGCTGTCAAAGTACCAAGTATGACTGACAAGGAGCCCATTTTCAGATCAGATCTAGCTTAGAGAAGTAGAACATCTCTGTGAACACTCTCCTGTGGTTTAGATAGCTCTGATGAGAGACTGGCTGGGTGACACTTTAATCCCTAGGGCATCTTTCCTGGGCTCTAATCCACCTGATTCATGGTGATGGCTGGGATATGGTAGGAAATAGGCCTGGGAGGTGAGGAGAAAGCCAAGTTAGAAAGATGCTGAGGGTCAGCCTGTGACTTATTTTGAGAAGAATTATCATTGAAGTTATATCTTAGTAAGACTAAGGAAGCTATGGAGGAGCATCTGGAATAGGGAGACCAGTAGGGGAGTGCTTCGGCAGTCCTTGGAACATAAGGCAGAGAAATGTTTAAGGAGATAAGAGAAGGCAGGGCAGGTAAGAGACTTCTGTAATATGAAGAAGGTGCAGATATATATGCACATATAAACCCAGCAGTCAATTGTTGTTCATAGCTTCTCAAGTAGCGTGGATTTAGATGGCATAAAGCAGCCACAACTCGTTCAACCAGAGTGTTTTCCACTCTACAATGCAACACCAATCTGACTGTAAACATTCTATATTTCTAAAAGTTGGGAAGAAAGAGAGAAGCCATAACACAAAACACCTGTGCTTTCTCATAACCCTAAGATAACAAACTAGCATAGAATTCCCATCACATAACCGTCCTGATACAGTGTGAATGTCAGGACCATCCTCCCAAAAAACGGAAAAGAAAACCTCTGGCAGAATATGGGAAGTTGGGAGGTTCAGAAGGATACATCTTTTGTTTTTAGCCAGGAGGCTCTGTACACAGAAGAAAGGGAAGAGCAAGCAGAAGAAACCTGGGTCTGTTGTCTGCTGAAAGGCCGTGGAGTTCATAAGAGGACTCTGAATGACACAGCAGGGTAAGGATCTGACAGGAGAGATGCAGCAGTGGGTGGCAGTGAGTACGCAGAATGGGACAGTGGTCTGCTCCGTGCCCAGTGGGCTGAGGGGCAAGGTAAATTCCAAATGGAAAATCAAGTTCTTTATTTTCAAAGACGTCACAGATGACATACAATTTCACCTTGTGTAGACTAAGAAGAGCAGAGATGGATAAAGCTGCATTCTTGGCTTGCATAAGATCCTACTTTTTCTTCGTTTGTATTGAGAGGCTAAGCGAAGACAAGGGTAGTATTGACCGAGGTGATTTACTTGGTCAGTGGTGAGTGGCAGGAGCATAACATAAGATTTGATCAAATTGTAGGTTTTGACATTATCTTTCCAAATGACAAAATTTAAGTACATCTACTCAAAGCTGTCCCAGCTTGTGTCGAACTGAGCTTTCCACCTCCGCCTGGAAATTTCTTTACCCATCCAAGAGACAGCTGATTAACATATAAAAATGCATGTCCTTTCTGTTTGGCCCAGATTTGCTTTCTAAATTAAGTGCAGAAGGAATGAAAATTCTAGCAGATGGATTAATTAGCTAATTGTTTTACAATAATCTAGAAGGCGTGAGCTTTGGGGTTTAAGTCTTTCCAACTCTAAAATAAAGATGCTAAATACTTGCCTCCTATACTGGAATGTCATGGCAAGCTAGTGAATAGTCTGTAAGAAGTATCAATCTCTTCTAAAATCAGTCTATAGGCTTTATTTTTTTTTCATTTATCATTATGGTTTTCTGCAATAGGACATGAAAGTTTTATCATTACCAGTGATTCAGGTTTTTAGGTATTCAGACTGAAGTCTGGGGCTAAGAAAACAGCTGGTATCTATTGTGTGATGTGAGTTGCTCTGGGGAACGGCAGAAAACATGGCTGAGGCTCAGCAGCATTGTTCTGGAAGCAATGTCTTTACAACGCCGAGGCCACAGTGAAATGTTGCTGAACAGACCTGCCCCCGTTGCTCATTGCATGTAACATCTTTTCTTGTCAATCCTTTTCTCAGTTGAATATCTTAGAAGTGAGACGTGAAGTCTTGCCAATGTGGGTGATTGATTTTTGCTTTTTTGGAAGCAAGAACCTAACACCTCAGTTACAGCAATGTTTATTCATCCTTATTTATGCTTTATAAATGCAGAGAGCAAATCCTAAGTACAAACTCTGATGCTTATTTACAGTAATGAATGAAAGGCTTATTGAAGCCGTGAAATCGTATGTATCTATAGTGAGGGGAGGGTTAGTGAGTAGACATCGTTTCTCTTATGACCTGTTTTTTTTTTTAAATCTATTCTTCTTGATATGTACTCATAAGTGATAAAAGGGTCACAAAAATGATTGATTAGATATTAAGAGCTCATACCTTTTACAATTTATCTCTGTATATATGTATGCTGTGTGTGTGTACATGTACGAATGTGAATGTGCACGTAGAAGTAAAATGAAATCAAGAATGGAGCTTGCCTTTCGCCTTATTTGAGATGTGGTCTCATGTTCTATACCACTGTGAATATCAGCCTAGCTGGCTAGCTAGCTTCTGGGGATTCCCAACCTCCCTTCCCTTCCTTCCTGCCTCAGGAGTATTGGGTTCACAGACACCCACTACTGCATCCTGCTTTATGTAGGTTCTGAGATCTGAACTTCGGTCCTTAACAGTTGCACCACAAGCAATTTGCCCTACAGAGTCTTGCTTCCTGCCTAGGAGCCTAAGTCTTAAAATCAAAGGAAAAGAGAAGGTTTTCTTTTGACTGATCATTTTCTGGATTCAGTACCTATGCACCTGCCATCAGTTTTAAGCAGGGCTCAGGGAGCTGTAGGGAAGGTTGATGCACAGCAAGCACCATGTCCCATAGACTCCCCACCCATAGCAGAGCAGTAGACATACACCTGTTGCATAGTTTTCTGCTTCTCCATTGCCTACCCCTGCCCACCTCACACACTCTCCCCTCCTTGGAGCTGAACTACTTCAAAGTATTTCTTATATTTGCTGTCTCCATTTTCTTCACACACTCTCTTCAACTTACTCCCACATCTTCCATGTGTATTCTCAGCCACACTGGACAGTTCTATTGCATTCTTTCTACAAGTATTTCATTAACATTTTTATTCTCAATACTTTTATTAAGAATTATAACCCCGTAGACTCACCCCTTGGCTTAAGAATTAAAATTGTAATAATAACTGTTCCCTGGTGCAATTTCCAAAGACTTCCCTTCATTCTCCAGCATTCTACTTCTCTCCCAGGGAATAGTACTGTTTATGTGCCCATGAAGACTGTTTGTCTTACAACATGCCCATCAGCTCCTTCCTGACAAAGACCATTAGGAGTATGCCACCCTGAACATGGGATTATTACCTGTAGCAAAGGATGTTTACGAACTTTATCAACATTGAGAGTGGTTAAGAAACCTATTACTTGGATTTGGGCTTTGGTGGGGGGAAAGCCTGAAGGAGAGATGTTTTCCCCTTAGGTTGAATGTAAGATTATTTCTTTCAATAAGTATCATTCATGAGTGATCTAGGTGGCCAAGATAAGTGACAGATGAATAGTTTTGGCCAAGAAGGGTTTGACAATTTATAGATAGTATTTTTGTTCATGTTTAAACAAAATTATAAGATGACCTTATTTATCTCTTCTAATCATGTCCTCAGAGAGCAACCTTGCTGAAGGTCTATATTTATTGTGGTGGTTTATATCAAATAGCAGGATAGTGTGGTCCTGTTGTGAATGTCAGGGTGGCTTATTGATGACAAAGATTTGAACAAGCTGAGAGAGTTCATTTAGGGAGTTGAAATACCAGCTAATACAGAGAACATGACTCGGTAAGTGGCAAACTGAGCTTCCTAATTTGTTTGGTGTTACTGTAACAAAACTCCTGTCAGAAGGCAATGCACAGAGAAAGCTGGTTACTTGACTTGATAATCTTATTTGAAAGAGCAATGAGCAGGGTGCAGTGAAGGCTCCCCCTTGGTGAATCACAAGGAAGAGAACCCCACACTGCAGACCTGCATGTAATAAAGAGGCAAAAGAGAGAGGGGAAGGAAAGAGAGATCAGATCACACTGAAAAAAGTAGCAAGGAACCAAAGAGGGTCCCAGGTCACGTTTCACGATACCACCCCCTCCCCCAACACACACACACACATACACAGTGTGTTTATTTCTATGTATCTCTCTCAGAGGAAATAGCTCAGTTCTGAGCGACCTATGTTAATTTTATGGTGTGTCCTGTGACTTTAGTATATAGACATTCCCACTGAAAGCTTAGCCCATGAGCCTGTGGGAGGTGTACTCAGTCCGCAGACCATATCACAGAACACAAGTACTGAGCACGGGCAGCGCTCTGCACTCAGTCATGGAGGCACCACCTGCGGCACTTCGGAGAAACCACTCCAAGTTACAGGAACACAGAACTGCCCTGGAAATTCCTCCTGATTTCCTTTGCAGTTTTTCTTGCTTTTTGTCCACAGCGTTGAAGTTCTTAGAGCGGAAGAATCTCACCCATTACACTCTAGCATGCCTGTGACATCTCCAACAGCATCTCTAGGTCCAACATGCCACGGACCGACCCTTGATCTCTTTCTACTCTTGACTTCTAAGACCTGCTCCTCCGTCTCGGCCTACATATCTCTAGCTACTTCAACTGGCTTTATCAACCTACTATCTGTATCCTGAATTTAATTTTTCTGGTATTAAACCTTGATCCCACTGCCTCAGATCAGCAGCCCACCTTTACTCAGACATGGTGCTGCTTCATGCCTCCTAGCCACTACTATTCATAATTCAGTTATTCTGTTTGTCAGAAAGGTCCCTTTTTCTCTTTCTGTTTCTGTATAAACCCTTCCTCAAGGACTGAGCTGTCATTTTCTATACAGAGACTTTTCTGACCCCCCTGGAGGAGGTGACCTGTCCCTCCTATATAACCTCACTGGTCCATTTGTTCCTCACATCACAGCTGCCCCATTTCTTCACTCACCTCTCACTTCCAGCAACAAGCTGTAAAGTCTTCCAGTTAAGGAACCTTTTCCTAGTAGATATGACGAGTATATCCAGCATAAAGAGCTGATATGAATATGTTGGTGTGTGTGTGTGTGTGTGTGTGTGTGTGTGTGTGTGTGTGTGTGTGTGTGTGTGCTTGTGAGTATACTATGACATGTGTACAGAGACCAGAGGGCCACATTGAGAGTTGGTTGGTCCCAGAATCCAACCTGGGATATCAGACATGATTGACAAGCAAGTGCCCTCAACTACTAAGTCATCATGCTGGCTTTATCTAAGAATTTCTGTTAGAGTTTTCCTAGTCCTAAAATAACCAGGAATTTGATTTTTTCATAAATATATTAAGCCAAGTATATTATGTGCTTACATTTTTCTTTACTGAGTAAATAAGTTTTCAAAAGTATTGAGATTGATGTCAGGAGAGCTGGGCAGTAGTTTTTCTTTTAAATTACATATTTTCAGCAACAGTTTGTTTTTATTTTGGCTATGACTCCTCATTATTTCAGCAATATCTTTCCCAGTGAAATACCCATTTGCCGTTTTACCTATCATTTTCATCTACACAATCTTAGTTCTTCTACCCTCGCACTTAAGGCAATGACAGACTCTAAGATGAGAACCAGGACTCCTACTTTCCAATCCTGTGTTATTTTCCCTAGACCCAGCTGGATTTTGTGAGGGAGATGAGTTTGAGTGTAGTGTAGTCAAAAGTGAGACCGAGCAGTACTCAGCTTACAGAGATGAGTAGATTTTCTCTCCTCTTCTTCGTTTTTGTTTTTCAAGACAGGGTTTCTTTGCATAGCCCAAGCTGTCCAGGGACTCACTGTTTAGACCAGGTTGGTCTCTAACTCAGAGAGCCATTGCTTCTACCTCCCAAGTGATTGCTTTAAAGGTGCGCACCACCATGCCCAGCTCATTCTTTTCTTCTGAAAGTCTTTTATTTAGAAATAACTGTGTATTAATTGGATGTTGCAAACATCTTTTTGTCCATCATTTGGCTTCCCTGTTCCTATGAATATGACAATTGAAAGAGAATGACGAAACCATACACTAAATGCCCCTGTCACCTTCCTAAATTTGACCTTGTAGACAGACAACTCTATAAGCTGCAAACATCAGAAGAGTGTTAATAAGTACAGACTGTGCTCCTCAGCAGGCATAATGGAGCCAGTCAGAGTCAATGTGGATGTCTGGGCAGGGAAACAGCAGCGCATCTAGAGGGTAAGCACTGCATAGGCAGGGTGTATATAAGTAGAGTGGTCAGGATTAGGCATCTGAGAGAGGAAGACAGAGTGTTGATCTGAGAACAGATCATTGTTTGCACATTTCCCATGTAAATAAGCCCAAGCTCATCTGATGATCGCCTTTAATTTTTTCTCAAGTGAGAGTCCTTTGAAATGTCTGCATTTTCTTGGTGTCAATCACAGCGGAGATAAAAGCTGAGTGACTAACTCTGTAAAGCATTTGCATGGTTGTTTAAGGAAAACTGAGAAAGTTTTCATCAGGTTTATAAGATTGGGTACTCTGGAAATAGACCTTAGCCTGGCAAGGGAGTTGGACAAAGTCCGCAGTTTTCATTCTGAGGGTGTATCTCTGCTTTATTGAACTACTAGCACAAAGATGCAAAGGTCTGTAGATGGTGTGCATCACAGAGGCCTGGGGATGTGGTCTGTTGTATCTTGCGTTGTTCCTGGCTGGACTAGGTTTTCTCACTCTCAGGGCACAGGTGCTGCCTGTGTGTTATGTAGTGACAGTCTCTTTATGGTCTCTTACAGCACCTTCCATCTGGTTCCTAAAGAGGGGCCTGTCCAACAAAGCTACAGTCCAGTGTGTGTGATATTGTAGCTTATGCCAGTTATAACCCTGATCCAGAACATAGGAAATAAACAAGTGGGGGACTTCAGTGACACTCTGGTTAACCTCTTCTGGCTAAGGAAACTTTAAGACTCTTGATCTCCTTGTAAAGCTTTTAGTGGAGATTAAGTAATGCTAATCAGTCTCAACCCTTTGCAAATTTACTGCTCCACAGGATAATTGCACTTACATCAGTCTTGGGACCCATTAAGTTGGTTCTAGAGGAAAAAAGTCTCACCTTTTCTTTCTACAGAGAAGAAGCTAATATTAAAAACTAATAAAGCAGAAGACACTGCAACAAGTCCATCGTATTTTCAGCTTTCCCTGAGGGCATATAAAAAAGGTTGATAGCTAAGAGACTAGTCAAGATAGGAAAAAATAGAGGAAAAATGATATGATCAATAAAATGGGTTTTTTTTTTAGTTTTCCCTACTTTTTATTTGGAATTGGATGAGAATGGGGATAGTCATCAGCACATCTCAGGTCCATGACTGTTCAGACCATAATGCTCCATCTCCATCTAATAAAATTGTGCACTTTCATAGGGCCCATGGAAATTCCTCTGACCTAGTTAAACATGGTCCTTCTTACACAGTAAGCATTTCATACGTATTTGATAGCCAGTTGGATGCACCTTGTGTTCTATCATATCAACTGGAATTGAGAAAAGATGCTTTGTAGTAATGCAGATATACTACCTCACATATGCTCTATGAAATAATTTCACGTCCTTGCAAGCATAAGAATTTAAGTTTGAGCTCCAGAGCCTTCATTTTAAAAAGCCATGTATAGTAAGTAGCATGTACTGTAACCCCAGCACTAGGGAGTCAAGGGTGGGTGGATCTCTACATTTCACTGCACTTTTTGTTAGATTCTAGGCCAATGAGTGACTCTGCTTAAGGAAACACCTGAGGAATGATGACCAAGACTGTCCCTACACATGTACAACATATAATCACTCACTCACACACACACAATCCTGCATAGCATCTTTCCACTAAGTGGGTGGGGGAAGGGCTCGCTAATGCATGTGGTGGCTTCTGAGACTTTCCTTAGCTGCCTGCTCCAAGGCTAGTCACTCTAGTGTGGGGATAAAACATTTCTTTGCTTTGTTCCTTGGAGATTATTCAAATGTAGTTCTAATTCCAGCGATCATTGCAGTTTCATGTGTATGATCAAAGGACCATCCTACACTTTCATTTTTCATGTGGAAGTATTTTATACTCACCCTGAGAAGAAGCTTTTCATTGAGACCCATTACTAGGGAAGGTAACATGCTGTTGAAAGAAGGGATCAAAGAATCCTTTCTCTTCCTGCACACATCTGGATGCTTAGTTGGGAATGATTAAGGTCTTTCTGAACCCTGGGAATATGTGCAATAGCAGCAGCTGAAATCAGAACTCTGATGAATCGGCTGTGTCATTTTGACCTGCTGACAAAGGGCAATTCAGAAGTATGCTGGAGAGTGAGACTTCACCTGTGCTGATTGCTGTCCTCTGCTGCTGGTGGTGGCATTCGGTGGACCTATGCCAGGCTTCTAAGTGAGTCCTCAGGGGCAGAAAAACTTGCTTGATGCTTACAGTGTCCCATCTACAGCCATAAAATATATTGTCCTGATGTGCCCACCTCCGTGCCGGGCACCTTCACACCCATGGTCCTCTTCATCTCCCAGGTACCATTCTGTTCAAATGGGAATGTGAGGGGACTTGGCAGAGTAACTGTTTACCTTTCCTCTGTCTTTCTCCCAGAAACTTCAGAGGCTCCATAAGATGCCCAATATCAATGTTCCCTTCCTTCTCTCTTCCTCTTCCCTTTCCCCATCTCCTTCTCTTCTATTTATTCCCTTTTCCCCTTTAAAAATAAGGTAGGCTTTGGGGATGCTAAGGATACGTTACAATTCTCCTTCAGTATCTGTCTGCTGTTAGCTCCAGGGCCCTGGGTGATGCCAAAATTTGGAAATGCTTATGTCCCTTTTATAAAATGACATCATATTTTACATGTAGTAAATATCTTCTCTTATATTTTAAGTAATTTTTAGATTATTCATAATACCTAGTACAATGTGTTGTTTAAATGATTTTCCTGCATTAGGGAATAAGAATAATTAAAACTAATCTGGACATGTTCAATACAAGCACAATTTTAAAGAATGGTTTTAATCTATTGCTTGAATCCACAGATATGAAACCAGTCAGTGTAGAAGGTCGAATGTTAGACTTAAATTTTAAGATGCAATTTAGAGGTCAGAGACAGGTCTTTAGTTTGAGGTTCTGGTGGTCAGCATGATTTCATCCAGCTCTGTCGCTTTGCAGAACCATCATTCCATTTAGTGTCTCTAAGGACACTCCCTTTCTGGTCTCTGTCCTGTCCTTTGACCGAGTTTGGCTCGCAATGATGGGAAATTGACTTTACTCTAATAACTATGGCAAATGCTTTGCATGACTATTTCAATTCTCAACACAAAACCTCTTCAGGAAAGACCCTTTAGTGCTTGGAAGACACAGGCTGAGAGAAACCAAATAAAGTCGGATTCACTTGACCTGACCTCAGGAACGCTGCTCTCAACCACAGAACTCTATCCTGAAGATAAACAATGTAAAAGATACACAAGTGCTTAGCAAACCACAGATTGGACATACGAAGTTTTATTTGGCATCATTGGAAGGTGCTACCTGGGCAGATAGTTTGAAGAACATGGGCAGAGCTCTCTCTCTCTCTCTCTCTCTCTCTCTCTCTCTCTCTCTCTCTCTCTCTCTCTCTCTCTCAGTCCCATCATGTCCAGTTCAGATTCAGCACTTCCAAAACTACACTAGTCTTTCCTCGGAGTCTTTAGGTGCATGTGTTTTAGACAGTAGCTCCATCTCCCAAATCACACAAACCAGACCCCTGGCCCCATTCTTAGTGGATATTCTGACACCTCATATAACGAGTCTCCTCATCTTGTGGATGGTGTCTGTGGTGGTTTGAACAAGTATGCCCCCATAAGCTCATGCATCCTGACACTTGGACCCTAGTTATTGTGGACGCATAGGATGCATGGCCCAGCTGAAGGATGAAGCATGTTCCTGGGGCAGTCCTGGATAGTGTAAGACCCTTCTCTTCTCCTTCTTTGTTCGCTCTTGTTGACTCTTACCCCTCTGAAACCATAATCCATAATAAATTATTTCTTCTCTTATTTATTTATTTATTCCTGACAGGATTAAAAAAGTAATTAATGCAGTATCCAAGAAATAATTCCTGAACCCTGGCTCTCCTCTTCTTTGGGCCTATTGTCCTGAATCAAATCCTTCCTTATCTGTAATAGTGTAATGATTGCAGATCTGTTGTTCATAATGCCAGTCTCTAACTTACTCTCCTACTGCCCATGTGCTAAAAGTTCATTCTGATCATGTGGACTTTCAATTAAAAACTAAGATGCTAATTGATTATTGCCTGTGAGGTTAGATTCCCACCATGTTACAGAGTCCTTTGCTGTAAACCTTTCCCACTGAAATCCTGTCCCTTACAAATTCCATCTCTACCTTGGTTGGTCATCCTGAACCCTAGGTTAGCCCGCATATCCAGGAGGTTAAAGTTGGCAGGAAGTGCATGTGATATCCTGAGGGCAATACAGAGAAAACACATCTGGGAAATATTAAATAGTGTTGAATTGGAAAATAAATAATGTATTAAATACATGCTGTATGCAATCTCTTCGGACACACGAACAATAACTTCTGTTTCAGAAATCTCTGCATCTACAACATCATGAAATGTTTTGGGCTAATATCATAATCATTGCTCTCTGAGCAGAGATATGACCCTGGGCTTAACATCAGGAGTCCAGTGTGAGACACTGAAGAAAGCTCAGGCAAAAGAGGACTCAGGTTGAGTGAGCTGCAACCATCAAATTAATAAATACCGTCTACAATATTGAATTTTATTTTGTCAAAAAGGGATGTAAAATGCATTTATTTGTTGTTGGGCTTCCTAGTGTATTTTATACTTTTTTCTTTCCTTCCTTCTTCCCTTTTGTCTTCCTTTCTATTGGTTTTCAAAACAGGGTTCCTCTGTGTAACCCTGGTTGTCCTGGAACTCACTCTGTAGACCAGGCTGCCCTCAAACTTAGAGATCTGCCTGCCTCTGCCTCCCGCGTGCTCGCTTTAAGGGCATGTGCCACCACTGCGCAACATTATTTTTCCACATTTCTGACTGTTTCCTTTCTCAGAGATATGGTATAGAGAGGTGGCTTTGTTGAACTCGTCTTATACAGATTCTAAAATAACTCTGCATGATGTGTACTTTCTCCAGCCCTCTTGTGTAATTGCAACCTACAATAGCGAGATGTGGCCTTGTAAATGGGGAGGGTGAGAGGGGGAGAAGTCAGGCTGTTTACTTTGCCTTGACTAACAGTAACAGTGCCACTGCTAACCTCTGTCACTTCACTCAGCTAACAAAACTCATCTAATATCCCAAGAGGGCAGGAGTCCCCTCAGCTTGGCATGTTCTCTGTGAGGTTTTCAGTTGGGCATAAAACTAGGGACCAGCACTCTGGCTGGTGTGTCAGCAATAGGGAATGGGATGCAAGATGTTAAACCTAGAGGATAATACATACAACCTTTAGGTTGCCACAGGAATCTGAGAAGGCACTACCTTCTCATGTCATCACTGCTTATACCAAGCAGAGTGTCCTACCTAGGAGTCCCCAAGATGGAGATGGGAAATGCTCCATGCTCGCCTTTAAGCCAAAGCATGAGCCTTATCCAAGTTTAATATCAATAAGTTGTTTGTTATCTTGGTAGACTGTGTCCCTTCTCTAGATGTCCTGGTTTCTCTTCCCTGCTTTGGAATGCACACACACACACACACACACACACACACACACACACACACACACACACACACACATGCGTGCACACACATAAATTTCCCATATATCCTTTTGTTCTTCATTTCTCCATATTATGGGTTGATCTATAAAATGTAAACCTGACTTCGGGAAATTGCTGTAATATTTTAGAATTATAAGGCCTTCTGTCCTTGTGGGAAATATGACAGCGAGTTTTACATCATTGTAATAGATGCCTGAAGTCACCACCTCAATCATAGGTTGATTTTGGCCAATGGTTTTGCACATTTCATTTCATGTGTGATTGTCCCTTTGCTTTGGGGCTGTGCCGAGGCAGCATAGCATGTCAAGACCACACAGTAGAATAAATACCACGAATCTCATGGCTAAGATGCAAAAGAAAGTGAGGAAAGGGCCAGGGTTTCACTATGTCCTTCCAGAATATGAACCCCCAAACCTGAAACCCCCCACTAGGTTCTTTCCATTAAAGGGTGTATTAACTCCCAATAGCGCCAAGTTGAGAAAGAATGTATTATTAACAAATGGATTTTGGGAATGATGCCAGATCCCCTAGCCACCTGACCCTGTCTCCTGGCATTGGAAAATGTAGGTGAGTGGCTTGTCATTGAGAGTGTCACAAGAGTGCAGTGAAACTCCAGGTAAAGCAAGAGGTGCCACCTTTCACCAACTGCCCTGTACAAAGCCTTTTCTGAGACTCGCAAAGAGGGCCCTGGGTAACTTTCTTTGTCTCTGAGGCAGCTTATTTATTTCTCTTTATTGCAATGTTTTCTATAGTTTGCTTTGCTCTAGGTCATCTGATGCCCTTGGTCAGCAGCGTTTCCCACTCTGCACCTCCCTTCTCTCTGCTGACAAGACCTGCAGAGCATTTTGTCTGGAAGGCAAGCACTCCATTTTTCTTTCTGTTTTCGTTGAATGAAATTGACAACATTTTGCCCAGAGCTTCCAGACCCTGTACAGCACAGCACGGCATGATGTGATTCACACTCTGACCTCACCCTGTAGCTAATACTTAGCACTCAGCAGCCCCACCTGCAACTTGTGTATGACACTGTATGTATTGTATAGCTTCCAGAACTGCTTAGCCTCTAAGCATTGTTCACCCTTAATTAGTCCCCTCCTTGTTAATTACAACATGAATTTCTCAGGAAGCTCTGCTGCATGACTTCAGGACTGGATCCCTCTAGGCATCTACTTCTCTGTGTCATGTCATGCCCCCCTCCCCCACCCCCCTGTGCACGAAGGATACTAGAGTGACACTCTGGTGCATGACCATAGCCATGGCTCGAGTCTCAAGAGGAAAGAAAAGAACACAGTGCTTAGCACATGAGCGTTCCTGTTGCTGCCAGCCACCATGAGCACGGACCTAGAGATGTTTCCCTTTTGAAAAGAAGAATATCTCTCAGTTGATTAAAAATTCCAGTTGCCAGGGTGCCTTTTCATTAAGATGTCTTAAACTTGACATGCGTGTATAATCTTCTGGCCTCTGCTCAGAAACACTTGAATGCAGCCAACATCATGTCCTGGGTCCTGTGGAACAATGGCACGAAGGCTCACACTGTTATTCCTGGATAATACAATGTCTGTCAGGAGAGCGTGAGTTTGATAGTCGCCGATGTAAACGGAAATGTGAATCAAACAGTTTAAGTAGAGAAACAACTCTTCTCTCACATGAGATGCTGGGATCTCTGGTAAATGGAAGTTTTAGCACAAGTTTAAAAACTGGCCAAACGAGGCACGTTGGGTCTGCAATGAAAAGCGTGTGCCAGCAAGCAGTTTGGATTATTAAAGATGTTGGACAGTGTAGTCTAGTGGGTACAAGCTGAGGCCTAGAGTCAGCTGGAGCTGTGCTTGGCCACTGGCCCAGGCTGTGCACCTTGGACAAGTCACTTCACTGCTCCAAGCCTCGATTTTCTTATCTTTAATTGAGATAATAAGACTTACCTCATGGGATTAAATGAGATAATGTTTATAAAGTGCTTAATCTGATGACTGGCCCAAAGTAAGTGCTCACTAAGTGGCCATAATTATGAGAAACAGGAAGGTGCAGGAAGCCTTCCTTTAAGGGTTTTTTTTTTTTTTTCTGTAGTTCTGGGGGGCGGCTCCCCATAGTGCCAAGGAAGAAGCAAACTAGACAGATCCCACCGAAAGGTCTCAGCTGACTCAGCTTGTATCTCTGACATCTACTTCTGGGAAAGTTTCTGCATTCTACCCAGGTTCTTCGAATTCTTCTGACTTTGCACCCTATTGGCTCCACATCTGCTGTTTGTGCAGACTGACTGCCTTAGAGCTCCCTGAAGCCAGAGTGAAGGTGGTGAGGAGTAGCAATGGAAGGCATTTGCATAGAGAGAACCTCTTCTAGTCACTTTTCTCTACCAAGACCTGCCAGTAACTGTAAAAGCAAAAAGAGAGCACAGCCAAGGGGCTGGAAGTATTTCATGTTTTTACAGTATGTGCCCTCATCATAATTATCCTATATCTTCATTTTCTGATGAACTGACCTCAATTTATCTTTACACAGTTCTCTTGTTCTGCATCTAAATACAAACAAATGGTATAGCATGATTTTTTAAGGAAATGGGCTTACAGAGGAGGGGCTGGAGGGAGCCCTTGACTAAGAAGTAAGCAGTAAGCCGGTCTCACTGGGCTATGTGTGTGCTGAGTGTGTGCTGAGAACCAGCCCTCAGGGACTGGACACAGGGAAGACTCTCTAAAAACCGTCTTAAAGCTAAGTCCGTGTCCTCTCAGTGAGGAAGGAAGAAAAGTGAGCTCCTGGTGATGGTCTGGGTGTCAGGCTTCACCACAGCTGTTGGGACTCCTTACCGGAGACAGTGGAGTCCAGAGCAGGAAAATCCCCCTTCAACCCAAGCCCCTGCAGAGGATGAGTGAAAAGCAGTAACTGCTCAGGCTCCAGACTCAGTCCCAGAAGCAACTCCAGCCTATGAGTGACTAAGGATCTCAAGCCGCACTGGGTTTGGTCGGCCCACAAGTGAGAAAATATTTTAAACATCATTATTTTAGAGATGCTGTTTTGTAAACACACAAAACAAAATTGCAATACTTGTTTGTATTTTACAAGTGAATAAAGTTACATAATATATAGCACTTGTTCAAAAGTTATCTACTGAGATAGGGAGAGGGCTCCATCAGTAAAATGTTACCATGCAAGCATGAATCACGCATGGGCCCAAGTGTCTATAATCCCAGTGCTGTAGGGGTGGGGATATGCAGACCCTTGTGACTGGCTAGCCCATCTAGCCAATGGTGAATGCTGAGTTCAGATAAACCCTGTCTCAAAACCAAGGTATAAATAAGTTGAGGAAGATGTCTAATGTCAACCTCTGGTTCCCACACTTGTGTACATGTATGTCCAGGTACACACACATACACACACACACACACACACACACACACACACACACACACACACACACACACACACACACACACACACTAGATGCCTAGAATATGCTATTTATTTTTAATAAGTTTAGGGGCATCTGTTCTCTCTGGTGCTAAGGGGGAAGTAACAGACTATATAGACCCTTTATCAATGTGAGGTCTGAGCCACAGCTCTCTGTTAAGCTGCCTGACGTCCTCAATAGAATGTGCTAGAATCTATCATAGCCATGGCGAAGTACTTGGTGGTTGATTGTTGATTTTCTCTGAAAAGCCCGTGTCTCACTGAGATTTGGCTTAAACATCTCTTAATTTATTCAGTGAGAGCTGATGCACATCCCCCCAAACATACAGTTCTGCAGTCTTTCTCAGGGGCACACCTGAGGGTAAAGCACTTAACACATATCTATATGCTGACTAATGACTCCATGGACTTTAAAAATGCTTAATCCAGAAGAAGGTGTGGGAACTAAGAAGCCCTTGACGAAGCTTTCAGTTGGATGTAGACTGGGGAAGTCATAAGGCATCTGCCTGTTTTTGGATCATTTTACCTACTATGAAAGTACTCTAGGACTTGAGCTAATTAAGTATGAATACCATGCAGATTACTATAAATGTAATATAACAGTTGCTATGGTTGTTAGGTACTCTCCTTTGGAGAAAACAGAGATGCAAACATGCATTGTTATGCGTACACATGCATGGACAGAGAGTAGGATCTGGAAACTCTAAAGTCAACCCCAGTAAGGGTTTATTTGTGTCTAACTTCATTGCTTTCTTCTGTAGAGACCCTTGCCACCCTTTGCTAAGCCATCCTGGCTCCTTCTGCTATCTCAGGCCTGCCCTCTCTGCCCATGTGCTCAGTGGTTAGTGAAGTGTCTAGCAGGAGATGGCGGGGAATGGACTAATGTGATTAGAGAAACCTGTGCTGTGGAACTGCTCTGCCATACACAGTAAAGTGGAACCATGCATCCTCAGAAATGAGTCAGAGGGAAAAAATGAAAGAACAGATGCCCAGGCATGGTTTCTATGTCTCTTCTCTGAGCACCATAGGAGTTCAGTGCCACTCCTTACCAGGCACAGAGACACTTTTGTAGTGCTCCACTATCCTTGAGTCATGTGACCTGCATCTTATGATGGTCACCTCCTTCTAAGCAATACTCCATGCTGGCCCCAGGGTTTGGACAAGGTTCACTAAAACGTTACTAAATTCTACTTTGAGTTTGCTGCTTTCTCCAGTTCTCGAAGCTAACCATAAAGAGAAGTGGCTTTTCATAAACACAAATCGCTTGCTGGTGAAATCTTGGGCTTTGGAAACAGGCGCTGAGGCAGAAGGACACGGAGATTCACGTCAGAGAAGGGTTTTGGTGCCAGCTCTTTGGCTGTAGGTTCTGAGGGAAGGCTGACAGCTTTTTTAAGCCTCTGTTCCCCGATGGAAGTGTGATTTTGTAGCATCATTTGGACCACATAAAATTACTATGTCATAGGCAATAAAGCATGTTAAAACATACTACAAAGTAAAAAAAAAAAAAAATGATGCTATTTGAGAGTTGGCATTTTGTGTAAATTTTCAAGCCTGTAATTCCATGCTTCAACTCTCTATTTAAACTTAACAAATTATCCCCAAGCCTGGAAGTTAAAAACCTATGGGCTTATCATGTCTCAGAAGAGCTTGGGAGTAGTTACTTAGCTTGGTGGTCTGGTTCAGTCTCTCAAGGCTGCCCTGAAGTTACCTATCATCTCAAGGTTTGACTATGGCTTCAGAATTCATACCTGTCCCCATTGTTTGGCCTGTTTCAGTTCCCACTGGGTATTGTCTGGAGGTTTCAGAGTATCATTTCATGCTCTATCCCAAAGAGCCTCCTGACTAGAAGAAGGAGGGAGCTAGGAAGGGAGGGAGCTAGGAAGGGAGTGAGCTAGGAAGGGAGGGAGGGAGGGAGGGAGGGAGGGAGGGAGGGAGGGAGGGAGGGAGGGAGGGAGGGAATGCCCAAAGTAGAAGCTTCAGTTCTTTGTCACATAGTATAACAAATGCCATACCACCTCTTCTGCCCATTTTGCTGGTTACTCATATCAAATCCCAACATGTGGAAGAAAACAGAAGGTGGTATAAATACCAGGATACAGCATTCTTGAAAGGTCATCTTGGAAGATGGCTGACATACTCCACATACAGGAATTTAAACAAGGCTTTGAGGTGAAGAGGATTCTAAGTGTCTACGCGCACCTGGCAATGTTATATTATATCCATTTGGGAGAGCATTTGCAAACCCTGAATAAAAATGAGAGTCCTTATGTACTATCTTTTCCATGTTTACCAAGAATGTTGTGTTTATTCCTGAGATGTGACTTTGGTGTCCATCTATTAGTACAGTTGGTCCTTTGCCTGGAGCCTCATTTGCTTCTTCGCAATCAAAGAGCTTGCTGTACACTCCGGAGTGGAGCTGACTGGCATGGTGGTGTCTGGGCTTTGGCTTACCACTTCCTGACCCAGCAGACACTGCCTGTTTCTTTCCTCCATCTCTTGGCTTGCTTGCACATGGGGTGGAGAGGTCCTGTTGAATTTATTGCGTCTCCTTGAATAGTTCTCTTTGTCACTCACAAGGCCTCTCGTTATGCAGCACTACGCTGCATGACCTGGTCTTTTCATGAAGCCAGCATCTTTTCTGTGGGTTGCAGAATCTGACAGCATTTTATCCACAGGGCTTATCCTGGAGTCTTTCATGATTTATGAGCTTCTTGTAGACACAGATAGACTTTTGCAGGTGTTCTGTCATGGTGCACAGCTCTCGTGACCAAAGAGTCAACTGAGAAGTAAATGTCAACACCCTCCCTAATAACAACACCTGTCCTGAGTACAAACATTCTAATACCTGCTGCACCTCTGGGGCATCTTGTAGCCCTGGTTGGTTTCATCTCCCGGAAACTGAATGATAACAGTACCTGTGGCCCCTGGCATATCTAACAGATATTAATCATTCCTACCATTGCCCCCACTCCAGTTTTATTCATTTCATTTTTATTTATATTTTCTTAGGCCTTGTTTTCACCCCAATATACGAGTAAATGGGAACATGGCACTAATACTTTATGTCTGCTTTAATGGCACTAAAGGTCTGTTTGGGACTCAAATTATAATTTGATTTGTTTTTTTAAATACACCAGTTCCTATAAACTGGATGTACTTGTTTTTTTTCTTTATCCTCTGCGTGTGTGTGTGTGTGTGTGTGTGTGTGTGTGTGTGTGTATGAGAGAGAGAGAGAACATGTGCACACGTGCTCATGAGTGCACCTGCATCTACATCTGTGTATGCATCTGTGTCTGTTTAGAAGTCAGAGTGCCAGAAACCTTGAATGTCAGGAGCCATCCATCCACATTTTTGATACAAAGTCCCTCACTGGGACCTGAGACTCACAAATTAGGCTAGGCTGGCTGGCCATCGAGCCCTGAAGATCTGCTGTCTGTGCTCCACAGTGCTCCCTCCAGGCTTTTTACTTGAGGGCTGGAAGTCAGACTCAGGTCTTCATGTCTGTACAGAAACAACTGTCCCTGCTGGGCCATCTGTCCAGCCTCTTAGCTGTCATTTTTGTGGATGAGCTGTCTGTCTGTCCATGTATAGAGACAATACTAGACTGAAGGAGCTGAAGCCAGTATTGTTGGGTCACTGCTGTGTTTTCCTCAGGTCTGGGGAAGTTCCCAGATGTTCTTCAATCTGGGTGGGCTGTCAGGGTTGTTGTCCACCTTCTAGTTGGCATCTGCAGAAATTCATTCCATTGCTAGATTCCCTAGCATAGGCCCATTATGTCCTTCTAAGTGCCTGTCTTCAAAACTCAGGAATCTGCCAATTCCATAAGCATCCCCTAGGTATAGGTTGTGGTTATAAAGCTCCTAGGGTTATTCTAATATGAAGGAATAGAGCCTCACTATCAATACTCTGAGTGTGAGAGCCTTGGTCCCAGTTAACAGGTTCAGACATTTCCCAGGGGTCTATGGAGAAGCCTTTCTCCCAAATGGTGCCACTCTTGGCTCATAAGAATGACAATGAAGTTCATAAAGATGCATTGTGCTTTATGTGTTATTCAGCCCAGTTGGTAAGTACAGTGACAAGATGTATCACATCTCAGGCTCATCCTTAGGGGCTAGCCAAGAATTTGAGAGCAATGGGTAAAGCCATCAGTGAGGATGGATGCATAAAAATGTAAGTGGTAAGAAGCCTGGCAAACATAGGATGTCTGACAATAAGAAAACCCAAGTACCCACTTCTTTTCACCCAAGCATCTCAAATTAGTTAATGACAGGGTTGTCATCTTCTTCCATGTTCTCCCCCGTCCTATAGATTTCAGGAAAGATTTAACTAAGCTGAAAATCTGAGTTTCTTGTCTAAGTTTTAAAACAATAGCACAGTCTGACTGTGATCTCATAAAGCTCTATTTTTACTGACATCTCGAGTGTGTAGTAGTCCTTGATAATTACATGGCACTTTCCATCTGCAAGACAGTAAATACTTTAGATATGTTAAATCTAATTCTCAATCCCTCCAAGACCAGACATTGTCCTCTGCCTTTCCAACCCTATGGATCCACCTGTGTCTTACTAAAGTGTCTTTTTCTAAACGTGACAAAGCTGGTAAAGTGATACCCACTCAAAGAACTGTGGGGATAAATAAAATGTCTAGGTTTTTCACAGAAGCAAGAGTGTGCAAAAGATTAGTGTTTCCTGACTGTAGCAAGAATACCTGTCCACAGAATGTCAGCCTCTGCACCATCACCAGTTACTGTGTTTGATTATAGACTAGATTCCTAGAAACATTAGGAAATATTTTGTCTGTTAAAAGATACAGAATGTTGTTTCTGATGCATTGTCTGCTCCCAACATTTAACAAAGAAAAAAATTGCAAACTCTTTGGCAGCAGTATTTGGCACCTCATTTTTTCTTTTCTCAATATCTGTTCTTCCATTCTGTAGTGTGTTCACTTGCTGAGAATTTCCTTTGCTGTAAAGAAGTTTCTAATTTCATATAATGGTAATTGTCAATTATTGAGGCTATTTTTGTGCTTTTAGATTCTGTCTAGAGAGATTTTTGCCTAAACCTGGATTTTATTTTCTATGTTTATTTCTAGTGATTTCAGAATTTTAGGTTTTAACTTAATGTTTGCTTACATTAATTTTATTTAATGCCCACTTTGAATTGATTTTGTACAGGATGAGGCATACTGACACAATTTCTTTCTTCTTCATGTCAATATCTGTTTTGGCCAGTATCATTTATTATATTAGATCGGTAATTCCAAGTGGATGTTTGTGTCTATTTTGTCAAAAACTTGATGTCCGTAGCTGTGAGGGGTTGTTTCTGGGTTCAATTGATGTTCCATGGCCTGCATGTCTGTGCTTATGCCAACATCAGCATCTTTATCATGGCTCTGTACAATAGTCTGAAGTCATATGTTGTAATAGCTCTGGCACCTTTCATTTTGCATAGCCTTGCTTGGCCTTCTGTGACTCTGTGTTCAATATGAAGTTTAGGATCCACACACCCCCATACACACACACACACACACACACACACACACACACACACACACACACACACACACAATTCTATGAGGAATGTCACTTGAATTTTGTTAGAAATTGAATCTGTATGTTAATTTTGATAGTGTAGCCATTGAAAGAGGATTTGCACAGTATATCACCACAAGTGGAGAGGGTTATAGAGTACATGTAGTATGTTACTGGAAAGGAGACTCCTGGGAGCCATGGTGGGGGGAGGAGCCGAAAGCTGGGGAGATGATTGGTTGGGGAAAATCAACCCAAACCAAGTATGCATGGGAATACTGCAAGGAAACCTGTTGCTTTGTTTCTTGGTTACAATGGGAAAAAAGTCTATTATTTCACAAAATATCTTGGTTCCCTTGACCCCTTTTCTTCTTTTGCTCTGAAGAGTGGAGTCCAAATAAAATGATAAATTTCCAAAGCCACACCAAGTAGACTTTAAAACATATTTTATTTGTGTATACACACACAGACATACACATCAGAAAGACGGTTTCCTCATTCTAGCACATGGGCTCCAAGGCATCAGCATCAGGTACAGGCTTGACAGAAAATGCCTTTATCTACTGAGTCATCTCTCCACAACCAGTACATACGAGCAAAGGACTTAGGAATGTAATAGAGAGCTATAGTTTTGATTTCCTGCTAATTTCATTGTTGTTGTTCTTTGAGACAGTGTCTCTCTACATAGCCCTGGCTGTCCTGTAACTCACTGTAGACCAGGCTAGACTCAAACTCAGAAATCTGCCTGCCTATGCCTTTGGAGTGCAGGATTAAAGGTATGTCCCACCATTGCCCTAATTCCAACTTTCTTAACCATAGTCTTAATGCATGGCTTCAGTTAAGCCAACATGACTTTAATCCATTATGCAAATGTAACATTTAGTCCATTAAGATTTGTTAGCAGATTGCAGCTCTTAAGTTTCCACAGCACAATAAATTGTGTTGAATGTTACGTTTCTTTGTTTTTTTTGATTTTTTTTATTTTGTCTGTAATGACAACATATTTAAAATAAGTCTTTAAAATGGCAGAATAATGTGATAACATGTCTTCTCTGATAACTTAGTGCTTGGCTATAATGAGCTCATCTGAGAGATTTCATTAAAAACAGCAAGGTGCCTGAACATCAAAACCAAGATGGTTTTAATCACAGAATTATAGTAATTATACAAATCCTAAGATTTTCATCAGACATAAAAGGCTTCCAAGGGCAAGCACGCACTTTAAACCTTGCACTAATAACTATGTATTGTTCTAAATTATAGTTGAGAGACTTTTGGGGGCCAGAGAAATGCAAGAGAATATATCAGGGAGAGATGTAATATATTAAACTTTTACAGAAAGTGGAGAAATAAACAACTTTAGTGGTGTGGGGGACATTGGCAAGAGGCTTGTCTCCTAGGCAGTGCGAGAGGACCCCACGTGTGAACGTCGAGTGCAGTAGGTGCAGGATACATTCAGGACAGGACAGTGATCCTGGATCATCATCGTGTCTTGAATGCAGAGCATAACAGAGAAACCTCTTTCCACCCGGGGACCTGGAGGTGCAATTTGTCTGGACTCTTTCTTCCCATCAAAGATTGGATACACTTGGAAAAGAAGTGGTTAATTGACCCAGAACCTAGACTGCTGAGGTTTAGCAAGGATCCTATAAAAATAATTTTATCATTATAGGGATTATTTAAAATAGCATTTTCATAAAATGGCAAAGTCCAGGACTTCTTTGATTTTAAGAGACCTGGTATATAAAGATATATACAGAAAGGTTTTTATAAAATTTCTCTAAACAAAAATATTTATTTGATCTATTTTTATTGATTCATTGATTAATTTATGGCTACAATGATGAGGGTGATTTAAAGGGAGAATACTTAAAATCTGATGTGTCAGGTGATGTTGTCTGTGGTAGAGGGAGATGGGAGGGTGGCCCTGGAGACATGGAGTTGATGAGTCTGGCTTGATCCTGCTTCATTGCAAGGATTGGGTGTTGGGGTGCTGTCATTCTAAGAATAGTCAATGACTAAACGAGACACAGATGTTCTTCTGTAGGCTGGAATAGAAATACCTAGAATTTGAGTTCTGACAAGACAGCATCTCATTTCTGTTCTCCTAGCCCATCTGTTTCTGTGGTAAAGTCCTCTTGGCCACTTGCAGGGATGATTAGAGATATGGTGGGACAACACAACTGTTGGGGATCCCCCTGACTGTGTAATCATCATTTCTTTGTACTGCATATTTGAACTTCTGGATAATTCCTTTCTTGTTCAGAAAGCCCGACATCTATTCTGATTTCCAGGTCCTTGCTCAGAGGGGAGCACACATGTACACACATGACTGCAGGCCTCTCCCTGGGGCTGCATCAGTGGAGAAGTCTGTTGCCAGTCATTTCTGTGTCATCGACGTTCTGCTTTTGAGCATTAAAATAAGTGTCATCATGAAGAATTACAACATATGGCAAAATAGAAATGAGTCAAAAAATCAGCCTCAGTTCTAACCAGAAGTGCTATTCACATTTAACAGTGGTTCTCACCAATCTCTTCATGTTTCCTTTGATTTACCATGTGCTCTGATTTACAAACACACTTATACTTAGTTATCTGCCATAAACAATTTCCATAAATTTTGGCGAAGGCAGTGAATTAGCTATTGATTCCCATAGTCAATGGGCCCTTAGTATCTTAAGCAGTGGATTGCAATGTCGTGTAACTGAATATGGGGTTCGTGAGAAATTCAGCAACTGTTAAGGTTTCTGAACACGCAGTGACCAAAATTCTTCAGAATCAAATGCCCGGTGAATCCATGTGTTTGTAGCAGTACTCACCCAAGCTGCACTGGGAGACTTCACCACAGACGCCTTGATTCTCAAGATAAGGCATATGCACTAACAATGGATGTGCAAAACACCTCAGCCCAGAGTTATGCTGTGAGCTACAGTATATTGGTTGCGTGTACAAAATCTTCCACTCTTGTAGATGCAAGATGGCTTGATTGTCGTAAACAAAGCCTTTTAGTATTTTCCTTCTGTTCTTCCTCAGAATGTGAGTATCAAATTATTCTTAGACTTGATTGTGTTGAAATATTTGGTTTAAGTAATTTCCACCAGGGTTTTACAAATAATGGCTAAACAAATGTTGATGTAGGATCAGTACGGCATTTTCAACAATTTCTGATAACGCTTTAAACAGACTTCTACTGTTTTCATTACATATTTATGCAAAGTACTTTTCTTAGCCTCGGTGATTACAGAATCAAAATATTGACCAGTTCTGCAAAATGATGATGAGTTTTCCTTCAAATATTCAGCCAAGATTCAATGATGTCGTGTAACCACATCCACCTCATTAATATGCACATTTGCTTAATCTTCAATAAATGTCAAAATTACATGATAAAAGAATTGCTTTAAAATAAATGTATGATTTGTGGGTGACTAAATATTTGACTTGTGTGTTCATCTTATATACTTATATACTTAAGAATAAGTGGAAATAAGTTCAAGTCTGAATGGCAACACTCAGGGTCCTTGCCTTTATGTCTTCTCAGGCTCCCCCTCGTCTTGAGCACGTCAGGAAGGCTATGATGGGAACAAGTGAAAGAGCTTGGAGGTTCCATTTAACTGATAGTCTCTGCGTGGAAGATCTTCCCTTGGAAGCAGGAGAGCGGTCTTGTGTAACGGTTGACTTCCAAAGACAGGCCGTGTTCTAGAAGGAAATGGATGAAACTGGTCCAGGGGGCTTCAGAAGAACTGTGGTCTAACCAGGAAAGCCCTTGTGTGGGGCCTTCGGGCACCCTGGGATGCTGCACATGCTGGACGTATGGCCTGCACCTGAGTGAGGATGGTCCGTCGTGGGCTGCTGGGGTGGATTTCTCGGGTAGTGATTCTGCTAGTGCTGCTCTGCTGTGCCATCTCTGTCCTCTACATGTTAGCTTGCACCCCAAAAGGCGACCAGGAGCAGCTGGGACTGCCACGCGCCAATGGCCCTACGGGCAAAGATGGTTACCAAGCGGTGTTGCAAGAGCGTGAGGAACAGCATCGGAACTATGTGAATAGCCTTAAGCGACAGATTGCACAGCTCAAGGACGAACTGCAGGCACGCAGTGAACAGCTTCGCAGTGGGCAGGACCAGGCCAGCGATGCCACCGGCCTGCGCTCAGGCTGGGACCCTGCACCCAAAGCCCAGGCCGACCTGCTGGCTTTCCTGCGCGGGCAAGTGGACAAGGCCGAGGTACACGCAGGTGTCAAGCTGGCCACCGAGTATGCTGCTGTGCCTTTCGATAGCTTCACCCTGCAGAAAGTGTACCAGCTGGAGACGGGCCTGACCCGCCACCCTGAGGAGAAGCCAGTGAGGAAGGACAAGCGTGATGAGCTGGTGGAAGCCATCGAATCGGCCCTGGAGAGTCTCAACAGCCCTGTGGAGAGCAGCCCACACCAGCGTCCTTACACGGCTGCAGACTTCATAGAAGGTTGGCATGCTTGGAAATTTTGGAGTGCTGGGCGGGGGGATTGAGAAAACACTCTGAAGTACCTCAGCGCCTAGGCAAGTCTCTGGGATGACTGGTGACAAGTTTTTTTGTATTGGAGAGTTTGTTTTCCGAAATACTTGCTTCTCCTTACTTTCTCTTGGAAACTGCTCTAGATCCAGTTTACTAGTTCTGTTAGAAGAAGGTAGGACTTCATGCATTGAGTGGTAAATTACTTGCCTAGAAGGTCTGAAGACTTTGAGTTCAGATTTTCCACACTCAGATAGACAGTTTTAATAAAAGACCTCGTATGGAAATATCAGGGAAGAACAACTGAAGAAGAGACCATTGTCATCCTCTGGTTTCCATGTGCAAGTTCACCTGCGTGCATAATCACACACACCCACCTACCCCCACACAAGAGAAGAGACAAACAAAATATAGATATAAAACTCTGAAACCCAAGTAGACTAGACAACTAATGTCATTGTGTCCTTTGCCCTAGATACTTCTGAGATTCGGGTTGGGCTTTGAGACCCAGAAGAAAGTACAGAGTAGAGCGTTTACATGTAGCAGACCCTGTTTTAAGGCCGCTACGTGTACCTGTTGTGTTTGTTGTGTTCAGCAGGATGCTGTTAAGGGACAAGGAAAAGGAAGTACTTATTAGCAAGGGAAAGGCTAGTGCTATAGATCACAGGTGACAGAGCTGGGATTTGAACCCAAGAAGACTGAGCCTTGCGGGCGCATCCCTAACTACAGTGTCACATGAAGATGGTCATAGCTGATGAAAATGAGACGAGAGGTCTACATGGGCACATGTCAGTCTGCACTGACTGTGTTTGTCTGCTTCTTCAGGAGATACCCTCCTTGCCTGCTGTCTTTGAAGACTCACTGGTATCTTATTAATTAATGCATTATCACTGGCTCAGAAACACCTACTAATTTGCAATAACCCTTGAAGGCATATAGTCTCATTACTCCACCTCTGGAGAGAATCTTCTTCGACATGGTCAGAAATACAGCTGTGTCGTTTTAACAATTACTTTCTGTCAGAAAACCATACTGTTGTCCCCAGGAAAGTCAGTTTCCCTTCAGTCAAAAATTCTCCCAGGCAGGGGGACAGCTAAAATGATCCAGTGTTTGCACTGGAAGTGTAATGACCTGAGTTCAGTCCCCCAGGATCCCATCACACCACACACAAAGCCAGTGTGGGAGTGCACACTTGTAATCCCCGTTCTAGAGAGATAGTGACAGGCACACCACTAGTGCTCACTAGCCAGCTAGCCTAGACTACTTGGCAAGTTCCAGGCCAGCTAGAGATCCTGGCCTTTCCATGCATGCACATATGCACTATATATATGAGAGCACCCATGCATGTGTGCCCCCACCCAGAGTCCCCTGATATTTCTTTTGTTCCTTTTATGCACTTGGCTGTCTTGTGATTTTTTTTTAACTTCATATCTAAGCCATAAATTTGTGAACTTTTAATATGGAATCTTTTTTTTTTTTAACATACTTAGAGTTAGGTAAAGAAGTCATTTACAAGATCAGTCTTTTGGAGAGGGGATTTTTGTAATTCATGGATTTGACATACAGAAATGTCACCACATCTCTATCCACTGACTAGTATAATAACAAGCATATGAAAGAGCATTCAGTAATTCAGGTTGGGATGAGGCAGCGTCACATTTGATGGTGCTTTACAGTTTATGAGGTGCTTCTGCATGTATTATTTTACTAGCTGACCCTTGGGGGATATCATTAAATATCATTTTAAAGAAACCACTGCTCTGACATGCTTCCTTAAGTATGCTATAGATTGCTGCCCACGTATAAAGCAATTTTAAAGGAACTTGATTACAAATCAATGCTTCAGCTTGGGAAGTTTGCCCTCTTGAGTTTCAATCTGCCTTTGTTTTTGAAATCTCCGTCTGCTTTTCTTTATCTGGCCTTGATATGTAAGGCTAGTCTTTCTCAATCAGCAAAGGTCACAAACTGGGTTGGATGCTCTCACCCAAGCTGCCTGGTGTTGGTTCCATGTCTAAATCACAGCTGACAGTCCTACAGAGACCAATGAGCATGTAGCTTCTATATAAGTCTAGATAATTATTCTCGTGTCATGTATAAATGAAGACAAAAGACTTTAAATATATTTGTGCATAACTGATAGCTATAAATAGCTCAGGTTATTTAATTTTAAAATTGTTATTCAAAGCAGTAGAGGAGCCATCTTTTATACTCACAGGAAGTGAGGCATTTGGGAAGTGTCTCTGAGACAGAAGATTCAGGAAGTAGAATTTAAGTTCAACATAAGGAGGAAATCAAAAACAGTGTTGTCTCAGAACTAAGTGAAATTCCTGTCACTAAAGGAATCAGCTAGGAGACCATTGAGTTAGAGACGTAAGTTGTGGTTCTTGCTGTAGACAGATGATGGACTGAATTATACTTGATCTTCTCAGTATTGGCTCACTTTTCTTTCATCTACACCTATTCAAAGTGAGAGAAGCAAACGGGAAAAGTCCATCTGAGATCGCTTTTCCATAATGAGTTTGAGCAGTAATAAGGACGTTGCTGGGAGTGATATATTTTAAACAGCTTATTTGCATTTCTAAACATAACTGGAGAGAAAATGAGTTTGTCTGATGTATGAGATATTGGTGGTACAAAGTTGGGAGTCATTTAACAAAAATCCATGGGAAATTAAGTTAAACAGGAATGTTGTGTGCTCAGGGGACTCTCAATGAAGTCAGCAAATCTGCCTGCCACTAAACTAGCAAGGCAAGGATGGGGTTGTTTGTGGGTCTACGAGTTTCTTCTCCTGTTGCTATGACCAGATACTTTACAGGTAGCAACTTTAGGGTTTATTTGGGCTTACAAGTTTTAGGGAATATAGTCTACCATAGAGAAAGAAGCATAATAGGAGGCAGATCCACTATACAGGAAGTAGACTGAGGCTGTGATGCCTCAAGGCCCTCCCCAAGTTATCATCTTTCAGCTAGACTCTACTGCCTACAGGTTCCACAAGCTTCCAAAGACAGTGCCACTCACTGGGAACTGTTTAGACATAGGAGGTTTTGGGAACATTTCACATTCAAACGACAAGAGTACTTAAAGAATTAATAAAACCCTATGGGATGGAATGCTTCCAGGTAACAGTGGTATAAAACTTAAGGTGAGGCAGGTGACATGAGCATGGGGCTCTGTATGGTTTACCAGACCCTTAGGTGTTTTGAGAAACATCTTACTCTTTCATTAATAAGAAACTTGCCATGCATAACTGACAAGGCCCTCTCTAGAAGGTCCCACCATTCATTTACTAGGTGACCAAAGAGAAGTCACCTCTCCTACAAAAGGAGAATTTGAGAATGGACATTTATGACACCTACTGTTTCTGGGATAACTCTGTACATCTGTAGAGCTTGCAGAAGAAGAATATCACACGTCTGCCTGTATAATTTATTATCTATAGGATTTATTATTTGTCTCTAAAATATAAGGGGAACAATAGTTATCTCTGTTCAGGTGTCTCATAGGTACTGAGTATTTTGTAGGATTTTCATTTCATAGCATTAATTTTTGCAGCTATTTTGGAAGAGAGGTGAACATCAAACTGTAATCAGACCTCTACCTGTCTGTTTATCTCCCCGGTTCTTTGCGTTTTAGTACTTATTCCTTCAAAGGAAGATGCACACTGGCATGCCCTTGACATTTGTCTTTGATTTCACGTTTCTTCAAAGCAATTTATCTTTCTAAATCTTCTGCAATCCAAATATGTGACAGTGGGAACCTACATGAGCTTCCAGTGTCTGTTCTCTCGGTAGGATTGTTCTGTCACTACCCTGTGATGCTCTACTTTTTGCAGCTCCTTCAGGATTAGCAGCATAGCAAGAGAGTTCAAATGCCAAATGACTCAAATTGGTGATGTAATGGAGTCAAACTCTGATCTGCCAAAAAGATTTCGAAGGTGCCTTGATTTGAATGTACCCCTCCAAAAGTTCATATGTTGACAATGTGACAGTCTTGAGGGGTTAGGAACTGAAAGATTAAAGCCTCATGAATTCTATTGAGGCCTTTACAAGAGAGGCTTCTTGAAGCTATCTGTAGCTGCTCTTGCAACTTCACTGTATGGGACGCAACATCCCTCCCCAAAGGATGCAAGACGCCACAGACAATAAACCTTACAGGAGTCTAACATGGTGGAGAAGTACATTTCTATTCTTTACAAATTATCCTGCTTCAGGGTATCTGTTGTATCAATGAAACTGACTATGAGAGAGGTACCCTGAGATGTATTTTAAAACCAGGCAATTTGGAGGTTACTATACAACTTCACAGAAGTTTGTTCAGGTCAATCCAGACCTCCTACAATCAAGACTTTGAGGAGCTTTGGAGTTTTGGAGATGCATTGATTATTTGTCAGTGTGTCTAGGGGATAGATACTATGATCACTTTGTTCAAGCTTGCCTTGTCAAGTCAAATCTAACTCTAGGTATAGATTTTTTAGCAACTTACTGATGGGCAATATGGCATGGATGACTCTGGGCAGGAAAGAGAGTCTTCCCTCAGCATTCCGAACAGTGACATGCCTCTCATTAGCCACTTGGTGATGAGTTAGACATGATATGATACATTTTAATGAACTGCTGCACATCTGAGGATCCAGCTGCATAAATAGGGACTGGTGGGGATCCTGCACCCTGGGTGATCTTTGACTTGTTTTTAAGATATGGTGGTACATGGCAGGGGCTATGGTGGACATAAAAGCAAAGTATATAAGGTCTTGAACTCGAGTCCTCAGAGGCCTAAGCCAGTGTCTACTGGAAATCGTAGGCATAGAACTCTTGACATTGGTTCTGCAGAAAGAGCAGCATTGGTCTCTCAGTAAGTTATAAGCAAGTCTGTGAGCTATCAGGCTTCTCTCTCATTCACTAATCCGCCCTCTACTGCTCTCAAATCTCATTTGTTTGCTGTTGTTTATTTTCCTACAGGAAGAGATAAATAATACACATTCTGGAATTGGAGATAAGGGGCTTAAATGTAGGAAAACTGCTCAGAGCTACACGTGGTGGGGTAAATTCCCCCTGCGAGGCTGTCAAAAAGAAAAGTAACTGTGGTTTATTTCCAGTGGGAAAGAACCAGCTTCTAGGGACTCCATAGAGACTCTCAGTCCACACGTGCTTATGCTAGAAGACACTGCTAGTGCACAGTCATTTTCTACCTTGCATTTTTATTGTGTTCCCAGCTTGCAGCTGTGTGGCTAATCCTACCTCTCACATTGGGAGAACAGGGCAGGAATAGCAAAGATGGAAGGGCCTTAGCACCAGACCGTTAACTTTCTAACATCTTTGCAGAGGTCCACCTCCACTGGCCTTCACGGCCCTAAAGAGCAGGGACCCTATGCAAAATGTGGATTTTGTTCCAAGGTGGAGAATCCGGTGAGAATGGCTTTCAGTTGTGATTTTTGCGACTGGTAATTTTATTATCCTTATTTGAGGTAAGTTGGTTCCCATTGAGCTTTTTAAAATGAGCTTTCACTGTTCTTGACTTACCTTCTACTTTAAGAATATGTGTGAGAGACTAGGGTGTAGCTCAGTGGAGGAATAATTTCTGAATATTCGTGAGCTGTAAGGCTCTAGCCCCATTAGAAAGGGAAAAGAAAAAAGAAAAAAGACAAGGGGAAGAGAAGGAGGAGGAGGAGGGAGCCATGAGAATGGAAGAAGAGACAGGGAGGGGGAGGGAGAAGAAAATGAGAGGAGAAAGGAGGAGAAGCGAATAAGGGGGAGGAGAGAGGGAGGGATATGTGAGGAGAAGGGTGAGGGGAAGGGAGGGGAAGAAGGGAGGGAGCAAGACAGGGAGGGATAGTCTAGAAGGGGATTTGTGATATTGTGGGAGAGCCAGGGTGGAGGACAAGGGAACTGGAACATGGCACAGTCTGGAAGATGTGTTTGCTCTGAGAGTTAGGGGAACCGGCAAAGGGCACCTTCACACTCATGTAGCTAGAACTGTGCCCGGATGGCTGCTCAGACCTCAGCTTTCTAAGCCATGCTGTGTGATAGCTTCTGGCTCCTCCAGTTAGGAAATGGTTGGGATTTCATCAGCACACATGGATGGAGTGTCTCCCCAGTGTAAAGAATGTTCCAGCTGTTTGAGAGCTAATAATGGATAAAGACAGTTGTCAGGCTTAAAGATCCAATAAGTTGTTTATGGAGGGAGACAGAACTCCCAGTAAGGGAGTCTCTAGTGGAGGGAGCTGGCCCTGGGTGCCATGAGCTTTAGAACTAGTAGCTGATAGTAGCTGAGAGGTCAAGGGAAAAAGTGAAGCTGGGCTCCAAGGACAAGAATGCGCACCTGGGGAGGGAAGATAAATTAGAACCTAAAGGTAGCAGAGAATGAAATACCATGCTTTCCGGAAGACAGACTGATGTAAACACGGCATTAAAGTAATGATTAGAAAGGAGCCACCATCACCAGCAAGTAGACCCAGGAATCACTGAATGAGCCTGACTGTGGGGAACAGGGATGCTTTGGATCTGAAGTTTACTACAGCTAGAAGAGGTTCTTGGACCCCAGATAGCTGTCTCCTCACAATTCTGTAGGCTTCTAGTGTTCCACCAACTACAGCCTCCTGAGGACCGCTGTAACCTGTGATGGTAATTGCCATGGCTTATTCCAGCTGGTTGTATGCTTGAAAACATTCTGACATTTCATAAGCACAGTCTCATGCAAATTCCTCTTTCCCATCATGAGAGGCTCTCATTATCTCCATTGAGCCCAGGTGGGATCTGAAATTGGAAGAGGTTAAGAACCCCAAGGTTGCACAGCTGGTGAACAACTGCGCAGCCATTGCAGAGCCTGAGAATTCTGCTGCCTCTGCTCCGAAGGTGGCTAAATACACTAAACAGCTTTGGAATGATGTCAGGCAATCATTCTTAAAACAGGTGCAAGTCTTAAAAACATTCTGAGTAGGGGTCTCATGCTTGGAACTTGTAAATCCATTTTTAGGAAACTGTGTTGTTCCGGAGCAAAAGAAAAGTGTATGTTGAGACAAACAGAAAGAGGTACAGAAAAAAATACGCTGAAGACAAAGTCTTTAACTTTGTGATGTTCTGTTGTTTTGTTTGAGACAGGTTAGCTTCATGGGGCCCAGGCGAGTCTCAAACTCACTGTACAGATGAGAATGACCTTGAACTCCTCATTTTACAGACTCTACTTCCCACATTCAAGGATAACAATTCATTAATTTAACCAAAGGAAAATGTAATGCCATCATAATCTATTTTCCATGGCTATAATAGAATACCACAGAATGGGGTAATAGGAAAATAGTATTAAAGATAGTAGAAATTTGTTACACAACTGGAGGCTGGGGAGTCCAAAACAAAAGAAAATCTAGCCAAACTCATTGTATGGGGAATGCACTCGGAAGGCAGGGCTGTGATTCCGTCGTTGGCCTGGGTATATCTTAAAGATGCCATCCTCGAATATTGCTGCAGTGAGCTATCTCAGCAATTTTAGAGGAGACAGTGACACCACACAGGTTCATAGGAGCTTTTGGCATTAAAGTCTTGAGCTGCTTGGACTGTTTCTCTCAGAAGGATTACAGAGCTCTGGGAAAAGCAAGCAGAGAAGACACTCAATCAGAACATCTCACAAGTGTCTTCTCAAGCTGTGCACCCTATTCATCAGTTCCTTGAGGGTGTAGTGAAGGTGTACATTGCTGCCACAGTCTCCAAAGCCTTACATCTGCTTTGCATCTGAAGGGCTCTCACCCACCCTTCCTCTGCAGTTTTGCTTTCTGCTGCCTTTCCTTCTTTGCTTGGTTGGTGGTGCTCATTGTGATGTGCAGATCTTGACCTTCTTCCTCTTCAGATTGCCTCGCCCAGCCCCGGATCTCTGCCTATCCAACAATTTATGCTATTTCCTTTCTGAAATATTTTCTGAGCCTTTTAGCTGGAGGTCTTTTCTCATTTTTTTCCAAATGAGCATCTCAGGTGGGAGGTCATTACTCAAATTTCTCCAGCTAGTTTATCAGTCCTTTGTTCAAATTTAACTGACAGCTGATACTACTTTTAGAAACAGTAAGTGAAAAGCTAGATTCCTCTGCTCGTGGATTGCAAACTGTCACAATAATCTTTTCATTCTGGATTGTCCTATTTGGGGTTTTGCTAAGTGGGGCTTTGAGAAAGGTCCTGTTGCTGGGGAGTGGAAGCCTTGTCTCCTGGTCCTCACTATTCCTCCTAGGCAGTAGCCTTTAGGGGATATGATCTATGTCTCAATCGGCTTTCACCTCTTACATCCTATTGTACACATTGCACAGTCCTTGAAAAAGAAATCTCTTGAAAGTCTTTGTAAGACATACTTATATGAAATATGAGCTTATGCACATGCTCACATTTGGCAATTTGCTCTGCCCTTACAGTTTTAGTGTAAGCTGGCAATTTGGATGGCAGGATGCTTTTCACAGTAGGAACTGCTATGAACAGGCTTCTACCTTGAACCACAAACCTGAAAATATAAACTCAGATATTGAGAGCTCAGGATACATGGGGGTGGAAAGATAACTATATTAGTACATGACTTTCTTTTTCTGCATTAAAGTGGGGGTTTTTTTTCATACTTTAGCACTAGGTGACTGTGAAGTCTTCTGTTTGCACTTGATGGCTATCATTCATTTTGCGAAATTCTGTACCAGTTACTTGCACAAATATTTGATTACCTCTTCCCTACCTTCCCAAAACATTGACAATAGGTATATATATATATATATACTGCTTGATTGTTCTTGAGCTCTGTTCCTGTTACCTTTTACTCTGGGTTTTAGTTGCAGTCTTTTGTGAGCCAGTGAGAGCATCATTTACTGTGCTGCTACAATTTCATTTCTGGAATTTTCAATTGATTCTTTTTATAGTTTAATGTATTTTAGTAGCAAACTTACAGGAACAGCACAGAATAGAGACAACATTAAATCATGTACTTGCAGGTAGGACAACTCAGTCAGAAAATTAGAGCGAATGGATGGAATCTACTGTACGATAAAAATGCTACAAACACCATTTAGTGGGCACCAATAAGAAATTTGCTTGATTACATTTGATTCTTGCCGTTCGATACCCCTCAGCTAAAGTGACTTGTGAAGCTGTATACATCCACTTTCTGCACTTATAACTGGCCAACCCTCGTCTTTTAAATTCTCTGGTACATGGTTCTACTGTCTGTAGCTTACCTGGTTCTGGTTTCTGGTGGATGATTCATTGAAAGGGATTGATTTTTTTCCCTTGCTTTTTTGATACCCCCCATTTTTTGATAATTTTGGGGGATTCTAACTGAAAATCTACATGTTTCTCAATATAGGAAATGGTTATAGCTAATAAATCCATTATAAGTTGAAAGTGCATCTTATTCACTAAAGTCATAGCTTGCCTTAAAAGTGTTCATAAAACTTACATTAGTGTAATATTATATGAAATCACCTATTTTCTAATAAAGTGTTGAAAGCTTCATGTAGTTTATTAAATACCGCGCTGAAAGTGGTTCCATCCTTGGGTGAGGTAGGAGAAGGGTCAGTCAATTATCCTAAGTTGTGGACCAGACTCTATAGTCAGAATAGAGGTGGGCTTGTAGTTTGATATTGCAATGGTTACTCTTAGTGAAACAGGGCTTCAGATACTTCAAAGTTATGGGTTTATGTTTTTGTTTAGGGTAAGGGTTGCTTTGAGTGACCATCACCATTGTGGCACAGCCATTTAGGTTTTCTATGTACTCTTTATCGTAAAGAATATCTAATTAAATTTTTCTTCTGTAAATGCATTACTGTCAAAAATATCCCATTGCCATCCTATTGTGACTGGTTTCCTGATGCTTGTTAGCTTGGCTGTACAGGGGTGTGCAGAGGTGTGGAGTGGGATTGTTGGTAATGTTTGATTAAATCTCAGTCTCAGGCAGGTACCATGGGGTTATTCTCTGATCTTGCTCCTTCACCTCATCCTTCCCTGAAGGAGAGGATACATGATATACTTTTCCATTCAAGTAAGGTTCCTTCTCTATGGAAGAGACAAGGGGTCAGGACTTTCTTGTCCCTCCCATATGTTGTTTCCCCTCACCAGGTCACATGGTGTGGCCTCTGTAGGTTCCTTTTGGTTGTTCCTGTGAATATTCAATGAGAGACCAGGAAGTGGAAAAAAACATGGAAGACTAAACATTTCTCTAAAAAACAAAAATAAGACAAAATCCCTCCTAAGGGACTTTACTATCTTGTTGAACAATGTGTTCCATCATTGTGAACTTTGCTTTTTGTGGTTGGCTAACTATTCCACAAAACAACTTCTCATGTTCCAACCTCAAACTTAGGGCCAGTTCTTTGTTCTTTGAGGTTAACGTTGCACTAAGCATTTCTTTTTTAAAAAAAATCTTTCATTTGAGGTTATTGTGACTCTTTTTACTATAAGAAATTCTATTTTATTAAATTTTGTAAGGAAACAAAAGTGAAGCTCCCTCTTTAAAATAAGAATTTAAAGCCTATTAATTACTTCATTGGCCTGCATTGTGCTACAAATCAATCATTTTGTCTTAGCCCTCACAACCTGGTCTCTATCGCTGTACACAGTTCACCAGTTTATAAGAAATACATTTCATTGATTTCACTTATGAATTTTGTTGCGGTCACACCCCCAAATCTAGAAGACTATTAACTTTGAGCAAAATTCCTATGATCTACGACCATGGGTCAAAGGAATGCCATTGTCTGTGTTGTCATATTTTGGTGATTCAATGTCAACTTAAGAAGAGGAAGGATTTATTTCAGCCCATCTTTCCGAGGCTCAGCTCTTCACGCTATGAAGGTGTAGTGGAGCGAGTCACATTGCAGGAGCTGAAAAGCAAAGAGAGGACGTGCTTGTGCTCCTAAAGGCTGTCTCCACTTTCTCTTTTATTTCACTAGAGGCCCATTCAATGGGATAGTGTCACCCAAGTCCAGAGTTGGATAAGGCCACCCCCTACACACATACACAGAAAATGCTTTTTAATAATTTCTTACATGCTTCTCAGTCTAGTCAAACTGACAATCAAGCTAAGTCATGACATTTTTCTTAACATTTTTTTTCTTTTTTTAATAATCCGGTCTTAAGCCAGGTTCTTGTTCTTTGTTTGGGTTTTAGTTGTCTGCCTGTTGTCTGGTTGTGGGTCTCTGTGTACCATCCATACAGAAAAGTTTCTCTAGTGAGGTTTGAGTGACAACTACCAGTCAGTGATCTGTGGATATAGAAATATGGAATTAGAAGTCATTTTTATTGCTATGACCATTTAGAAGAAGAACATCAGGCTTTCTATTCTTATTGCATCAGTTTATAACTGATGAGCACAGAGGCTCAGACTAGGGGTATAGGGTCAACCTGTCTTCATCGTTACAGAAATTCAGGATCATTGTTTTCTACTTCTTTCCTCCTTATGCATAAGTGTACCTAGAACCTTCCATTATTACATTCTGGTATTTAAATCCTCTGTTGGCTGGACTGTGGGGTCAAAGAGTAATGGGAAAAGAGGAAAAGATACTCTCTGTTCCCACTACAACCATGTAACCTTTCTGTGCACATCTTCCACAACTCTGGTGTGTAGACCTGAAGACATATGAATGCCTAAAGTGTTACATCTTTTGCCCATCAATTTACATCACCTCATATAACACTTCATCAGAAAATGAAGCCAAGACGTTAAAGCCTTAAGTGGCATTTTTCCAAATCCCGACATGCTTCTCCCTGTGGAATCCTGTCACAGGGAGTTGCCTTTGTGCCTTTCCTTTCCCTCTGCCCATCCCATTGGGCTCTGGTGTGGGGATATGTTTCAAATATAATAAAAACAGTCAGAGATATCAGAGGACAGATCCACCTCCTCCAGTCTACGTTTTTTGGTTTGTTTGTTTGATTTTTAGTTTTGAGGTTTTTTTTTCAGTCAGAGCTTTCTGTGTAACAGTCCTGGCTGTCCTGGAGCTTGCTTTGAAGACCAGGCTGGCTTTGAACTCACAGGGATTCTCTTGCCTCTGCTTCCCAAGTGCTGAGACTAACAGTGTGAACCATGGCTTCTTCTGCCTCTGCTTCCCAAGTGCTAGGACTGACAGTGTGTGCCACAGCTGCTTCTGCCTGCTCTGTCTTTCTATGCCTGCCTTAAATACCTTCCTCCCTCAGTTAAGGCGTGACACCACCACTGCCAGCCTGGGAGCCTGGAACTCCTTCTGTAAACTAAGATGACCTCAAACCCTGATTCTATTGGATTAAGGGTGTAGGTCACCACTCAAGAATATTCCCTGTGCTGGATTAAAGGTGTGAGTTACCACTGTCTGATCCTCCTAGATTGACTGTGGGTAGATCTCTGATACATCTGAAAAAGGGGATACAGATATATAGGATATAATGATAGATTATTGAATCTTCTTTTAAAAGGATTTACTAGCTTTAAATATGCTTTCAAGAACAAGCAAATATATTTTAGATGAACAGGTCTTCTTCAAACATATCAGAAATTCATAGAATATAGAATTTAAAATATTTTAAGAACTTAGAGTTTTCTGGACAGTGAGACTAGTCTGCTCCTGGCAGCATCAATCTACTTCAAGAGAAAAATGGACATTGAAGAAACTCCATATGATATGGAGTCTACTTTATTTGTGGCATCAGTTAGCCACTGGACATGAACCTGTTCTTATATTGACTGCTTTACAGTATGCTATTTAAACTGGACATGCAGGTTCCATAGGAAGGTGACCTCTGAACTTTGACAGAAAAGCTGAGATGGTCCTTCAAGTTCCTGCTTTTCAGAGAAAACTGTCAGATATTCTTCAGGACACAAGGAGAAGTGACTGATGAACTATACCAGAGTGGGCAGAGCAGATTTCCTGGATTACTGAAATGAAAAGAGACTCTGGGTCTGTAGGCTGAAGATGGATGCCCCAACTTTATAAAGGAACTTTGGGTGACTGTCCAGGCAGATAGGTGTCATCTCTGTAATTTCTAGATTTTGGAAGTTGCTTGCACTTCCTGTTTACTTGGGTAAATATTATTTCCTTCTTGGGTCTCTGAAGTAGTTGAAGATGAAATAGTGACAGTTTTAGAAAAGAAACTTTGAAGTTAAAGTGTATAAGTTTAAAAGACATCAAAATAATAGTTCCTAGTTAGTTATACAAGTTAGAAAGAAAGTAAAATAGGTATAATCCTTTGGACTCATCAAAATAGGATAATTAATGAAATATTTTCTTTGAATTGTCAATTGTTAATGGACTGGACATTACTCATTTATTGTTTGTATATATTGTATATAATTATTGTACCTATTGTATATGGTTTTTCTTATGTTAGCAATAACCTTTTTTTATTTTGACACAAAAGGGGATATTTGGGGTAATGTTTTAAATATAATAAAAAGCAGTCTGAGGTATCAGAGGGATCTAACCACAGTCTGTCTAGGAGGATCAGACAGTGGTAACTCACACCTTTAATCCCAGCACAGGGAATATCCCTGAGTGGTGACCTACACCCTTAATCCAATCGAATCAGGGTTTGAGGTCATCTTAGTTCACAGAAGGAGTTCCAGGCTCCAAGGCTGGCAGTGGTGGTGTCACGCCTTAACTGAGGGAGGAAGGTATTTAAGGCAGGCATAGAAAGACAGAGCAGGCAGAAGCAGCTGTGGCACACACTGTTTGTTAGTCCCAGCACTTAGGAAGCAGAGGCAAGAGAATCCCTGTAAGTTCAAAGCCACTCTGGTCTTCAAAGTAAGTTCCAGGACAGCCAGGATTGTTACACAGAAAGCTCTGACTGGAAAAAAAAACCCAAAACCTAAAACCAAACAAACAAACCAAAAACCATAGTCTGGAGGATCTGTCCTCTGATATCTCTGATTGTTTTTATTATATTTGAAACATATCCCCACACTAGCAGCTCATAACTCACTGCTGAGTCCCCATCCTACTGCCAGCCTGTAAAAATGTTGTTCCTTCCTCAGTGCCCCTTGTGATATGCCATTCTGACTTTCCAAGTTATAACCAAGAATTGATTTCACTGTTATATTTTGGGTGGGTTTATGGAGAGTTATAAATGTCATGTCATAAGTGCATAGTGGATTAAGAGTCAGAATGTAGGGAGAGAGTTAAGTTGGTACTCTAAGGATCTGAATTTGATCTCATCACCCAAATAAAAAGCCAGGTGGCAGTGTATGCTTCTGATTCTAGTTCTGGGGGTGTGGTAAAAGAGATCGCTCGGGGCTTGCTGGCCAAGAAGCCTAGACAAATTGGTGATTCCAAGCCAGTGAAAGACCATGTCTCTAAAAATAGTTAGATGTGTGTATGAGAAAAGATACCCAAGCTTAACCTATGATCTTAAAATGCATATGAGCACATACGCATGCATATGCCACGTGTGTCTATGGGATAGTTTGAGAATCTCACCATAGCAAATGATTTTTCTTCTGTTTTATTTAAGTAACTTCTAAATATAGTTTTGACAAGAACCTATTCATAAATAGAGGATCATGTGCCTACATTTCCTAGATTTATTTATGTCATTGTCAGAATCTATAATATTTCCCCAGAAAAAAAAAGAGCTCATTGTTAGTAATAATAGTGAGATAACTTTGACCATTAGCAAGGGACTGGGTCTGTATACTACATTCCCCTCTTTCTGTTTCTAGATTGTCCATCAGAGTAGACATCCATAGAGAAAAATGTTATCAGCTTTGTGTATTGAGGCACAATATCTGATTAAAAGGAGAAAGTGTTTAATTTGACCCACAGTTTCAGTGGTTTTAAGCCATTTTCCATTGGCTCCATTGCTGCTGGGTCTGTGAGGAAGCAGAACATGGGAGACTGGAGGAAGCTGGGATACGATCATATTCATCAGGAAAACACCTCATGGACTATTTCTTCCAACTAGACCTAGTCTCTCCAAGTGTCCATTACCTCTCAATAACACCACCAGCAGCTGAGGACTTAGTTTTCACCATGGGACTCACTTAGAGACATGCCTGATACAAACTATAACAGAAGGCTCTGACCTTGTTCCACTCTGGAGTGAAAAGGTCTGAATAAGGTTATTCCTATTACACAGGGGTAGTAGGAGCTGAGTTGTAAAGGGATAAACAAAGGAAGAGGCCCCATCATAAAGGTTTTCCCAAGTCTCATGTTTAAACTTTTTCTGCCCCGAGTTCTTGTTTATATTGTGGAATAAATAGGCATTTACAGCTATTAGGGAGCTCAATATGATTTATCAGTTCATACGGAGAAACAAAATTTTGAGAGGTGAGTTCATCTGACAGCTTTTATGGGAAGGACACTGACTGCAGAGAGTAGAGCCAAAGGACATTAAATTGTATGAGGAAGTAATTAGCTTAAGTGTTACTTGAAAGTTTCGAGCTAGTTAAATGTATGAATAGATGTATATTAGAAAATAGAATTAATGCTTTGACAGGTTCAAAGACTTATTCACAGGTATCTACTCATTAAATGTGCCTTAGACATTGTCAGTGCTGCTATAAACAAGTTAGACATTATAATTTCTACTCTAGAGTCTAGTAGACAGACAGCAAGTACATGGATAATGACATCACAGGGCCATGTATGAAGTGGTTCAGGCCATATGTGTAGTGTGTGTGTGTGTGTGTGTGTGTGTGTGTGTGTGTGTGTGTGTGTGTATTGAGTGGAAAGAGAAAAAGCAGATGCAGAGGCATAAACACATACAGAGGTAGCAGAAAGTCAAAGATAGAAACAGAAAAATTTGACATTCAGAATATGTGTAAAACAGATATGTTTGCCAGCTTTTTGTAAGTAAATAATTATGAATAATAAGATAAAGCATGAATATTAAGTAGAAGTATCACAAGATCTAGTGTGAGGGGGGAACAGGGTACAGTAACAACCCTGAAGAATCATGTGGATCAATATGATTGTGTAAAAATAAATAAATAGATAATGATAATGTTGATATGATAGATAGTTTGATTATTGTTCAAGATTCCAAAGCTATGTATCATTCAATTGACTTTCTTGCTCGGTCACTGAGATAGCAAGATACAGCATTTATTCAACATAATTAGATGGAGGAAGAACTAGAAAGCAATCTGGAAGTACTTCAGAATGTTAACTATAACATAATCATAGTTATGGATCTGACTGTTATACTGTTATGTGTCTGCCAGTGAGAAACAAAATATATATTTACCCCAAATTTGCATGCAATGATCATACTAACATTGTTAGAAATAGAAGATGAAAATAACTCAAATATCCATCAGTGGATGATTATGAGTAAAATATGAGACATTCACACAATGGAAAATAAGTGAGCCTTAGAAAGAAATGAAGTAAGGCTGGAGAGATGTCTCAGTAGTTAAAACCACGTGTTGATCTTATAGAGGATCCAGGTTCAGTTCCCAACACCCACGTGGTATGTCACAACCATTCATAACTCCTCTTTCAAGGGATCCAGTGTCTTCTTCTGACCCCCCCCCCCGGTACCAGTCACTACCTAGTATATATACTCAGGCAAAATACTCAACAAATACAAAATTAAGTAAATTTAGAAAATAGAAAATAATGAATTCTTATGCTTGATACTTTAAAGTATTATACTAAGTGGGAAGAGCTAAATGAAATGCCATATGCTGCATAGTCACGGTCATGGGAAATGTCCAGAATTGACTGTTCTTTTGGGGCAGAGAGGAAATTAGTCACTGATGGGTTTTCCCCGGTGGATGGATGGGAGTACAGTGATGATAATGGGTAGAGTTTTCTTTGGAGGAGATGGCATGCTCTAAATTTAGATTGTGATGGTTACAGAACTCTGAATGCACTAAAATAACTGGCTCGTATACTTAAAGTGGTAAATTGCTTGGCTTTATATCTCAGCAAACTGATTAAAATTTAAAAAATATAATCTCTATTCTCAAAGAAAAAGCAAAAGGACTGAAGCTGGAAGAATAATCTAAGTTTTTAAATACTGAGGGGACTAACGGGTTCCTGAGTAGATGCCATAGGAAGCATGCTAAGCTCAGAATGTTTCTGACATTGTTCTTTTTAGGATACGTGATGATCTGAGGTTTTCTACAGACCATTTTCAATAGGATTTAATGGAGAATCTAATAAACATACTTATACAAAAGGTTTTCTAAACAAAAAAGAATTTAAGACAAATGTAATATTTGTTGATGCCAGGATACTTTGCTACTTACAGAGTTGCTAACACATATCCTACTTTCATAAGACATTACTGTGATCAGGGCAGGTGGGGCATTGGTTAAAAGAAGAGAAACACAAATATTATTTTTACTATATAAGGAAACAAAATTCAATAGAGAAAATTATGAAAAATCTCTGCCTAAAGTGCTATAACAATACTCAATTGACTACCACAAAAATGAATTTCCAACTTAAAAATAACTGACCTAATATGATATCACTAGTTTGAGGATAAATAGTCCAGCAAAATAATCAAAATTGCACATACCATTAGCTGGCTGCTATCTGTTGGCACTGAGGCTCAGGTGCTGGGCTGGCAGGATGGACCAGCTTTCTCCAGATGCTGTTGAAGTAAACAATGCTATCACAGTGAAAGTCTTTAGAACAAAACTTATGTGAGTTGGAAGTATTATGCCTCATATTGGCAAAGCTTGCCAACAATTGGCAGGGCAGCTCAGCGGGAGAAATGATATCAATTTTAATACTGAAATAACAGATAGCTGATGTGATCTACAACAGGATCAGTGTGCTGATACCTGAAGACAAAAAGGGCTTGACCACTCTGGGATAATTATTTATTTGGAAGATAGCAACATGCCAGGAATAGCACAACGGTCTCAACATGAGGGCTGTGTGTCCTTGGCCCTAGAGAAATATTCATTTAGAAGGAGCCTTCCTGGTTCTCGTGTAGTTAGTAACTACTTAACTAAATGCTATAAATTTCTAGATGTTTTCTGAGAGTCTCGGCAGTTATCAATGATCCTTTAAGGCCAGAGTGTATGCACAGTATTCATTTTCAAGTTCAAAGTTTGAACTGTGGGCATTTATGATCAATGAGCAGAGTTTATGAGCAATGCTGAGTGTACTTTGGCTTCCCTTCCATGTTTAATGAAACCATTAATCTCTGTAACCTCCACCCACAAACTATGTTGCATGGAATTTATGAAAACTTACTGATTACTTGGCCTAATATTGAATGTGTGGAACAGAAAAGTGTGCTTTAATACCCTTTAAATACGGGCCAAATATACTTAGAACAGGCCCTGTCCTTTTCACTCTGTTGGACACCAAAAATCTGAGAATAAAATGGAAAAAACTATTTTCATTAAATATGCACATAAAATGAGTTGTTACTTAAGCTCAGACAAATGTGATTAAATATAATTGAGTGAAAAGCAGGAACTGATAGATACACATGCATCTGGCTTATAAATGAGATAGGTAGATAGATAGATAGATAGATAGATAGATAGATAGATAGATAGATAGATAGATAGATATGTGGAGTGAGTTTAATTTTTCCTACCAGCAAAGAGGAAAACAAATGAAAGCACAAATTATGCATCAAACATAAAGTGAACAAATATGTAACAAATATATGATTTTGGTGAGGATGGGTGAATGAAAATTTATATGTAGAAATAAAAGTATAAATGGGTTCAACCATTATATGAGGTAATTTGTCTTTAATCAAGAACCTTTAAAATGTTGAAACATTTTGCTGGTGTTTCATTGCTTAAAATGTACTTTTAAGAATATCATGGATGTTTATATTAAGATTATTCATCATAGGCTGGAGAGATGGCTCAGCGGTTAAGAACACATACTGCTCATAAAGAATCAGAGTTCAGTTCTCAGCACTCACCACACTACCTGCATCTTCAGTTTCAAGAGTATATGATCTCCCTGACCTTCATAAGCACCTACACACACATACATACACACATGCATGCAAGCACGCATGCATGCACACATGCACGCATACATGTAGAGTGTATTCATCATAATCAGAAACAATCCTGATATCTATCAAGAGGAGACTGGTGAAATTGTGTAGTGTCTGGACATAATCATAGTGTACTTTTAAGTAACGTGGAATAAAGCCTTATTGTGAGTAAAGCTACTATTTTAAGTATGAAAAGTAGAAAATATAACTATCAAGGTGAAAATATTGAGGATGAAAATACTATACATAAATAGCTTTTTCAATTTTATATATGTTAGAATTCTAATACTGTGTTTGTCATACATCCCTCTTTGAGCAACTATTTGTCTTTTACTTTCTGATAAGGTATAAAAAGGCTCAAATTATACTGGTTGACTCAAAATACTTATTTCATATTTAATTATTTTAATTTTGTATACATATGTTAGTGTTCACATTTATTATGTATACCATGATTGTTTGGTGCCAAAGGAGGCCAGAATTGTGCATCAGATATATTAGAACTAGAGTTAAAAGTGATTATGAGTCATTATATGGATGCTCAAAACCAAACCTAGGTCCTCTGCAAGACCAGCAAATGACGTTAGCTGCTGAGCCATCTCTCTAGGCCAAGAAGAAACACTTCCTAAACTAGACAAAATAGTGTTGTTGGAACAGGCAATTTCAAGGAGTTCTGTTCTGCACTTCCCTTTTGTCTGCTGCATCTTGAGAACCTAGAAAATAAGAAAACAAAATTACAGGTGCCCCCCCCCCCCCAGTCTTTACAGCTTTTACAAGAGACTGTCTGAGAAATGAAGCTCCTTGCAGGAAGGTGACCGCTTGCTTTGTCCTTGCACCTGAACTTCACTTCTGCTAGCTTCCCAAGGGCAAGTCAGACCAGCCAGGTCTACCAGATAGCTATTTCTACAAGTATTGTGGATTAACTGAAGTATTAGTTCTATTTATCATAGATTAATTTTTCTCCTGCATCGTATAGTGCTTTCTACTATTTCCTAACTTCTGAGATTCTTATGAGTGAGTTTTAAGTGCTAAGAGGAAAACAAACAAATGACCCAGAAAACACTTCTTCTTTCTGACCTTCAGAAGTAAAAAATAAATAAGTAAAAAGACCCTCTCTCAACAGCACTGCCTTTTTTGTAGACTGTCTTTTTTTCTTTAATTCTCAAGAATGTGTGTTACAGTTTGTGAAAACCAGAATGAGCTGTAGCTGTCTGTCCTGTGTTGGCTCCCATCTGTGACCTGATCTGTACTCTGAAATATATTTGAATATCTCAATTCATAGCTTTCCCCATGCTACTTCAAGAGGGCTGGAAAGTCAGCTAGAAAAGCAGAACCATAGATCAGGGCCGCTTTCTGAACGTGCCTGGCACTTATTCTCAGCTCCCAGAGGTTAGAGATATTTGGGGGACATCAAGAGAACAGATGGCCAGTGAAGGCAGCAAGCCCAGACAAATTAGTCATTTTATGAATCTGGAGTAGAAATTTTCTTGTTTGTGCCACTCTAGGAAAGACATTTTGGTCAGAATGGACCAGGCTGGGATATGTGTAAAATGACATAATAGTTGATAGATCAGCAGGTCACCAATTTACTAAAGGTTTCTTTGCAAATAGGCTGAAGGAGATGATTTTTGTTTGTCTTAAATTTGAAATTAACTTGGAAATAATTAAATTGAAATTTGGGAATATTTTCCTATGTTTAATAGTACTTGGAAAATGTGTTATTATGACTAGAACAAGCAAAAAACAACTTAATGGTGCAATGATGCATTTATGTGTCCCTATATTTGTGTGCTTTTATTGAGGTTAAGTTTTCTGAATCCTTTACTGGGCTAAGAGAGAGAACCATTTCTCACACTACTAACTCTAAGGTGATGCAAAGTGTCTGGCACATACACATCAGTTAAATATTGAATGAATAAATGAACTCATAGATGGGGAAGAATAATCATGCTGATTCTGCACAACACATTTTCTTCAGTTTCTCCTTGAATTTTTATTTGACTGTTCAGTGGGAAACTGATTTGATTATAGGCTAGTGTTTCTGTTTTTATAACCATCCCAATCATCACACTTGGTTCATCATTTTCCCTGTCTTCCATGGATGCCCGATGACACTTCCCAATGTCTGCTCACACTGCTCTTTGCTATGAACTCTTCTTAGGTTGCCCCATTTCTGTCTGAATGTTTTGCTTGGAGGAAGTACATCCTCAGCTCTTGTAATGGAGGCTCTTGTTTCTTCTTGGACTTCTTTTTACGTAATTTCTAAAAATTTAGCTCCAGCTCAGTGCTTTAATTTTCCTATATCCAGGGCAGTTAGTTCATTTTACATCTTAGTTGTTTATCCTGTGTTTCTCAGCTTAACTGCAAATTGAAATCATTAATATCAAACTCATGCGTTATTATAAGCAATATATAAGATATTCTATATACTACTTTTATTAATGCACAACATATACTATTTATTGTTACTTTTTGTAACATTTGCTTTGGAAGAAATTATTTTTATGAGCTCAGAAATTCTTGAAACTCTCTCCTGGGTCTCTGGAGTAAGTTTGCCCTTTGAAGAAAGGATACTCTCACACTCTTTAATTATTGTTAATTTTCTCTAAGATACCACTGGTTAGCAGTCAGTTCATTTTCCTTTCTAAACATATCTCTAAAAATACCATTTAATGCAAATAAAACTAAGCATTTTGGGGGAAGAAGTTGTAATTCTTACATAACTCTATTTTAATGTTAAAAGTACCAGCAGTTGTATTAGAAAGTATTGTATATAAATCACATTTTTTCTCAACCATGTTCGTTGTTGTTTTATTCATGATAGCCAGAAACTGGAAACATCCTAGATGCCCTCAACAAAATGGTAAAAAAAAAAAAAAAAGTGGTATAGTTTTAGAATAGAGTATTACTCAGATGTTTTTATTTAATAACATTGTGAAATTTGCAGGTAAATAAAATAGAACTAGGAAAAAAAATCATCCCAAGCAAAGGTAATCCAGAAAGATAAACATGGTATGTATTCACTTATAAGTGAATGTTCGTTGTTAAATAAATGATAACCAAGCTATAATTCATAAACCCAGAGAAGTTATTTGAAGAGGAGGGATCTGGGAGATGCAGGAATTTCCCTGGAGTGGAAAGTAAAATAGATTTTATGGGTAGACTGTCACTGGGGGGAGTTAGGAGCAGGAATAGACAACCAGGTTGGGGAGGCTGGGGAGAGAGAGAGATGGCTGGAATTGGGGGCACTTGGAGTTTGTATGGAAACCTGGTGCAATGGAAACTTCCTGGAATGTATGAAGGCGATTCTAATGAGGTTTCCTAGTAATGGAGGATAGGGAGTATCAACTCGCCATCGCTTGACACCAGTAAGGCTTCCAAATTAAAAAACAAAAACAAAAAAAAAAATCACTTTTTTGTTGTTGTTGTTTATAACATCTGTTTGCATACGTAAATGGCTATCTCTTGAGAAGGCTATGATGAAGACTATTTTGGATTTACGATATATGTCAAAATTCACTAACATTCATTTGAGAATTTCTTAAAATGTGTGCTTCTGCTTTCTCCTGTCATTAACTGAACTGTTAATGTCATTCTAAAATTCTAAGGCTTCCTCCAATAAAGAGCTCAGTGTTATGATGGTCCCCACACTGTTATTTTCTAATTTAAACTCACACTGTGAGGATGGGTGACTTATAAGGGATACTTCTCTGCTTGTGAAGGATGCTTTGAGGAACAGAGCTACTCAAAGCACCTAAACTGTGGCACAAGGAGATGTATTTAGGTAATTCTTTCTTACCTGTTAGAATTTATCAACAGGTTGCCTTTCAAAGCCAGATAATTTTTCTTCCCTGGAACTTGACTCATTAGTCTCATTGACTTTCCACTCATCCTGCTAATTGCTATTAGATTCCAGTTTCTCTGGCTCAGAGCTGTTGATTCACCTATTCTTCTAAGTGGAGACTCCGCAAGAATTTTTCCTTTCCATGGTTTTCCCCTGGTTATGTCCAAGAACTTGTCTGTCATGAACTGGTTGTCCCAGAACTTCAGATCTAAGGAAGAGAAGGCATGAAAGACAGTGGTCTTTTGACTTCCAGTTACCACATTTATGGCTAGAGAGTGAAATGTTCTCGTGAGGGATGCTGGTTAAAATGGAATTGTTTGTCTTTTAAAAGTAGTGCTGTGTAGCAGAATTAATATGACAGATGAGTTTCTGGTACAGAGTCTGAGCAAATCTTAAATCCAAAGCTTTTAGAACTAAAATTTAAGCTCTTTAGAGTTGTCAGTCAGAGAGAAAACTTGAGGTAATTTTTCAAAATGGAAACTGTGTAAAAGTATAATTTGGCACCTGAACACTCTTTGACTCTCCTCCCCAAAACTAATAGGTAAAGAATTTCTCCTCAACTGTGCTTCCTCAGAGGAGTGGTAGTAAATCCTGGTTTCCTCTCATGGGACCTTTAAGTAGTTGGTTGCATTTTAGTTACAGTTCCTTCAATAACTGTACCCAGTATGGTCAGCTACCATTCCTAGCATTGAGGAATCCAGCAGTGAACCCCACACAAATCCAGGCTTATGGGGTATATTAATTAACGTTTCTCATTACTGTTACAAAATATCTGGCCAAAAGACCTGAAGGTATGGAAGAGTTATTTTAACTCATGGACTCGGGGATTTTCCATCCATTATGGCTGAGAAGGCATGACTCCAGAAGTAGTTAGATATCCTTAGGAACATGAGACAACTGGTCACATGGAAACTATGGAGCCAGAACTCTGGAAGCTCTGTTTCCTGTCACAGAAACAAAAAATAGGATCAGAACCAGAGGTGGGGATAGCCTCCAAAGTCTTATTCTTGATGGCTTACGTCCATCAGTCATGACCCCTGTGCCAAAGACTGCATAACCTCAGATACAGAACACCAGCTAGGGGCCAGTTCTTAATGCCTTGTGGGTGATATTTCAGATTCAAATCATAAAATGGATGGAGGGAATAAATAAAAATGAAAGTCATTCACATAACTTCAGAAGAGGTGGTTCCCTTTTAGAAGAAATATAAAGGAGTTTAGAGGGACATGGGATATTGGGAAGGGCATTACAATCTTGAAATGAGACAGAGAGACCTAGCTTTATTGAGAAGGTAACATGTGAGCATAGAGAGAGCCATTCATATGTCTGCAGGAAGAGATTTCTAGATGGAAGGAATGCCTACTGTACAAGCATGGGCAAGGTTATGTGACAAATGTAGGTGTGAGGCTTCAGTGTGGTCAAGGAGGGTCTGGTGGAAAGAAGAAGAGGCAGTGAAATCAGAGAAATAGAACCATGTCATGTGGTCAATAGAAGGAACTAAGACATTTACCCTGAGTGAGATAGAAAGCCACAAACTGGTGTCAGAGAAAAGGCAGTCTGTTAGTCAGGGTTCCCTAGAGGAACAGAACTTACAGAATTATATATATATTATTAATATTCATTTATATATGTGAATTAACATATTTCAATTCATATATATCAATCACTCACATATGTATATATAAATATGAATTACTGGAATGTCCTACAGGCTGTATAAGGTCTGTATAGTGCAACAATGGCTGTCTACTAAGGGAAGGTCCAGGAATCCAGTAGTTGTTCATTCCATGAGGCTGGATGTCTCGGCTGGTCTTCAGTTGTGCTGGAATCCCCCAAAAGTAGGCTCTAATGGCAGCGAAGGATGGACTTGGCAGTGAGACCAAGAACAAGCAGGCCATAAGAGCAAGCTTCCTTTTTCTATGTCCTTTATATAGGCAGCCAGCCGAAGATGTGGCCCAGAGTAAAGGTGGATCATCTCACGCCAAAGATCCAGATTAGAAGTGAGCCTTCTCACTTCAAAGGATTCAGCTAAGAAAGCATCCCTCACAGGTGTGTCCATCCATCTGGAGTTAAAATCTCCAGATATAGTCCAGTTGACTACAGGATTAGCCATTGCAGGTGACCTCTCTTAAAAAGTTGTGAAAACATTATTCAATGCTGATGTGGGAATGCCTTTCTGTATGCTGTGAATCTCAATCTTTAAATAAAGGAGCTGTTTTGGGCCATGACAGGCACCATAGAAGAAGTAGGAGGAGGAATCAGAATAGGTAGGAAAGGAAGGGCAGAGGCAGAGGCAGATGGAGCAAGCCGCAGAAGGAGCAACATGTAGGAGCACAAGTGAGCTACGGGCCATGTGGCAGACAGATTAATAGAAATGGGTTGATTTAAGATGTAAGAGCTAGCTAGTAATGTGCCTGAATCATAGGCCAAACAGCATAAAGTTAATATAAGCGTCTGAGTCATTTCTGGGGCCTGAGCAGCAGCAATGGGCAGCTAAGAGGTCTCGGGCGGCAGGTCTGTGGGTCTCAGATCTCTGGCCACCGGGGGCCCAAGAAACCCTACTACTACAGAATGCTGTATTGAGAAAAGATTGTAGAGGCAAGGCAGCAGCAAGAACACATTTGATGACTTTGTCAGTTACAAGGCAACAGGTGAGAGCGCTCGGTCACGCTGACAGCGAAACAGTTAGCTAGCCATGATCATTCTAGACAGATTCTGCAGTTAGCACCGATGTGGTTTGCTAATAGACTGACAGAAGTAAACGAGGAAATGATAAAGACAGTGCTTGTGCCACCCTGCATCATGACAATAGTGAGCTGCTGGTGACGGGGGGAGAGACAGTGATTGCATGCATGTGTCATGGGAAAATATGTGTATATGTTCTCATGCTATGTTCTAGAATTATAAACCCAGTGTGACTGAAGTGGTAATTTCTAATTGTATTAGTTTTCCTGGGCTACTATAACAAAGCATCATAGACCCAGGGGCTTAAACAGAAATTTACTTTCTCACACTTTGGAATACTGCCCAATCCAAGATCATGGTGTCATCAGGCTTGGGTTGTTGTGAAGTGTTTCTTATTGCAAAGCAGGTGACTGCTTTCTTCCTGTGGCCTTCATGGAGTCCTTCCTCTATAAATGTATGCTTTTAGATCTCTCTTCTGTGTGTAGCATTTTGTCTTCCAGGAACACCAATTGAACTGGATTTAAATTGGATATGCTTTTATTTCAGGAAGATGATCAAACCCAACCTTGCAGGCTTTAAGATAACCAGGGAAAGACATTCTGAGCTGAGTTATGGAGAGTGAATAGGAGCTAACAGAAGAACAGTGAGCTGGGAAGGGGCAGGAAAACATATGTAGCAATATTTTCAGAGCACAATTTGGTACATTCATGAGTGCAGAACACATTTTTATTGGAGCTTTGACCTTGGAGTCTGGATGTGTTCAGATGAAGTTGTTGAGGTTATTAAAAGAAATTGGAAATAGAGCAGTATTGTATAATGCTCTTCCCTCTCTATCTGTTTGTCTCTCTGACTGTCTATATGTCTGGGTGTGCATGCGTGAGTGTGTGTGTATTGTATGTGTATCCTCATAAGGGGAATGCACATGCTTAGAGTCTGCAAAGAGTTCTTATATGGATTATGCTGCTTGGGGCTATACATCAAGCTACCAAGTTGCTGTAGAATATAGATAAAAGATCCATCAATTCTTGCGATCATTTTGAAACCTTAAAATATTTCCAAATTTACTATAGGTACTGTATTCTAGCATCACCAAAATTTTTAGTTTCATGCCTAAAATAGTGAAGACACAGACTTGTTCATTTAAATTCTGAATTGCTTTTGGGATGGTGATGTTTAGGGATGCAACACATTGTATACTTATATCACACTTTTCCACATACTCTAACTACTATCCTGGGCTTTCAAGATACAGAAATTATAATATTAGCTATGAAATTTTAGCTTTTAGTGTGTATGCTTGTCTTGGAATCTCTGTTCTCTGAGTTGTTCCGAAGCTTTCATATGTGTGTCCTGTATGTGATTTTGGAGTATTTTATAGAGACATTGGCAAGTACAGTTAACTAGAGTTCTAAGACTCCCCCCCCACACACACGCAATTACATTCCAGCCCTAATGTCACAATTGTCCATGAGTATGCTTTGGTGAGCCTGCTGAGTTTCTTTGTCAAGATGTAAGGCATAGAAAAGATTTGGGGAAAAATAATGCAATCTTTACTGTAGTTGATGAAATAAAATATTGATACATGAAAATATAAAAGGTATGAAGTTGCTGTTGGTGGTGACAGACACCTAGGGCAGGAGGTCACATGGACACCAGGTATTCAGGAGACAGAAGAAGAAGCCTGTTGGGTTGGCAGCAGCAGCCAGTAAAGTTAGGTAGGAGTAAATGTGATTGGAAAGACTGTGGTTTCATTAGCCACACAGAGAAAATGATGTATTTATGAAACTGTTTGACCCACAGGGATAAGAATTCCAATGTGGCATTGCAACAGTGGGAACAGTTTAGGAATGTGTGCAGGGAATGTTCTGACACAAATGGGGACCATCCTAAGGACAAGGTCCAGAATGGTGACCAAGCACAGCAGTGTGAAAGTAAATTGCATAAAAAGTTGCTGTGTGGAAATTTTAGAGTGGTCATTCATTGAGAGTACAGATCCCTTGTGCTTCCACTCATGATGTCCCTTTCAGTTCTAATTGCAAAGAATTTCTTCCTGGGGTAAGCTCACTAGGAATGTCAGGCAGGAAGAGAAAGACACTCCTATCTTTAAGGATATATTTTATATCTTCAGTGCACAACATTCCTGATCTCCAAACCTCAGAGAATTTGACTTTCCCAAGATACCTCAACATCAGAACATTGGGCTCTGACTTATAATGCGCACAAACATGTTCATATTCTGAATTTAAGTATGGAGGTAACTGAAATATGTGTGACTGAATTCATTTATAATCTAAACCTAAAAAAAAATAAGCCAACTATGTTATGAGAGGTGTTCTTTGGGGAACTGTGGCTCTACAAAGGAGTGTCTGTCTTCCTGCTGTTTATGACTTGCCTAGCTCTTTTTTTTCCTCAGCATAGTATTTTTATTTATTCTCTGGGAATTTCATATCACTTACCCTGGTCACACTTAGGTCCCAGTCCTTCCATGCCCCCACTGCTCTTGTGACCTGCCTCCCAACAAAAAGAAAAAACTAGTACTGTTTGTGTTATGTATATACTCACTGGAGTATGGTCAAATTCTCTGTGGCCTGCTCTTTAAATAGAACCGAGTCCTCCCCTGCCCTCCCTATGCACCCCTGCCTGCAAGAAGCCAGTCATTTGTGGAGAATGACACTTCAGCTGCTTATCACACTTTGTATTGTATGTTTTGTTACAGTGAGGGGCAAAGTTCTCTGAAGACAGGCAATCAATCATGTTCACCACAGAGGGAGGTCTTTACCTAACAAGAAGTCTCTCTCTCTCTCTCTCTCTCTCTCTCTCTCTCTCTCTCTCTCTCTCTCTCTCTCTCTCTCTCTCCTCTCCTCTCCTCTCCTCTCCTCTCCCCCTCCCCCTCTCCCTCTCTCTCTCCCCCTCCCTCCATCCTTTCCTCTGTCCCTCCCTCCCTCCCTCCCCTGCCCAATTCTTGTTAAGCCTTTCAACTTCTGAAGGTACTTGATGAGAAATAATAGCAGCCTAAGATTTTGGCATTGGCAGCTGTGTGAGCATCCCTTAATTCTGGATAGTTGCCTGGATAGAACAACAATTCTTACACGTTTTTGGTGGTACTGGAAATTTTTATAAGCCTCCAGTACTATCATCAAAACATAATAAATCCATGAAAAAGAATAAGATAAAATAATGAGAAAGATATAAGTGCTTTCCATGATTTATTGTATATAATGACAGGAAAGCTGAGAAGATGGCTCAGTCAATAAAGACTTTGCCATGTATGCATGAAGACCCGAGTCTACATGAAGAAGCTGCGTGCTATGATGTGAGCCCATAATCCCAATATTAGGTAGGCAGACACAAGGGGATCCCTGGAGTTTGGTGACTGACAGTCTAGCTGAATTGGTGATTTCCAACTTCATTGAGAGAGAGAAACAAGAACAATTGAGAAGGACACTGGATGTTGGTTTCTGTGCTGCATACACAAACATATATATACACTCGTGTATGTGTGCACCGTGAACTATATCAAATTACTGGCATTTTTAAAGGCCAATGTTTGGGATCTTGAGTTTGCTGATACAGCCCTTCCTCCAAAGTAGCACAGTGAGAAATGTGGCTTCTTTCATCACTAATTAAATATCTATTCTTGAAAAACTTCTCTGGTCTCCTGAACACTGTCCCTTGCTTTGAAAGTATCAATAATTCAATACAGCTCAATGTTTTGTGTGTGGGGTTTTGTTTTGTTTGTTGGGGTGTTTGGAGGTGTTTCTGCGAGGGAGCATGTGAAATCCAGAGATCTATATCTGCTCTTCTCCTTTTTTAAAAAGACATAATCTCCCATTGCCGTTGGAGCACCCCAGTTGAGCTAGACTGTTGGTGTATGCAAGAAGGGATAGAGAATGAAGTGTCTTGTTTTTGTTTATTTGATTCTGTGACTATTGTGATGTCTTTGTGTTGTAGACAGTTGTAAAAATTTTACACATGAATCTCTACACCGGAGTTCACTTATAATTCTCCCACTTCTATCTACTCACGTCTTGACAACTCATGTCCTGCAAGAGCTGCCATTAATCAGACTAACCTTTTATTCGCTAGACATCTAAGATTTCTCAGTGTTTACTGTATATGTTTTTCTTATTGAAATTTCCACCCACAAACATTAATAGTCTGAAATGATAATCATCTTATGAACAAGGGACAGCAGAGCCTGTGACTACGTGGGAAGAGCAGCTTCAGCAGGCACCAGGGAGCCTTCTAAGGAGAACCTTGAATGTAGAAGTCTGGAAGTGCTCTAGATTTTACTGCTGTTCATGCCCTCTGGTCCAAATGGTAGCTTTCAAAGGACAAAAGCTTCTATCACATTAGGCCTCAGGCAACATTAACACTACTTTACCAATGCAATTTATGGTAATAGAGAAACTCAAAGGTAGAATAAGGGGAGGGGTTATTTTCATCACTTAACTCCTAGATTTGATTTGAATAGTAGCAATATGTTTATTTGGCAAAGTACCAGTAGTCCGAGACTGGCTGGGAATGCCTTTGGCTGCTTATGGAAGTGCTGAAATCATATTCCTCAAAGCGATGCCTTCCAAACCTGACTGCACATTACAGTCTCCTAGGGAGCATAAGCCATTCTATAAAGCAATTAAATCAGAGTCTGTAGGAGCAGGGTCAAGGTGTGGAGGCTTTTAAAGCTCCCAGGTGATTGTACTGGCCAGCTGCTGATGTGAACTGACACTTGAGAGAAATCACCAGATCAAGAAGTGCTTGGTTGGACCTTATAGCTAATAGTGCTCAAGCCTGGAAGTGTGGGACTTGGGCATTCTTTGTTGGATGTCATGAAATGTGATTGACCATATCTGTTTAACTAGCACAGGACTTCAGATTCAGAAAACTGAGTCTTTCCTCTCACAGCCTAAAATAATATTCTGACACTTATGAAGTGCTTGAGATGTTTTGTGCATTGTTGGGGGGTGCTTCCTATGTTTTTCAATCCCCACACTTTCCCTACCACACAACCATTGTATTAGGAATAGGTTTCTGCCAGGAGTGAGACCCCAGAGACAAAGAAAGGCAAAGTCTTTCCCAAGATTACTAAGCTGAGACTTGAATCCAGTACATTGTTTCTGTTTCATGTTTTTCCCATGAAATGAGAGACAGTGAAGACCTGTTTTATATGACACATGTTTTCTAAACACTCTGCTGAAGTGGACAGTATATTGCAGTGTTCAGACACATACTGTCATATTAGTATGGTTATGAATTAGGGGTACCTCTGCATGTAGCAAGTCTACATATTGACTATCAGACAAACTTAAGTTGTCTTAAAATAAGTTTATTTAGAATAATAATTCTTGGCTGACGGTCTGTTGTACTGACTCTCTTATATTAGTCTTATATAATAACTTAATAATTTAGTTTTGTATATTAAAATTTTGAGGGGTACTTCCTTGGCCCAGGAATTACTTTAAGAATTTGAAAACTTGCTTTATAAAAATACTATTTTCTGGTATTTCTTTCTTCATCAATTTTCCCCACTAACATACCCGTGTCACTAAATTTGAAGTAAACTACTTATAAATATCCTGTTATCACAATGTTTTATCTTAATCCACTGTGCTGTTTTTCATGTGTGTGTGCATGTGTACATATGTTTGCACAGATTGACATGACATGTATGCAATGGTTCTGGAGGCAACAGCTCCATCTTGTTTGCTGATCTTCAAGTACTGCCCATTTATTTTTTTGAAACAGAGGGTCTCTCACTAGCCTGGAACTTGCCAGATAAGTTTAGGATCACTGAAAAGTCCTAGGGATTCTCCAGCTTTATTTTAATAGCCTCAAGCTTACAAGTACTGCCATGACCAGCTTTTTCATGGGCATTCTGGGGGGCTTTATTCTCTTCCTCCTGCTTACATGACAATCACTTAATATACTCAGCTCTCTCCCAAACCCCTGTGCCTCTGATTGGTACATACACGTATATCTTAACATAATTACTAATATATTAGAATTTGTTTCCTGGATTAACTAGCTACATAATAGATGTACATTTTCAATCAAAAGCTATATTCACTGACACACTTATGGTAGGTATGTCAGCATTTTATGCTCAGAAGTATCCTATTACAGCATACTGAAAACTGAAGCTCTCGTGATATGTCAGCATCATCACGTAATTTTATTCATAAATCAAGGCCTTAAAATAAATAGAGCTATCAATGAGGACTTGATCAAGGGACTATCTTTGTTGTTGACATTGTAGCCAAAAAAGAAGTTTGACATTACCTACTTGAAAACCTTTCTAGGATAAATTAATTGTGGCCATGCATAACTGCATGGAATTTTGGTGTCTCAGCCAAATGCTTCTTGCTGTGTTTGTGGATTTAGAATTATTCTGAAGAACAGTGAAAGGCCTATCAAGATAGCCCAACTGTCCAGCTCCATGTAGAGGCTGAGTGGCCTGTGTTCTGTCTAGTATGTCATAAGAATCTATCAATAAAGCAAAGTACACAGTCACTGGTGCCGTATGATGTCAGCACAACATTAGAGCTCCCATCTCCGGCTATAATGTAACATGGTAATTCTGAGTGCAGCATACTTACAGAATAAGTTTGTCAGATAATATAATAGAAGCAAAATCTCTACCCACTGCAATTACCAGGCACTCATGCTCTAGCAATAATGGCTACATTGCAGACTGTACCAGAATGTAATGGCTTAATATCACCATTCTGTGGGACAAGGAATTCAGAAAAGACAGGTGAAGGTGGCATCCCCTGCCCCAGTGTGTCTAGAAAGCTTAGAAAGCTGGGAGGGGACTTGACATCTAGGGATAAAATCACCTCAACCATTGTTCACTCCCAGATCTGGTACCTGGACTGTGGAGACACAGGATCAGGAGTGTTTGCATATAGCTTGTCTGTGTCTTGTGCCTTTATGCTTTACGGTGTCCTTAGGCTATTGAAACCTGTGCCATAGCATTCCATGATTCAAGAGAAAACTTTCAAGCAAAGAAGGTGGGCACTGCATCAATTCATATTCCTCCCTGCTCAAAGAACAATCAATGAGAGAAGACAGAAATGATTCTGATGAGCACATAGCCTAAGGATCTGGAGGTCATGACTCATTCTAGGAAATATACTTTGTACCTAAATAGGGTAAATATTGTCTAATCCTATGGACTCACTTAAGTTTGAAATAAATTCCTTTTATTAAATCAGCACTTGAAAACTGAAGTTGTGTTACACTGGCATCTTACGAAATTATTCTGATTCTTCAGTGTACTGTGTGGGCATGTCGTGCTAGGAAAATGGCTACAGAGATTTTGTAGAAGCAATGATTGTCATACCCTAAAGTCAGAAGACTCTTCCGGCTTGCTGTCATGTCATGAGTACTAGAAGTTGTTTGGTTTAATTCCTGTGCTCTACAGGTGGAGAAACTGGGGCTTTGGGGATAGACTTTGCCCAAAATCATAGAATAAGTAAATGATGAAATAAAAATTAAAAATTAGATATCTCTTTGCCCCATGACAGCATGGCTCTGTAAGAATGTTCCTTGGCTTTGCCACTTTTTAACTCGTCATCATACAGATTAGCATGATTAAAACATAACTTGGCATTCTGAATAGACGTTTTTATGTTCAATATGAATAATCCCTTTGGGCAACAAAACTTCCATTTGCCAGTATTTAGTATTTTAAGTTGTTTCTGATTTTTTCTTTTTGCTCCAAGGAAACATGATTTTAATTTATTCTTGTGTTTCATATTTTCCCAATGAATCAGTGTGTGTGTGTGTGTGAGTGTGTGTGTGTGTGTGTGTGTGTGTGTGTGTGTGTGTGTGTGTGTGTGTGTGTAGAAGGTGGGACATAGAGTGTGAGGGAGGGGATGAGAATATGAATATTTGTGAGTTTGTAAGGACCTGGAGAAAAGTGTGGCTCAGGATTCTGACTTCTGATAGAACATTAACCTCCAAGCATGCTACTTAAGGCTTTCATGCTAATTAGAACATATTTGTCTTAGTCACTATTCTATTGCTGTGACAAGATACCATGACCATGGCAATTCTTACAAAAGAAAGCACTTAATTGGGACTACCTTACAAATTCAGAGGTTCAGTCTGTTGTCATCATGACAGAAAGCATAGCAGCTTGCATGGTGCTGGAGAGGTAGCTGAGAGTTCTACATCTGAATTAGCAGGAAGAGAGGGTGACACACTTCCTGCAATGAGGCAGCACCTCCTAATCCTTTCCAACTACTGCCTCTCCCTGCTCACTAAATATTCAAATATATGAGCCCATGAAGCCCATTCTTATTCAAACCACCGCAATGCTTTTAGAAACTTAACATTTACATTATTGTAGGTTATATTTCTGTTATAGTAGTTATCAAAAATAAACAAATAAAATACTTAAAGCAATATCAAATCAAGCCAACACCTCCTATGTTCGCAAATGGTAAGACCTCCTCTGTGATCCTCACAACCTTCCAGATGTGATCTGGAACACTCCAGGCCTCTCAATTCCATATCTTACTGTATAGGTATAATGTACACTTCTTCCCCCTTCTTGCTGTATTGGACTTCCATGGTTTCCTGAATGTTCTATATGTTTCTTCTGTGCTCTCAGATGTTCTGGTCATCAGATGTCAAGATTTTATGCTGCACAACTCAACCTTAACTGAGTTCAAACGTTCCTCTGTCTGGGTGAACTTCCAGAAAGCATTCCATCAGAACTGTGGGCTTCTTCTCTCAGTCTTCGGCCCCCACTGCAATGACCAACTAAGGGACTGTGAAAAGGGGTTAGTGGATTAACAGAGAAATTGTATTCATCACCATCTCATGTTCACCTAGCAACCTTGTGAATTTAGATTGACAAGAAGTGATACATTATCCTGATTGTATTTAAATGCCACCCGTGTTTGGGCCACATCTTGCAACTTTCTTTATGTTAGAAAGTAGATATTTGGGGAAGGGTAGGGGCAACTGGTTCTACAAGTAAGCTTTGCCCAATGGTTTTCTAAATTGGTGTGGGCATCAGTTTCTTCCCTTATTTGTGATATACTGAAGCCAATAGAAACATCTCCTTGTACTTGCTCATAAATTCCACTGCATTGGACCATTACTGTTGTGTATGATTAGTTATTCTCCCTTATATTCTAGCCCCAAAGACTCAAATCTTAACAGTTTAGAATTAAAACAGTGGTTCCCAAAAGGTAGTGTCCCACCTCGTGACGGTTTCAATCAAAGTGGCCCACATAGACTCATGTTTGAATGTTTGGTCCTCAGTTAGTGCAAATGTTTAGGAAGGATTAGGAGATGTTTCTTTGTTAGAGTAGATTTTGCCTTGTAACAGGAAATGTATCACTGGGAGAGGGCTTTGAGTTTTTAGAGACCCAAGCCAGATTTACTGTGTGTGTGTGTGTGTGTGTGTGTGTGTGTGTGTGTGTGTGTGTGTGTGTGTGTGTGTTGTGCTTGATTTCTGTGGATCAGGATATAAAATTCTCAGCTACACCATCAGGAGCATGCCTACCTGCAACCATGTGCTGCAGTGGAGAGCGAGCATTTCCACCTTGACCTTTGGGTATGGCCTTCGGCCAGTGTAGATCTGAGAAACACCTATGGCCTGTGAGCACCAATATTTGGGGCATTGCCAGAGGGCCAGTTTACAATCAGGGTACACTCAGGCTCCTCTCTCTTGTGCTCTTGGATGGAGGACTTGATTGGCAGAGTGAAGCCATGGGCACCAGTCCAGCTTTCCAGGAACATCTTGACTGTATCTGCTCTCTTATATCAATGAGTATTCTCTTTTTGAGTCCCTTAATAAATAATAAGCTTTGTTTCTTAGTTGCCTGTGATTTTTTCACTATAACTGTGCTTCCTATCATGATGATCATGGACTAACCCTCTGAAACTGTTAGCAAGCCTCCTATGAAAAGCTTTCTTTTAAAAGTTGCCTTAATCATGGTGTCTTCTCGCAGCAATAGAACAGTAACTGAGACAGACCCTGATTCCATAGGAAACTATTCTATAAAGCTTAGCAGTTTCTGTTGGAAAAGATAAATTCTAATCAACTAATATCTCTTATGGCAAAAAATTATAACCTATTTTCTAGACTTACTATTTACTTCTTTATCTTTCTCTGGTTGTAGCTTATCTGTACTTAGACATTTTTCAGGAATATACATACATTTTTCCCCCCCGGATGACTAAGGAATTCAGTCTTACTGCTTACTTGTGAAACTAAAATAAATTCCTGTTACTTACTAATTAAATCACTCAGTCAAACACAAGAGATGTAACTTGCAATGTTCCTTAAAATACAAAGCTGTTGATGTCGATACTTTGAGGGTCTAAAGGGATCTAATTCTTAGAACCAGTAAGTAGAAACCTTGAGCTATTAAATAGTTTGGTTAAGGTACAAAGTATAAAAGCCAAGACTGAACTGAGACTCTATGGCATGGATGTTGGCCAATCTCAGAAGTTTGTCTGGAAGGGCTGGAAGACTCTGTGTATCTGGCAGAGGGAAGTGATCTATTCTAATTTTATTAGTGATTGTGAACAAATATTCAGGCATCATATAATATGGGATTTTGCTAACCAGCATGCATAATTAAGAAGAGACTGGGAAGACAAAGGCATTGAAACCCATGATTCAACATTTTCAGCTAATAGTTTGAAATAAAAATAGATTTCCCTAACACTTTCAATATATTGCTATATTATTGCTGAAATTTTACATTGACTCAAATGTTACACAGATGAATATATATTACAAAACTTTAAAATAACAGAAAAAATCTTCACGGCAGTAATAGGAAAACTAAGATACCCCCACCCCTACAATACCACCCATGGCAGGTGAGAGAGCTGACCATGGGGTCTCAAGAGTGGGAGAGCTAGCCATGACCCTCACTGGTTACAGTGCTTTCTCTCTGGGCAGCACAAAAGTCTGATCCTGTTGTTAGAGAAACAGGTAAGAGAAGCAGAACTGATCACATCCCCCTTGTCTGCTGTGTGGTGGCATGAGTGAGGTAAAGATGCCCTCCCCTCTCCTCCACATGCTACCTGTGGCAGGCAGAGAGCTGGCCCCAGTGCCACAACACCAAGATCATTATCCCTGCCCTACACCAGCTACAGCACATAGGAGAGCAAGCTGTACCCTGTCTGGGCAGCGTACTAGAAATGACCCTGTTCTTGGGGACACAAGGGAGCCAGCCCTAAGAGCTTGAGAGCAGGAGAGCTGGCCTAGCCCACCTTCATTTGCCCCCTGCAGCAATTTGGAGAGAGGGGCCTGCACCCTCCCTGGGCAAAAGAGTAGGGCTTACCCTGGCGTTATGAGTGAGGGGACACTGGGGACCTGGACCTACCTCAGGGCCTAAGAGCAGGAGAACTAGCTCACTCCTTGCTGTGGGCTGCCTTGGGTGATCTAGTGAGGCAATGCTGGAGAACTCACCTGGGTAGTGAAGATAAGAGAAAGCCAGAAAGCTGACCAATGCAGCTACCACCCAGGCTTAGAACCAAGGCTATGAGTTGGCCCATCCCAACATCCACCAAATCTATGAACTATTGAAGAATTTATAGGGGATGAATCTATAGATCCAAAACAGCAGGATCTCCATGACACAGGGCAGCAGCAGGATATTCAAGAGGAGCCCCAGTGAATACTCATTATCAGTGGTGGAACCAGAACCCAGAGGCCTCAAACCAGACCAATGACTCTTGGCAATGGACACTTGTAAATAAAGATGAACAGGCTAAAGGGTAAACTGTGTCTCAGTGGGTCACCCTATAGCTTCCACAACAAGAATCTTCTTCTTTTATTGGAGGGGGGTGGTTTGGTTTGATTTTGCCTTTGTTTTGTTTGGTGATTGGTTTTATTTTTAAATTTGGTTTTGTTCAGGGGGAGGTTGGCAAAGGCAGAGGGCATATGTAAGAGAAGAGGTGAGAAGTGGAATTGGAATGCATGGTGTGAAATTCACAAAGAACCAATAAAAAGTAAAAATAAAAATCAACAAATAATAGGAAAAGCTTCTAGGTCTACAATGGAAACTTTAAAAACTATCAAGTAGTTGGGCTCTGCCTTCAGGACCGTTTAATGCCAGCATAGGGAGAAGATACGCTCTTTTCAAGTCTCGGCCTATGTGACTAAAAGCACTCAGATGTTCAGTGACTAATGGCACAAACTGGAATTTACACAATAATAATAGAAATGACCCTTGGCCTGCAAGTACTAACATTGCTAAGTGCTACTTATGCATCAGAAATGCATATTTTCCACATATTGATTTGATCTTCACAGTATCTCCCGAAAAAATGAAATACTACTATACACCATATCTGAAAGACAAATAAATATTGATTTCAAGGAATCAATATTACATTATCTTACTTCTCAAAGATTAATTTTAGGACTGACTTTCTGATGCAATTTAGAGAGTTGGTTAGCTTTTTGAAGTATTGTAATTGTCTCTGTTTTCAAAGTCAGTTTTAATACAATAGAACAGAACAGCATTTAAAAATCATCATTCTTATGCTAAAGTTGATCTACTTGGAAGAGCTGAACCATGGCATGACTTTTAAACTCACAATTGTATGTCATCCATCTGTGAACACATTGTGTATAACCTTGATTAAGTTCTGTATTTAAATGCTTCTAAGGCTTCTATTCACCCACCTGTAACAAGAAAAAAGCTTATCTATTTGAAAACTACTTTAAAAATCAAGAGAGCACTTGTGAGCATGGTTGGAAAGCCAGACATAAATCAGAGTAAGTAACTCTCAGTGAAGACATGCAGCTGCTCTTTCGCTAGTTGGTTGAAGTGTGTATACAAAGTTAGTGGTGGGTTGTAGACAACAGCCTGGCCACACAGCCCTTGAACTCTGACCCTTTAACTCCTGCTTCTGCCTGTTCCCATCTTAAGTTTTCCGATTTTTCTGTGGCATTCTGAGTAGACAGCTGTGCTCTGTTTTGGGAGAAAGTCTTAGTGACTGTTCAGAAGCAAACCTTGCTAATGGCAGGCAGCTCTGGCTTCCTCTCCATGATTGTTTGGTCTGGAATCTCCAAAGATCTCTCTACGGGCTTAACCTCACCCTAGACAACCTCAGTCTAGGATACAGTCTTAATTTCTAATCACTGGTTTCTTAAACTTCCTCAGCTCTGTCCTTTCTCAGGCTTCACTGTTCCTTCTACAGCCCAGACCCCATGGTGTTTCTCCAACCACTTGCTCAGTAGTGTCTGACTCTTTGCCCTCCATCTATAGGTATGTCTCCATCTGTATAGGGAGCTCAACCCTAAACAGTGAGGTGGTTTTCTCTGCCAGCTGCTTCTCTGCTTCTGAAAAGCAGGTCCAGAAGGAGGGATGGAGGGAGGACCCCTGGGCTCCCACACTGATGATCTCCAGCCCCACTGCAGCAATCTGACATTTTAAAATGCCTTCCCTACGTGCTTCCTCAGCTTTGTCTCCCACGTATACGGCCACCAGCCCAGCCCATTAGCGTCAGTCTTCTGAAGTCCATTACCTCATCTTCCTCACCTTCAGTACTCTGTTGCTCCAAATGCTAAATCCCCCCCCCCTTTTTTTTTTCCTTTTCTGTCCTGTTGGGTGGGAAGTCTAGATAAATTCCTTTTCTTTACCAATCCTTTTTTGGGTTGTGGATTCACCCACCTCTCAGTTCCTCATTTGATCCATGTGTTCTCCTTACCTACTCTTTGCTCCTTTTCTTCAGAAGAATTTTTTTCTCTGGGGCTGGAGAGATGGCTCAAGGGTTAAGAGTGATGGCTGCTCTTCCAGAGTTCCTGAGTTCAATTCCAGCTTTCACATGGTAACTCACAACCATTTATAATAAGATCTAGTGCCCTCTTCTGGCATGCAGGCATTCCTGCATGCATAACACTATATGTGATAAATAAAACTTTAAAAAGAACCTTAATTTTTTTTTTTTTTTTTTAAAAAAAAGGGGCAACAAAGAAAGAAGTTGTTCCTCCATCTGTCTTTTTGAAAGTTCCCTAATTTCTGCCCAAATGTATTGCTTTTCTATTCAAGCACACTCTCAGCTTGTCCCATCCGTACATCAAATCTTTGTGTTGTGGAAACACAGGCCCAGCTCTGCGTTTTAAAGTGCTAGCCTTCTAGTAGAGGGAGCCGTGATGAGCAGGTGGGTGGATCGGGCAGAGGGCTTGCAGAAAAGGAGCTTGAATACTATAGAAGAAGTGGTGGAGTGGCTGGGGTGGGGACCTGGAGGATTCAGAGGTGAAATAGAGGCCTGTGTGGGGAAGGGTGACTGAGTTAGAGGCCTGCATTATCAGAAGAATCCAGATAGATTATCACCTGGGGAAGCCCCCAGACACCAAAGGAGGAGGGCAAAGGGCCTGAGGGAAGACTTAAGTTGAAAGTTGCAAAATTAAAGAAAAGCACTCATCTCTGCTGCTGCCTTAATACCCATCGTCCTCAGACTGACTCCAGCGCAGCTTGCCTCCTTCTACTCTGAAGCTCCTATTGGTGGGATTACTAACAAGATGCCCGCCCCATTCCCTGGCCTCTTTTGATGCCCCTTTACTGGTCTGGTTCTCTGACATTTCTGTCTTCTGTCCCTGAGTCCTTCAGTCACTGAGACTTCTTAATACCTTTGTGCATATCCATGTACACGGTGTCTGAAGGTGTGTATACCCCATGTTTGCATCCTGAGTTCTCAGTCTGTCTGTCTGTCTGTCCTTCCATATCTATGTTAAGTGACCATCAATAATTGTGTATATTTATGACACATAATGTAATATTTTGATCTGGTATACTTATAGATTTTAAAAAGATGATTGACATGCACATACCTCGTTTGCATGTGTGATAGGAATTACAAATAAAACCTATTTTAACTCATTTTAAATGCACAGTATTGCTGATCATGACTGTCATACAAAATAACTGCTCACTAAGACTTCAGTCTGAGACTTGGTACTTGTAAACCTACAGCACCCCTTTTCTCATCCCTTCTTCCCCCTTCCAGATCATGGGAATCACCATTCTCTCTGCTTTTAGGTTTGTTTGTTTTTGATTCCACATATGAGAATTCAGTATTTGTCTTATAGTATTTGGCTGATTTTCCTCAGCAACATTTTGCCTCCATCCACATTGTCACAAATGTCGTCATATCTTCCTCTTTAAAACCAAAGGATGCCGAGGCTGTTTCCACATCATGGATGTTAGGAACGGTGCTCTGGACATACTGAGCTCATACTTCATTGTCTAATGGTTCTTTCTAGATTACTTCACCCACACGCAATGCTTTAACTTATAGGGTGGGGATATGTAAAAATATATATATATATCTATAAAAGTGACTAGTGACTTCAAACCTACTTACAGTGCTGCTAAAGGCAGTATGTTCAGTGCTTAGCTCAGTTCTCATCTGTAGCTACAATTATGTTACATGTCTCCCCCACTCTCTGCCAGTTCCCCAGTCACCAGTCAAGTTATTTCTGTAGGGTATGAGAAAATGCTGAAGATCCTAGACTTGAATCATATAAAAAAGCAAGGAGTGTTTATTCATATTCTAGCACTGCATGTGGGGTTGTTCACCTGTACAAAATGGTGACAATCTTGAGAGGGCCACATAGGCTACTCCTAAACACAGCTAATGGGAACAGCAGGGACAGTTGGGTTATCTCAAGTGTGGTTGGTTAAACAAGCAATGTTATATTAGTATATTTTTAATTGACCTATGCTTAGTCTTACCATTTTTGGACATACTTGGACAAGGTTGGACATGACTCAGAAGGATTTGGCCTTGAGACATTGTGAGGCTGGCTTAGGCCTAGTCCCTGAATGCAAGGACATTGTGGATAAATAGTACTTTGTAGGACAGATACCTGGTTTGCCCTTCTCAGATAACCGAACCTAAATTCAGTTGTGAGGGTGGGAGAGTTTAATCCTTTCATTTTTAGCCTCTTCCTTCCCTTCTCTTATCTGTGGACACCCATTTGGGTAGGACCTTTACCACTTCCTGTTTTTCCAGGTAGTTCCTTCCTGATGATTCCTGATCTCATTTCCTGTCACCCACTGTGTGTTACACTGCTGTGAGATGATTGTCCTAAAACTGTTATCTCTCCCCTGTTAAAACAGTAATCTGGCTTCTCTGTGGCCCAGGAAAGCTGGAGAGGATGACCAAGATGGTATGTGAGTCCCCAGCCTTGTTTCCCACAACTCCCACACACTCCTGCACTCCATCCTTGCCCAACTCTGTCAAGCCTGCCCACTCTGCTGGTTTGGTTGTTTGTTTTGTTCATTCCAGTGTCTTCCTATATGCTGCAGTCTGTCTTCAGCATGCCCTCTGATTGCAGTCTCAGGAAGCAGCCAGCCAGTCTTCTTCAGTTCTGGTAAAAATACACACAGACTGCCCATAGCCTTCATCAGGTTGTGTTCCTGTTGACCCTGACTGCTCCAGCTGACTCTGTGATGTGCCTATCATATAGCTTGCTTATTTTGTCTACCTGTGTGTTTTTTCTTTAGTATATAAATTCAGAATCATGATTCTTTTATTAGAATCTCTCCTCTCTCTCCCCCTCCCTCCCTCCCTCCCTCCTTCCCTCCCTCCCTCTCTCCCTCTCTCTCTCTCTCTCTCTCTCTCTCTCTCTCTCTCTCTCCCCCTCCCTCCCTCCCTCCCTCCCTCCCTCCCTCCCTCCCTCCCTCCCTCCCTCCCCCCCCTTCTATGTAAGACCTGTGTGCAGGTGCCTGTGGAGGCCTTATGTGACCACTAGAGCTGGAGTTACAGATAAGATAGCTGTGAGCTGTCTGATCAGACTACTGTAAAGTGAACTCGGATCCTTGGGAAGACCATTCTCTGACTTCTGAACTTGTCCTTGATTATCAGCCGTCTCTTCCAACGTGGGGCAGTGTTAGTTAGCCCCAGCTCTTACTCAGCCTGGCAATCAGAAGGGAATCATGGTGACTTACACCTAAAACACTGGAATCTTAGCTGCACCTTTGTTATCTCTGTGTCTAGGGCCAACAGGCTTATCTATCCTGTTAGGAGAGAAGACACCTGCTGGTGTTCTGTGGAAACAAGAAGCAGCTTTAGATAAGCGAAGTTCCAGAAGAGTCTGGGCAGAGTAAGACAAGATGTCAGACTTGCCTACTTCAATCTATGACACAACCAAATGCATATGGAGAAGTTTAAAAAGGTCAACTTCATAGGTCTAGAAATGACATATCATCCATGAGGAATTGTTTAGATTGCTGAAGTAGGAAGTAGCAAAAGGGGAAATATCATTTTAATAATATTTAATAAAACTAATTAGGTTTAGTAAAATTTAACAAGATTTAATAAAATCTTTCTCTGCACTTGTCTGATTTTTCTCCCTGAACAGAATGGGTAGCATGTGCTCCTCTGGAGTTGGAGAGAAGCAGGTGCATTGTCTTCAAAGGCAGTTTGCATCAGTGGATTTTGAAACATGGGAAATTATTGAAACATGGGAAATTACCCTTCACGCATATAATTTCTAGAATGTGATGTTCCATCTTGTCTTCTGTTGGCAGTTCTTCTATATGTTCTCTCTGCCTGTTGCTGATCCTCCTCCTGTGAGCTCAGCCCTCTGTATCCACAGCCTCAGCACCTGTTCCTTCAAACAAGTGGATTCAAACTACTCAAAAATGACTGCAGCCTTGCTGAACATGTACAAACTATTTCATGCCATTAGTTGCTAAACAACAGAGGAAAACAATTATTTATATAAAATATGCTCTTTGGGGGTATGAGCATTCTAAATCACCTAAAGCATACAGAATATATATGTATAACTTATATGTATATATAGTTAATGTAAGGTATTTGTACATCCTCCTCATATTTTGCCACCCTGGTGGGATCTTAGAATGCCTTTTTAGATACTGAGGGATGACTATGGTCTTCTTTTCTTATTGGAAAATCTTTTTTCTCACAAAAATCATGCTTTTCAAACATTTACTACTTCAATGTTTCACCGGGCTGGAATGAAGCTTATTTAGGAACTGTCAAAATTATATATATAGTGAAGAACAGCTGAGTATGGAAGCCAAGTACAGCAGCTTTCTCTGCCGTCTGTGCTGTTTATTCTGACTCCCAGGCAGCAATTTCCCAGGCTCCTGATGTCCCTACTTCAGCTAGTGTCCTGTGTCAGCAGTGACTGCAGAGAGTCGGGGCTATGATCCAGGTACCAGTAACAACAAATGACGGCTTCTCTGGTCTCAGTTGGTTCATATGTGTGAACCAGATGGTTTCCACATCCTTCTCCATTCTCTGATACCAAGAAAGCGGTTAGTGAAGGAAAGTTTAAGGGCTAGGAGAAAAGTATCTGGAGGATGAGGGGTCACTTTAGATTGAGAATATGGCAGAAAATCTCCACAGGGAGGCAGGGGAGATTAGGAAGGTTAGGAGGTGTATGTGATGCTATTAAAGCTTGTGTGCCTGTGAGAAAGCATTCTGCCTTTTCAGAGGAGAGCATTACGGTGGAAAACTCACATACCATTAAACTGACCAGAGGCAACTTCTAATTACTTAGTTCAATAATGCTAAGAATAGTCAGATGATTTGATAGCCACCACCATCATCCGTCTCCAGAATAATTTTATCTTTCCAAATTAAAACTTGGGGTTATGAATGTAGCAATATTAACATGCTTTCCCAGCATATACAAGGCCCTGAGTTCAATCCCTAGTAGTACAAAAAAAAAAAAAAAAAAACAAACAAACAAAAAAATAACACAAAGAAAGCCCACAACCATTCCAATGAACCAGTAACTTCTCATTTCTCACCCTCGTTCCCTCATTGTTCCCATTTTCGCCTCCTATTGTGACTCTTTGAGTGCCTGATAGACATGAAATTACACAGTATTTCTTACTGTGTGACAAGCATACTTCACTTAACACGCTGTTTTCAAAGTCTATCCTGGTAGGATATGCCATATTACATTTCCTTTTTCATACTGACTAATATTGCATTATGTGCATATATCACATTTTGTTATCCATCTCTCATTGGACATGTCTAGTGTCTCTCTTAGCTCTTCTGAGCCATGTAGTTGTAAACATATATTTAATTCTTTTGAGGGATTTCCAAACGTATGTCCATGGCAGCTGTATCATTTTACATCCCCGCAGAGAATGTTCAAGGGTGACTAGTGGCTACATGTCTTCTATCTACATCAGCTGACTGTAGCTCAGAGTGCACCTGAGACAGTGACAAAATGTTCAAATATGATAACAGACTGGTGCCAGAATATGGAGGGTCTTGAAGCCAGGATATGGCACTGGTGCTTATTCTGCAGGCTATGGGAAGTTGGTTAGGCAAGGACAAAATTACAGTGGTGCTACAGGCTTCTTAACAACTGAAGAATGCAAAAAATGTGAATTGAGACCTGGAGGCCAAGACACTGGCCATCGTTCAGTTACAGCCAGCTATCTAGGTTAGAGATTTAGTTCTAGTGTAAATCCTGGATTCTAAGCAAGAAACATGGGTTCCAAGTAGGAAGGCTGGAAAGGTAGGGATGAACGCAGAGAGTGAATGGGGTTCTTGAGAATAAAGAAGGTGTTTTTGCTTGTTTTGAGGAATTCTACATGGGCTCAGCCAGCCATACAATGCTGATCATCTTAAGTATATCATGTGGAGTGATAGTAAGAAGTGGTACATCCCTTATTCTTTGTCATTTTGCTTTCCAAGGTGACACATAGAGATGGGAGAGACCCAAAAAGTCAGGTGGCTTTTGGCCTAGTAAGGAATAGGCTTTGAACCAGGGCTGAGGGTATGGCTGGGTGGTAGAATACTACTTACTCCATCTTCATGACTCATGGGTTTCATCCCCATAGTGGAGGAAAGGCACAGAAGGAGGAGAGAGAGCAGAGAGAGCAGCTACGGAGCTGTTTCTTTGCAGGGAACATCCTCTTTAGCTGCGGGTTACAGAGTTGGGCCCTGAGTAAGAAAAAAAAAATGTGTTAGGATGTTTATGCAGAGAGCTGAAACACCAAACCCAAAGTAAAGAATGAACTGCAGGCACCAAAGGTGTGTCTAAATAAGATCTAAGCTGGAAATACAAAGCTCTTATTTTTATGCTTATTCACATAATAAAAAGTGACTGTATTATGACAGCCCACAAGTAGTATATCTGTTATCTAGAATGATTGGCATCGGCCATGGTTCAGATTTTGGGGGATTATAGATCATAGAATCTTTATAGACATTTTGCCAACTGTATCAGAAGATATTAAATCCAAAATGGTTTAAAATGTAAAACTCATGAACACTGATACTTAAGTTTCATATTTTGAGTTTTCCAATTAGGAGTGCACAACTTGCCTAAGAAAGGTGTTTGTGTGGCCCTTTGTTCTGTGTTGGCTATATGTCGTCTTAAAAACACCCCTTTCTCTCTTATCTTTTGTGTTTTGGTCTCTGAAGATTCCACAAAGGCAAAGGGTTCCTTTAGGTGTTGTCCTCTGAGCAGACTGCAGTACTTTCTCCTGCCATGTGCATGGCAGTAATGGCTGAGTAGCCAGGGTGGATCTCAGTTTTGTGTATTTCCTTTTGAGGTTCCAAATAACTTACATTTAAAGTAAATGTAGTTAAGGTTTATAAGCTGTGTGATGATCTAAGCATGGGCAACCACCCTGTCCTTTTTTATATGAGTTCTGATGATCAGAATCCATTCCTCTTACAAGCAATATCCTAGCTTACAGGTCTCTTACTTCCCCATAGGTCTTTATGTGCAAGTCACACTGAAAACTGAAAACAGCCTTTCCCAGGTTTATGGTTGTGAATCTATACTGCTGAAACCAGATCACAAAAGCATTTGTCAAAGCCCAGCCACCATCCTCAAGGGTCATTCAAGTGTGTAGATATACCCATGAGAACTGGACTCCCCATTTGGCTCAGCTGGGCCACATTTGAGCTTTATGAAGATGTTGCAGTCTAACCAAGTGCTGTATACATCATCAGAGGGTTGTTTCTGCACTTGGGACTAATTGCCTAAAAGAATCAACAGACTTTGAAGGCACTATTTGATGTTTCCAAAGAAGTCCTTGGAGCCTCCAAAGGAATAAATCTTTTCCTCTCTTCTTTGATGGGCTGCAGAAAGATAGTGAGTTCTTTACCAACAGGAGCTCAGCTGTGCTCCTGTCATTCTCAGCATTGTGGGTGGCAGAGCAGGGTGTCCCACAGTGATACCCCAGGAAGTAGCAAAGGCTTCAGAAGAGAGCCAGTTCCTTCATTCACCCTTCCTCAAGGCCAGTGCACTGTGCCTTTTTGAATTTTAATTGGATGACCGCAGGAAATAAGACCACACTTATTCACGGTACCAGACTCTTTTCTATGTATGAAATCAAAGACCAGAGCTCTAGGTTAAAAACGTTCCCAGGAGTCAAAATGCGAGGAAGAGAACTTGACAATGTGTGTAGAGAAGATGTATTTCCCACAGAAGGAACTAAGGAGAGTGAGGAAGAGGAGAAATGGCCTATGAGATGCCCTCAAGAGCTGTAACTCAGCACCAGCCAGTACATTCCCTCGGACACTTGTTTCTGTAGCTAACCAGAGATGACGGTTCGTTGCCAGCTAATGTGGCATTTGAGAATAAGATAAAGATGTGGAATAGGAAATATGGTATAAATCAAAGATAAGAGCTTCTCTCCAAATTTGTTGGATGTTATTAACTTCTGTCTACCTTTAAGAAAAATGCCCACAATGCCAGTAATCCTAGAGAAGGACATAGACTCAACGAGCTGTTTAGTCTTTAGATATGGAGGTTCTGTAAGGCGGACCTCAATGAGCATCTTCCTAAGAACTGAGTGAGGTGGTAAGGCTCCATCTTTAACCTGGCAGGTGATACTCAATGGCATGGTACTCAACACAGATTGAAAACAACATAAATACACTTGTGCCCATTTCTCTTCCTTCCTAATATGACGTGTTTCATCAGCACTGACAGAAAGAACAGTGAAGATGAGGGGAACGTAATGTATCCTTGGCTATGTGCCACAACTGTGGGGAGAGATTGTTAAACACTCCAGTATTTGGTAATAATGGTGCTGGAGGTTGAACTCGGGAGTCTGGCACATGCTAAGCAAGCACTCTATCACTGACCCAGTCAGTGATTCACTATTAATGAAGGTTTGCCTTGAACTCACACTGTAGCCCAGGCAACTTTGAACTTGTGATCTTCCTGTATCAGCCTCCAAACTATGCCACTAAGATATTATTTTTTCTGTGAAGTAAATTAGGTAGGGAAGTTGAAATAGTTCTCCTCAATACTACCCTGAGGCCAGAATTTTAACATGGGCCTTTGGCCTTGAACACACATATTCTGAGGTTTTATTCACACTGTTCAGAGACAGGAAGATGTAAGACTAAATATGTTGTGTGCCTGCCATCATACAGGATACTTTGAGCATTGTTTTAATGCTTTGCGAAGATTTGGAATAGGAAGGGGCACATGTTTATATCCCTATCTTCTTCCAAGATGTCCTATAAGTCACTATAGTTGTGTCATCAGTAATGAATATAATTTCAGAGATAATTTTAGTGTTCAGTTTTAAATTAAATAATCAGTAATATTTATATTATAATGCTATTATAAAATGTATACAATCGGAGTAAGAACACATCCTAACTGTATCAGATTTATTCTATTCCTAATAGTCTGTTTTTGATAATCCTAAATATATAAATAGTCTTGTATCTAACATTACAAACATTCCCTGTGGCTTTATGAGGGTTTCATAACTGGCTTTTGGACTCATGGGATTTTTTGATTATTAATTTTATTTCAAATTTTCTAATCATGGGATATGGAGGTCTATTAATTATAAAGGCACTTGTGGTAAATCTTGGTTATAGAGATACAGTGAATGGCTGAAGCTCACTTTCCTGGAACCACCCACCACCCTTTCTTGTTTTGCTTTGCAGGGATCTACCGGACAGAGAGAGACAAAGGCACTTTGTATGAGCTCACTTTCAAAGGGAACCACAAACATGAATTTCAACGGCTTGTCCTATTCCGACCCTTTGGTCCCATCATGAAAGTGAAAGAGGAAAAACTGAACATGGCCAACACACTTATCAACGTCATCGTGCCCTTGGCAAGGAGGGCAGACAAGTTCCGGCACTTCATGCAGAACTTCAGGTGTGTTCATTTGCGGGATCCCTGCTCATTCCCTGTCTCACCTTCATTTCCCTTGCCAGGAGCTAAGGCTCCTTTTCCTCTCCCCCACTCAGTTCCCTTCATATAAAACCTGCCATTTGTATTTGCTTCTTCCTAAAGCAATTGTCCTTGCTTACGTGTATTTTCCTTAGAGGGAAGTCTAGGCAGGATGGGCTATCAACAGCATTGCACGTGGACCTTCAGCTCTGACTTGAGCCTGGGCTCCCCAGCCAAGAACGAAATTCTCAGGGACAAACAAGTGAGGTCCAAAATCATCAGGAGCAGGCAGGATCCAGCTAGTGGTGACAAAGCCACATTGGCAATGACCTTGACAAGAAAGAGGCCCTGGCTCTGCAGAAGACTGGCCTCATTTGCTGTTCAGCTCTAACTGCATCCAGAGTAGATTAAGCTAAAGTCTATTTCTTATTCTAAGCTACATACCCTAAGAGGCTGAATTTAAAGCTATGGCAGGAAGGCTTTGGGGATTTGTGTTTAACAGTACTCAGTAAGTAGACCTTTACCCATGTTGGAGCTGATGCATACATGACTGGAGACTATCTGCTGAGCAACAGTGGGTCTCGTTACCTTTTATGTGTAAAATCTACATATAGGCTGAGGTTAACTAGCTAAATTATTGTTACCTTGTTTTAAAGAAGCCAGCTTATTTTGTCCAATTATACATCTTGAAAGATTTAGCTGAATTTTTAAAAATCTCTTATCATTAAGTTCATATTATTAAAAAGTCAGTGGCATTCAGTAGAAGAATGTGGTCGGTAGCTCTCACAACCCTGGCTCAAGAGCACAGGATTGTGCTCAAGATCTTTTTGTAATTAAGTCATTTGAATCAGGATCAAATCATCTTTGAAGAGACCATTGAAGTCATCTGGTAATAGAAGTCAAAAGCTGCATCTGAGAGCCAGGAGCTGCACCAGGATAGTGCATTCAACGACAGATTCCCAGAGCAGGTGGGCACTGGGGTAGAGACTGGTGGAGTATCTGCTGTGCAGCCAAGGAGTTCCTGACTATGTGTAGGGCTCCGAAAAGGTGGGATGTAAAATCATGTGTACCTATGGTATTTAATTCTATGTAAAAAAAAGTAAAAAAGATGATTTTCAAAACACACTTGAGGGGATTGTGCAAGACACAGTGCTAGAAAAAATGAACAAGCACAGCTCAAAAACGTCATTCCTTTTCCCACCTACATTTAAAATCTGGCAAATTAAGCCAAAGAGGTCCCACGGGAACTCCCAAATAATCTGGGCTGTCACAAAGTCCCGTTGCTGAAGATAACACCTACACAACTCACTGAGCATAGAGAGGCAGAGCTGGTGCCTACCTGGGCCTTCATTCCTCTGCACTAACATCTTTGGTACAGGACAGTGCTCTGCACACAAGCAAAGGAGAAATGTAGATATCAACCCATCTATAAACTATGTGTCTATAACAGTGTCCTGCCTGCAAGAGATGTTTCTGCAATGGTGGCAAAAGGTTTGTAGGAGTGGTCAACTAATGTCTGGTTTGACTGAAGGCTCACTCTAAGAGGCCCACTCATTTACTGCATGGGTGACCAAGAACCAGAGACTAGATAGCACGGGACTTAGGGTAAAACCAAATACTACTGTTAACAAATGTACAATAAAATGACTCCTAATGACATCCTGCTAGACTCGAAGATCGTTGCCTTGCTCAGAGTTCATCAGAGATGTTTCCTATCTGCAGCAGATACAGAGACCCACAGCCAGACATTATGTAACGAGTGAGAGATCCTGGAACACTCACCCCTGAGGGAGATCAAATTCCCCCCTCTTAGTATTAGGAAGCAGAAGGACTGTGAGAGCTGTTAGAGGGTATGGAAGACACTAAAGAAACAAGACCCTCTAAATCAGCATAGGAACCCAGAGAGACAGATGCAGCATGTAAAATGTCAGCAGGGGTCCAAGAGGAGAAGTGGGCACATGCCTCCATCCCTAACAGAAGCAATCTCCAATTGAAACTGCTTGTACATGACGAGTTTTCCACATAGGGAGTCTCACTGGGGAAACTGCTCTTAATGGTAGCTACAAGCCCAGCAGTAGATGGCCAACAGGAAATGAACAGAACTGACAGCATTGAAGATTCCTTGTCTCTTAATGTTGTAACAGGGCTTTTCTTTTTTTTAAAAAAAAGGTTTTTTATTTTTTAATATTTTACATTTATTTTTTTATATCTGTTGTGTATATTACCTCATAACTACCCAATACTGTATATTTTGTAGATTGTTTTTAAAGCAACCCACAGCAAGACATTATTTACCTTAATTCAATACCATTGCACATGACCTTTCTTAACATATATTGATGGAAAGGATAATTCACTGGCTATAAATAATTTAATGCTGCATGAGATATTATACATGTTCCATTTTTAATGAACTAAATTTTACCTCCTTAAATTTGTAGTAAAAAATAATCTGAGTATGCTAGAAGGAACTTGTGGGCTTCTAGCAAACATTTCTTCACTCTGAAGAGATATTAATTCATAAGAAAGCTTCCTTATGTTGAAAAAGGTACTCACAGAACAAACTATGGTTGGAATTATAATGTCCTATAGTATAACACAAAATTGACAGAGGAACTGCCATGGGAAAAGAGAATCCACCCATTTGTATGCTCTCCCTCTCCATGATTCCTCCATAGTTCAGGTTTAGTCACTGGTGCTTTTACCTAGTTGGGGGATGCAAGCCTTAGTTTCTGGTTTGCAAAAGGCAAATTCTGTATTCAGATTTGTTCCATTTATCTAGATTTCTTAAGATAACATTCCATTCCTCAGTTCTTGGTTGTGTTTAATGGGTGAGAAACACAAGGATAGCCATAAATGCTCTAACACAGACTGCCTACTGTTACCTTTGTAGTATTAACAGGACAGGTTGGCTTGACTTAAGGGCTTGGAACACGCTTTACTCAGAACTTTATAGGCTTACTTTTAACATTGAATAATACCGTGGAAATATATTAAGAATCTTTCATTGATTTCTTCTAAAAGCGCCTTTTGCCTCAAGGCCAGAAGAATCCCTCTTTAGTCTTGAATCATAGTAACTCAATCAGGATATGTCTCCTCTTGGTATTGATTGTTCTCTAGACCTGCTTGGGATATAGTTGCTATGTTCTTTTATGGACTGTTTTATGTTAAGGGGTGATGATGGTTCAAATGAGAATGGCCCCTATAGGTTCATATATTTGAATGTTCACTCCCTAGTTGGTGGAATTGTTTGGGAAGAATTGGGAGGTGTGGCCTTGTTGGAGGACATAAGTCATGGAGGTTGACTTTGAGGTATCAGAAGCCTATATCCTCTCTCTCTCTCTCTCTCTCTCTCTCTCTCTCTCTCTCTCTCTCTCTCTCCTCTCTCTCTCTCTCTCTCTCTCTCTCTCTCTCTCTCTGCCTCATGCCTGTAGATCAGGATGTAAGCTCTCAGCTACTGCTCCATGCTAGCCTGCCTACTGCCATGTGATGATAGTGAAAGACTATAACTTTCTAGAACCATAGGCCCCAATAAACTCTTTGCTTTTTAAGTTGCATTGATTATGGTGTCCTTTCACGGCAGTGGGAAAATAATTAATATGGGAGTTTTATGGTGAATGCATGACTTGCTCAGTTCTGTGCTACATGGGCACAAATTATCTATATCATAACTTGTTTACATTTATTAACATCTCCAAGTTTCTTGTGTATATGTTTTGTGTACATGGCATATATGTATATGGCATGCATATATATATATGTGTGTGTGTGTGAGGTAGCGTGTGTGTTGTATATATATGATATATATATAGTGTGTGTGTGTGTTGTGTGTATGTGATGTGTGTGTGATACATTCATGTGAGAGTGCCAGAACACAGGCCCATGTGTGTACATGCAGAGGCCAGAGTAGCTATCTTCCTCTATTGTTCTCCATCTATTGCCTAGAGAAAGGATCTCTTACGGAACCAGAAGCTTCCTTTCTGGCTGGAAGAGCAGCAAGTGAACTCTTGTGATATCTCTGCCTTTGCCCCTCATTGCTGGGCTTACCACCATGTGCAGCCGTGCCAATCTTTTTATATCAATGTTGGGATTCAAACTCGGATACTCATGCTTTCAGAGCAAGCGCACTTATTCCCTGGGTCATCTCCCAAGCCTTTCTCAATTTTGAATGCCTTTCCCTTTGCCTGCATGCATATGAGCCTGCTCTTTCTATCTTTTAAAAATGAATCCTGTATCTTTCTAAGATGCTTTTGTCTTGGTGTTGATTTATTTCCCGAGGATACATTGTGCCTCATACCATTACTTTGTTTTGCTTTAAAATGAACTTTTTAAAATTGAATTAATATTTTGTGAAGGAGGAACAATCATAAGAAAGTTACTTTTGGTTGATCCTTATTTCTTTGAGACTATATTTTCTTTTTCATTTTAATGCCATTAAAAAAAAAAAAAAAAAACCCTATCTCTGTTCCCCTTTGTCCTTCTTCCCACACTCTCTTTCTTTCTCTTCTTGCCCAAGGGTGTGGTTGCTGTTTTACAATCAAAGGCCTGCCTAGTCTACCTCATCTGAGAGCCACTGTGCCCACCCCTAGCTGTATTTTGGCAGCAGAATATCTGTCGGATGATCCTGGCTGCTGTGTGATGGTATGGAGCTTTACCAAGCCACCTTCTTATTCACCTTTACTACTCACAAACAAACCAGAGCTACAAAGACGCTTTCATGAGTGACAAGCTTGAGACATGCTAAACTTTCTCACCCAGGTTGTTTTAACAAAGAGTTTTCTTTGGGTTTGATAGAAAGTGCTTAGAAGCTCTAGGGATGGACCCAAAGACAAAGCCTGGGCAGGCCTTTGGCTGAGAAACAAATTCATCACTATGCTTGTTCTCTGAACTTCCCAGCAGACAAGAAGAAAGGGGGAAGACAAGAGCTAGTTTATATTAGCCTTCGGATTTGATGAGAAAAAAACCATTGCTGTGTGAGGCAAGTTTATTTCCAGCAGTAGACTTTTAGGGCTTTTATTTAAGAGGTAATGAATGTCAGGTGATGATATTTCTAGCATGCACAACAATTACAAAGGCAAGAACTGGGTATTTCCATATCCTGATAAAGAATCAAAAATCCTACTTTGTCCTTTGGGACCAATATAGATGACTCCGGTCTTGGTGGTGCAGGGTTTCCAGGAGTGACCTCATCTTGGATCCTGGAGGTCATTGGCTGACACTTAAGAAGGCTCCTTTGTTGCTGCCATCAGGTTGACCTGCATCTGAAACCCAGAGTCCTCACATGTCATTTCATCACCCATGAATACCCTCTCATCCCTTGGGATCACAGGGTGTGTGGGGCTCCCAGGGGAACTCTGCTTAAGTCAGATCATGTTTGCACGTGTTCTCTTAGCCCAGGAGCTATGGGCTTAGACCGCCTCCTCTCTTTGCTTTGGTTAACTGCCTCATTTGGCCTTTGAAGCTCCCTCATAGTTGGCCATGACTGCTGAGTTTCCCTCATCTGTGTTATGGATTTTAGGCTCATCTGTTATTCCATTGTGTGCTTTGTTTTGTATCAGGAACACTCTCACAATAACAAAACTGTTGCTCCTCAGATCGTTATCTCCATCTCTCCCAACACAGTGGGGGATTTTAATGGGAAATAATCTTCATAATTTTGAAAGCTTGCTTTCTGTTTCCGCCAATTTTTTCTGGCTTTTTATTTTGGCTGTTTTCAGCTGGAATGAGCTTTTTCCTTGTCGAGTTTCTCTCCAGACTGGGGGGGTATGGTTGTTTGAATGTCTCTCCTTTTCTCCTTTTGGTTCTTTTTTATCCCTCTTAAGGCATTCTTGATGTTTTAATGTACTATCAGGGTCATCTTCTACTTGACTTTTTTTTAATTTCTTTTTTTTTTTTTAGAATCACCCCATTTAGTCTAGAAATTTTAAGAAGGCTCTGGAAGTTTCCAGGGAAAATTTTTAAAGCAGGAATTATATATTTTGAGTTGAAACAGCCTTTCAACATTTGACTAAACTAATATAAGTGACTGTAAGTCCTCCGGCCACAGGATTGGGACAAAGCTAGATTCCTATGTCTGCACTGTCCTTAAAAAAAGAATGCTATTTTGTATCGTACAATCTTCTGTGGTGTTAGCTGATAAGGTTGGGAGGCCTGTCTCTAGAGTCCTGGGAGCCTGAAGGGGGTGTGGCCAGCCCCATCAAAAGGGGCTGCTGGGATCTTGAGCGCCCCATTTTGTTCCTGCTTTCTTGGAGATTGGATCAGCATCCATCGACTGGATCATCCTTTCACCAAGGGATCATCCTAAGGTTTAACTTGTAATTGTGAGTGTTAAAATACTCTCCAATAAACATGAATCCTGTATTTGGTACATTGCAAGTGAGATTTACTGTAATAGTCTTCTTTGTAATCCATGTCCCAACCCAAATCCTGTGAGCCACTTCCCTACTCACAAACCAGAGCTACACCAAGAAGCTTTCAAAGCTGACGAACTTGACAAAGGCTAACCTTTATCAGCCATGTTGTTTTAATAGTTATCCATAGGGCCCTAACAGAAGAGGTACTTGGTTTGAGCGACAGGTCATATAAAGATGATGGTCACGTAGAAGAGCGGTCGTCTTCTGTATTGCAATGAGAATAAGGAAAGTTGCTTGACTGCAGGTCAGAATCCACCATCACTTCTTAACAATGATCAGAACAGCCAAATCATAGGATGGTAGAACTTTCTGCTAAGTCAAGTTGGCAAAGGAGTAAGGGAAATGATCACCAAACTCAAAACAAATTGATAGAAGCAGAGGCCAGATACCCCAATAACCCTCTGCAACCTCCCCAGGATGACGTATGTTCCTTACAGTATTCCCAGTTCCTTTATCACTGAGAGATTCTCTTCCAGTTGAAGTAAGAAACATTGGTGTACTGGGGGACAATGGGCTCCTGTTGCCTGATTCCTGATACATCTTCCTGTACCTGATACATTTGAATAGAAACTGACTTATAAAAGGGTAGCAGTGAGATCCCTTGTAGCTAAGCCTTTCCTTGGCTGTGAAAGTGTCCTGTTCCCACCTGTGTAGGGCTCTCTCCCCTGTGATGCTCACCTGAGATGATCTCCCCTCCACAGAACCCATCAACCCAAAGTCGACCGTTCTTGCTGTCCTTAAGGCTCATCAGCCTCCATAACTGCAGTTATTCCACAGCGCAATACATTATAGTTCTTCCGTTATCCTGGTTTTCCTGGAACTTAAGCATCTCCTTGCATGTGGGATTCTCACTGGTAAAACGTGGAGAATCTGAAGGAAACCTGGATTGTTATTCTCCTGGAGGGAATTAGACATGATAACTTTTTGTGAATCCTTCTCCAAAGGGGAAAAGTTAATTGCATAGCCCAGGTACTCACTGAATGTGGCTCTTGAGTTTGTGTGTTGATCTTATTTATGTTACTACAGCATAGTATTTACAGATAGATATGATAAGGGGATTGTGCAGCGCAGGCATGGTGGTTTATGACTACAATCTCAGCCCTTTCCTTGATGAGGGAATATTAATGAGATCTTGAAGCCAGCCTGAGTCACATAAGAAGTTCCAGGCTAGCCTGGGCTATACAATAAGAGACCCGGCCTCAGGGGAAAAAAAAATTTAAAAACTCAAAAGAACAAAAAGTAGTTTACTTAGGTCATATTGTTAGAGATTTAAGGTGTAGTCTGACATGGACTTGTACTTCAGGACGGTGACAGTGTATTGTGGCTGGATTCACTGTGAGAACACGTTAGATAAAGAAAATCAGCTTGAAGGAGAGAAGCTTTCAGGAGCCAGATAATACCTTGCTCTCCAAACTTTGTCCCCCTCCCTCCTCCCCTCCCCTCCTCTCCTTCCCTCCCCTCCCCTCCCCTGCACTCCCTTCCCCTGTCCTTTCCTCCCCTCCCCTCCCCTGCCCTCCCAGCCCTCTCCTTACCTGCCCTCCCCTCACCTCCCCTCTCCTTCCCTCCCCTCCCTTCCCCTGCCCTTCCCTCCTCTCCTCTCTGTTCATCTCATCTCCTTTCCCTGAATGTTTTTGCCTTCCTTTCCTCTCCCCCTTCTTCCCCTTGTTCTTCCTTTCTCTTCACCCTCCATTTCCCATTTGTCCCCCCCTTTCCCTTTCCCATTTCTCTTTTTTTCCTCTTTCTTTCTTTTCTTCTGAGACAAGATTTGGCCTGGAACTTACTCTGTTTCCCAAATGCTGGAATGATGGCCATGCATCACCACGTCTGGGTAACAGCACAGGGACACACCCAAATCTCACAAAACCTACAGTAGCTCTTTCCCATGGCGGTTCCCCCAGTGACCCGGTCACCTTGTACCAAGCCCTCCCTGCTAATGGCACCACACTAAAAGCCAAGCTACCTCCACATCAGTTCCTTTATTCATGAAAACCACAGTATAGTGGTTCCCTAGGCCAGTCGCATGGGGTATAAAACTAACACCCCCAACTTCATGACACATAATTTCCTGCTTTCTCTCATTGAACACAAGGTTGCTAATCTTCCATGACTCTTCCAGTCTTTCCTGATGTTCTCAAGGGTATCTCAGATGTGCAAGGACAGGTGTTTAGTGTACACTGCCAGCCCAAGTATCATAGAACAAGGCAACCTCCCTGCTTCTGACGATAGTGAAGGAGGCATCACTCACTGATGCCTGTGAGGCTGCTCTTGTCCATGTACTCCCCATCAGTGCCCAAGCCCCACTGTACTTACACAGCTACATTCATTCCCTTCAAATCCTGGCACAGATTAGCAATGCCCCCCCTCAGTGTTTCCTGCCCTGTGAAGAGAACTCCCAGTGTTGCTTCAGCTCCCTGTTTCCCGGGCCTCACATGAGATTTCTTTTCACAAGGCATCTCAGGGTGCTTTCTTCTTGCTGCCAAGCTTCCCCTCTCACAGATCAGGTTTATTACCAACATGGATTCTTCAGACAGGGGTTCAGAACTGAGGACATTGTATACCTCATTCTTCCCAGCCCTGAGTACATTCTGCAATGAATGGAGATACTTTGGGCTTTGATAATTCATTAGAGGGATGCTGTTAGCATGAAGCTGGTGGAGGCCTGGGATGATGCTGAACACGCTTTGGCACAGGGGGCACTCTTCCCACATAATTGCAAGTTCGGTTCTGTGGTGATTTTGAGAAGTCATGCCTAAGGTAAGTTCTTTGTCTAGGGATACAACAACATCTCCTTCAAGCAGGCTCATGAATGCCTTCTGCAGATCACCAGATGTATTTGACTCTATCTGACCAGTATTAGAAACCTATAATAACCAGTCCTTCTCCAAGATTTCCATGTGGAATTTTCTTGAGGTTCCCTTTACCCTATATCTTTCTAAACACAGTATTGTGCTTAACAGTGAATCTTAAACAGTAAATAAAACCCATGCTATCCGATCTGATAGACCCATGCCTCCTATTGCTAAGGTTGCCTTGAAGACAGATACTATCAATCCTTATGGAACCAGATGTGTGAATTGTTCCATGCATAGCTCTCAGGGGTCATTGGAATACATTTTCTTACCTCTAAACCAAGACTTTGAGCAATGGTCTCCACACTTCTAAAAATGGCTCAGTCCTACTAATGGCATAACTCAAGGTCTATGACATTGTAACTTTGACCTCTCTGGAAATAAAAACATAGATATGCATAAAGCACTGTACTCTACATTTTCTGCCTTAAAAATGTATCCCAACTAGTTTCTGCACTCTGTGTGATAATGCCTCAGAAAGAACAAAGTTTATTATAGAAAATCATTCTAAAGAGATAGGGTATTTGTGATAGAGAAGCAGAATTTTCAGTTTCCAGTTTGAGGAAGCATTTTAGGACATAATGCGCCCCTGAGAGGGGTTCATGAGGCCTGAGTTCCCTGCAATTATTTATAGTTTCACTTACCACCAAGCCACAGTGTCCCTGGGAACATGCTAACAGAAGCGGGCCTATCCTGTCATATAGACAGCATTGTCCAGATACAAGGACTTAACATCGTAAAGCTAGAAGTCTGTACACGGCCTAAGTCAGTCTTTTAAGGCTTCTTTAACTTCAGTCCCTGAAACAAAGTCATATTTGCACGTGGTTGTCTAACCACATATTCCCATACACTCTCAAGGGTGGGGTAATCAATTGGAAGAGAGTTTGGGAAATACAAAGGCCATCCAGCCTGCAGTAGTGGGATCTGCGCAATCCCATATTCTCAAGGTTTTATTGTGGGTAGCTTGAGTCCTGTCTAGGAGGTAGGAAACTTCTTCAAGGGCAGACACACCAGTCCCGCCTGTTGTCTAAGATCTCCTGGTAGAGTGTCTAGTATGTGGTATATTGTCAACAAACACTTGTTGAATTTTAAAAAAAAGAGCTGGAGACAGACAGGAAAGCAAGCTTGGATTTGCCTTTCTAGATCCCTGACTTGGCCATTTAAGGGTTGGGCCTGAACGTCTCCCTTGATTAAAAGCACCAAAGAGAAAGGCAGCAAAAATGCTGCTGGAGAGCACAGAAGGCTTTAATGAAGGCCCAGCAGGTGGCTTGCTCCTGATGCTGGGATGGATCCTCCTATGCTACACACACACACACACACACACACACACACACACACACACACACACATTTACACACACGTACACACACACATATTCATATGCACATATACATACTCTCACACACTCATAACACTTACACACACTCACCCACACACATATACACACTCTTACACACTCATACACACACTTACACACACATATACACACATACTCCCTTTCACATACACACACTCCCTCACACACACACACTCACACACATACACGCACAGTTTTAAAGCACAGTTTTTTCAGTACTTGGCCTATGCACATGATTTCCTTCCACTTATCTGGCAGGTTTGGCAAGGGGACCTATATTCACAGAGACTGTCAGGAGCAGGGCCTCCAGCCAGGCTGAGCCTTAGGTCCCCTGTCCTTGATGTCAGGGTGACCCTCCCTCTAAGTCTCTTCCTTCTTGGCCCCACCTTTCTAAACTCTTCCCAGCTTCAAAGTTCTCCTCTGATGACTTCAGTTGAGCCACTGTATCTGCTAAATGTATTTTTCTAGGACAGGAGCCACATTTTTCGTTGTTTCCAATGTTTCCCAACAACCCCAAGAATGTGGTTCTTCATTTTTTGATGCTATAACAAAAAAAATCTAGTAATTTGACCTCTGTAAGTAGAGCCAAGATATTTCTGGAATCTATGACTTAGATTATTGGATGAATGTCAACAATGGAAGGAGAACACAGGAAATACCCAAGTATCTTAAAATACCACCAACAGAATCTCTCTACTGTTGGCTCCCTGGAAACCACTTCACATTAGCTACATAACTATATACACAAGGATAAATGCATACCTGCCTGTACACATAAATATTTATGTGTATAGATATTTACATTTACATGTATGCACACATGAAGTTACATACACACATGCATTTGGAGAGCAAACCCTGAGAAGAACTTAGCAGATCAGCAAGATGACATATTTGAAAGCATAGGACATAGCAAGCAACACATAAGCTTGGTAAGGATTAAGTCTAGACTAGTCGAGGGCCAGATAACTGGCCCTGAGTGAGCTGAACCAAATGTCTACTTTGTTAGGACCTTAAATCACCAGGTGCTGAAATAACCCGCCATAGCAGAGCAATGGGGCAGTGGTGGCTTTTATGTATGGAGAGTGTGGCTGTCAATAGATGAAGACTCTCTCCAGGGACTATGCCTATGAGGGAACTCTCAGTTTTTAAGTCACACTATTATACCCCCAGGCTCCTCTTCCATGGCCTTTGCTTTTTCCAGCTGTACAAAAATCTTTTAATCAAAACTTTTGGGCCTAGGGTTGTATATGTTTACTTCATTAGTTCATGAAGAGTGAAAGTTTCTTCTTCCCACCTGCTTGGAAGGGCAGGATACACACATGGTGCTGAAATTCCCTCACAGTCTTGACACTGGATGTTCCAAGGCTTCCCACAGTCCTAAACCAGACAGTGATAGTTTACTGATGATCATTTGGGAATGGAGACTGTTATTTCACCCAGACCAGGGAAACAGCTACAAAGCTTGTTTCACCCTCTCTGGACATTAGATTTCTCGTGTGTAGCACAGAACCAATGCCTTATACCCGAGACTTCCCAGAACCTTTCCCAGGACAACCTGAGGACCCAATGGGGCTATTCCGGAGGCAGGTTGACTCTAAGACGTCTTATATTTTATTTACCATATCCGCCTATTTAAATATGCTAGTTTTCCTGACAAGATAAATAAAAATTGAGTGGCAATCAGATTGTTCTTCTCTTCTGTCTTGAGTTTACTTTAAGCCTCTTTGCACTTTTCAAAAGAAATGAGGAAGAAAAGGAGGAGGAGGTTGGTGTCTTCTTGTAAATGTTCAGACAGGACCAGCCATGCATGTGTTTTGTTTTCCAGGGAGATGTGTATCCAACAGGATGGGCGAGTTCATCTCACTGTTGTTTACTTTGGGAAAGAAGAAATGAACGAAGTCAAAGGAATACTTGAAAATACTTCCAAGTGAGTGCAATCTGCTTAGTTTTCCTTTCCTTACAGGGAACCTGAGAAAGTTGATTGTTGGCTGTGCATAGGAAAATCCAGAGCCCTCTCTCCCCAAGAGACCACCCTGTTTGACACTGGTTGTGTCCGGTGATAAGTTTGACATAAACTGTCCTGTTTGGCAAAGGTGTGGAACATGGGATTCTGGGAGCTCATGAATAATTGAAGACAATCTCTCAGCACCACAGGCTCAGGACTTCCGTAGGGAGAACACAACTGTGTAGTGACCTCCAACTCAGGCTCTGCTTGACAGTCTATGAGTAATACTCAGGCTCAAGTCCCATCCACAGAGCAAATGCTCTCACCTTTTACCTTCTATTCATTATTCATTTAAAGACATCAGGGGATACCCAGAAGGGGTGGCTGATAGGATTCTTGATTAAACCCATTCAATTGAACAAAAAAATTACTTAATCAGAACCTTTTGGCCTGGAGTTACATGTTGATAACTCATTGATCAATGTAAAAGGGTATTCAGAAGCAGCAAAGATGGATTCCTTGTTTTCAAGATAAATAACCTATGGCATCCTGGGCAAATAATGAGGCCAGCATGGTACTGCCTTGGTCCACATTCACTTGCCGTGGAGGTGTACAGACTCAGCTGGGAAGTCAGCTGGATAACTGTGATGTATGTGAAGCTTTGATGGCTTTAGTAGTACTCAGTGGCATAACTAGTCTGAACAGGTCCATGTTTTAGATATAAACAGGGCTGTCTGTGTTGAGTTTCTGGGATGTGGTAATTGGATAACAGTTGAAGAATGGGCTTCTAAGATGGAGACTTTCCGTGTTATTCTGTGCTCTTACCAGATCTGTGTTAATGGGCACAATTAACATTTCATCCTGAAAGCAGAGGATATCAGTTATAACTCTCTGATCAAATACCTCACCACATCGGTTTCGGTAAATTAAGATTAAAATTGGATGCATGAAGGTCTGTTGATTTATGTGTTATTTATGGCCGTCAGACTCACAAAGTCTAATCAATTTACTATCTAGTTCCTTACAGAAAAAGAAAATCATTCACTCATATCCTAAAGGAATAGGCGATAAAAAGTAGTAAAGGTCTGTGTATGAGGTTCAGCAGGAAGGAAATAATGGGATACCCTAAGTGTAATTGAAATAGAAATCTCTCAGGTCTAATGCATTGCCGTATCATCCCCTCTCTGCTCAGCAGTAGACAGCGCAGATGGTTAGAACTCATGTTCTCTTCCCAGTGGGTAGGTGGGAGCATCTTTGCCAATATCCATTCCTGGACAAAATCATTTTTAAAGTTTTCCAGGTGCTTCAAACCTGCAATCAGGATAGAAAAGTATTGTAAAAAATGTGGTGGCCCCTAGCGGCTGCACCCTGAACTGAAGGTAACTGTGACATTCCAATTTCAAGCATGTATCTAGGCAGGTGACTCCAGTGTGCAAACAGAATTGGCAAGTCCTACCCTATTGGGTTTGGCACTTTTTTCATGTCTCAAAGAATGTGGGGACATTTGCTGATGATTACACAGATGCAGACTTATAGATACCTTATATGCAAGTGGCAGGCAAGTTTAAACATGCTACAGGAAATAGTCTTTCTAAGGACTGGAAGGCGTAAGTACTTTTGTCAAGTATGTCTTCGCCATGTCAGGTTTCCTGGGTTATTAAATGCCATAAGCATGTGATGCCACAGACATTGACTAACACATTTGTGTCTCTCCTCAATGTTCAACTTTATTGAATAGCAATAAATTCATAAGATGTAATGATTTTAAGATTTATTTTTGCAATATTTGTGTGCATGTTTTGCCCCTGTGTATTTAAGTCTACTTTATGATGCTCTCAAAGGTCAGAGGGACTTGTCAGATCCCCTGGAACTTGAGTTACAACAGTTGTAAAATGCATGGGTGCTAGAAATCAGCCCTGAGCCCTCTGTAAGAGCAGGGAATACTCTTAACCACTGAGCCATCTTTCCAGCTCCTGCTACCAATTAGTCAGATACTCTTGTCTACCTTGGCAATCTGACTGAGGCAAATATACGTTCTTTTTTTAAATCTCAATTTCTAATATAAACTCTCAACATCACAGCACACTAAGCATGCAGTAAATCCATTTATATGCATATACAGTGGTTACAGAATGAGTATAAGAGGCTAACACAGACTTTAAGAGCTTTGAAAAGTGTAGTAGAGTCTATTCACAAGACAAAAGAACTCAGTATCTTAAAGACAATGATGTTGTCTGGGTCAAGCTGCATGAGACTTAGATTTGAGAGTGACTTGAGGATGTAGTCAGCTGTGGAGACAAGAGGGGAAAAACTGGTCTGAGCAAGAAATGGTGGATTCAAGTCCAAGCAAGAAGGAAGTGGAAGGGTAAGTGGTCAAATAGGGTACATCAACATGTCAACGGCCATAGACAGAAACAATCCAAAGACCTTGAAACATGAGTTTGTTCATCAAAGGAAAGATAGTACCAAGTAATGATTGGACTTGGATTTATGATAAAACACACAAACACACACATATGCACACACACACACACGTGCACACACACATACACACACACACATGCACACACTCCTGACAGAGGCTTTACTTTAATATCTAAACTGTCCTTTTAAGGTTGTAATAATATTTGTTCAATGACATTTTATTTTCAATTATAATTTTTATGAAGTATCTCATTGAACATTCATAGAAACTTTTGGTGTATGCATGTATGTGTGATAATGCATTTTCACATGTGCATGTATAAATATATGCACATATGTGCCTGTATGTGGACACCTTAGCTTGACATTGGGTATCTTTTTCAATTATTCTTCACCTGATAGATAGATGCAGATCTCTCACTGAGCTTAGAGCTAGAAATTTCCAAAAGTCTGGTTAGCTGTTTGTTCCTAGGATTCCTCTGCTTCTGCCTCCCACTTGCTTCTGGGAACCTGCACTGTGGTTCACATACTTGTACAGAGAGTGTTTTTACCAGTTAAGCCCTCTGCCCAGGCTCTTTGACCATTTGTGTCTGGCTTTTTGAGGTAGGTATTGTTATCAGCCCTGTTTAATAGATGAAGAAACTAGGGCTTAGGCAGATTGTCCCTGAGGCTTTTACTCTAGTCACATGAGAGAGCCAAGTGCCCCCGGTGCCCTCCTAAGATCTATAATTGTTAGTTGAGGGTAATGAGATTTGTAATCAGACTAAATGACGTTCACTTCACTTGGAGATCAGTATTGTAATTAAAGTGTTCTAAATCCAGCTAAACGCAAACATTTTAAGAATATCTAAAAATACAGTCTTGTTTAATGACTAGTTTGCAATGTTTTATGTTCTCTTTCTCTGAGTTTATACTTCCTCAATTGAGCTTTGTATTTCAGTTGATTGCTACAGATTCGTGTTTTGCAAACTCTGGTTGTGAATCATTAGAAGATTTCAAAATCGATTCAGTGGGCATAGCCCAATGTTTTTGAATATGGAGAAGAGTAGGGTGCAGATTTTCAGGATGAATCACAGGTAATGAGGATACATATTGTTTCATGAAACACTAATTTCATGGCACATGCCTATGTGCATGCACATGCACTTATCCTGCGATGTGAAGACAGTACATCCCTTTGCAAAGATTGTGGTTAAAATGTTTTCAAGCCACCATAACAGAAAAACGACACAAATTGCTTCCAAGAACCTGATTCTTAAACTACAGATTTTCCCAGGATGCATCTGTTCTCGAATAAAAGCTTAACTCAGAATCTCTGAAATATGCATAAGCTTTAGCATAACCTTGGATGCTTTTTAACATACAGAATACTTCACCAGCCCCAGATACTGGGTCAGTGCCTTTAATTTTCATGTGCACTGCTTGTGTCAGGTCATGCCTCACTCAGAGCATTTGATTGAATGGTGGCCATTTGATTGAAACAGTGTAGGAGGATGTTTAAAAATTGTAACTTGCAATTGAATTGTCATGCATAGACAAGTTAATCTTTCTTTGACCACGAGGAAGACACAGGGTCATCTTTCAGAGGAATCATCTCTGAGTGAGGCATTAACAATGAGACACTAAGGATGGGGAACTGGCACCTTGGGTCAGATCCTGCTGCACAAACATAAGGACCAGAGTTTGGATCTCCAGCACTAATGTAAGCTCTGGCCATTGTCATACGTGTCTATAACCTGGAACTAGAAGTGGGAGTGGAGACGGGAAGATCTCCAGAGCTTATTGGACACTGTATTTAGGCAATCAGTGAACACTAGCCTTAATGAGAGATTCTATTTCAAAAGATAAGATGGACAGCAGTTGTGAAAGACTCCTGATGTTGACTTCTGCTTCCATAAACACACTCACACACATGTACATTCAGTCACATGCACCTGTACACACACAAACATGCATACACATGTATGATGTATACACACACACATACATACACACAAATAGACAGTGTTCTACCGCATGTGGGTGAGGGGCTGGTAGTTGTGGTAGTGGTGTGACATGGACCTGCCTTTTACCACAGTGTGTGTTAACATTTCATGCTTCTTTGAAGTCATTTCATGAAGATTTAATCCACATAACTAAGTAACTAAGGGGAGAATTTAATGTATATCAGGGTTTTTTTTTTTTAATAGATTCCTGTCTTCTAGGATCACTAAACATTGCAAAGTCAGACAATCCCAATTGTAAATGGGGATGTGAAGAGCTCAGAACTCAGGTTCACTGCTAGCAGAAATGGAAATGGTGCTCCTGGATAAAAGCTTAATGATTCTTTAAATGGGTTAGAGTAGAATTATCATCTAAACTATAAATTTCATTTTCAGGTAAATCCCCAAATAATTGAAAATGAAGATTTAAAGAACTGCGCACATTCAGTGATATTATGATCAATTTGCAAAATAAAGAGAACCTACATGTCCTTTTTGAGTTAATCTTGTATCCAGAAACTTCACTAAAATTGTTTATCAGCTTTACGAGTTCCCTTGTAGAATTTTTTCTGGTCACTTACATAAACGATCGTATCATATGCAAGTAGGGAAAGTTTGACTTCTTCCTTTCCAAACTGTATTCCCCTGATCTCATTTAGTTTTCTGATGGCTCCAGTTAGAACTTCAGGTAGTATATTGAATAGATACAGAGAGAGTGGGCAGCCTTGTCTTCTTCCTGACATTAGGGGGCTTGCTGTGAGCTTATCTCTAATCTAGTGTTGTCTATCGGCTTGCCGTATATTGCTTTTATTATGTTCAGGGATGCCCCTTGTATCTCTGGTCTCTCCAATACTCAAATACTTAATACTTTATCATGAAAGGATGTTGAATTTTGTCAAAGGCTTTTTCAGCATCTGATAAGATGACCGCGTGTTTTTGTTGTTGTTGTTTTGTTGTTTGCTTTTCTTTCAGATTGTTTATATTGCAAAGGCTCCATTGGCAAGTTCTCATATATTGAATGAACCATCCCTGTTTTTCAAATAGGGATGAAGCCTATTTGATCATGGTGAATGATCTTTTGATGTGTTCTTTGATTTTGTCGGCAAGTATTTTATTGAGTATTTTTGCATCCATGTTCATGAGGGAATTTGGTCTGTACTTCTCTGTCTTTTTTGAGCTTTTATGTGGTTTGGGTATCAGGGTGAGTGTGGCCTCATAAACACAATTTGGCAATGTTCCTTCTGTTTTTATTTTGTGAAATATTTTGAGGAGTATTGGTATTAACTCTTCTTTGAAAGTTTAGTAGAATTCTGCACTAAAACCATCTGGCCCAGGGTTTGTTAGTGTTGTTGTTGGGAGATTTTTAATGACTGCTTCTATTTCCTTAATGATATAGGTCTATTTAAATTGTTTATCTGATCTGGACTTAACTTTGGCAAGTGATATCTATCAAGAAAATTGTCCATTTCTTTAGTATTTTTCAGTTTTGTAAAGTAAAGTTTTTTGAAGTATGACCTAATGATTCTCTGGATTTCCTGAGTATATGTCTATGTGTTCCCCTTTTCATTTTGATTCTGTTAACCTGGATACTCTCTGTGCATCTTTTACTTGGTTTGGATAAGGGTTTGTCTATCTTGTTGATTTTCTCAAAGAGCCAATTCTTTGTTTCATTGAATCTTTGTATTGTTCTCTTTGTTTATAGTTTATTAATTTCAGATCTGAGTTAGATTATCTCATGCCTTCACCTCCTGGGTGAGTTTGCTTCCTTTTGTTCTAGAACTTTCAGGTGTGGTATTAAGCTGATAATGTGAGATGCTTCCAATTTTTTTTTTTTTTTTTTTTTTTATGCAGGTACTTAACTTTCCACTTGGTACTGCTTTCATTGTGTCCCATAGGTTTGGATACATCGTGCATTCATTTTCAATGAATCCTAGGAAGTTTTTTATTTCTTTATTTATTTCTTCCTTAACCTAACGATAATTCAGTAGAGTTGTTCAGTTTCTATTGTAGACTTTCTATTTTTTTCGTTGTGTTGAAATACAGCTTTTTTTCATTGTATTATTTTTTAATTTAAAATTGTCATTTTTATATATGTATCCCCCTCCCTTCCCTCCTCCCAATCCCTCCCAGTAAACCTTCAGCCTCCCCCTCCCCATCCCCCTATCCCTTCCCTCAAAAGAGCAATGATCTTTTGATGTGTTCTTTGTCACAAAGTGAGTCAGCACAGTGTGGCACATCCTCTCCAGGCAAGTCTGATTTCCTCATCTCAAATTCAAAACTGGGTTAGGTGTTCCTCTGCAGGGCATGGGTTCCAAGGTGCCAGCCCACGCACAGGAACACAGTCTGATCCCACCCCTCGAGGCTCTACATACTGCCCATGCCAATTGACAGTTGCCTACCCTTGGAGGGTCTAGCTCCTTTTCCCAATGGGTCTCCAGTGGCTATTCTTGATTCAGTGAGCTCCCCAGAGCTCCAGCCAGCCATCTCTGTGGGAATTTTCCTCATAATCTCCATCCCCTTGCTCATACAAACTCTCCTCCCCTGCTCTCAGCTGGACCAGGAGCTCAGCTCAGTGCTCAGTTATGGATCTCTGCCTCTACCTCTATTCTTTGTTGGATGTAGGTTCTGTAATGACACTTAGAGTGGTTATTCATTTGATTATAGGCAAAGTCTTGTTTAGGCATGCCCTCCACTATTGTTTGGAGACTTGGCCAGGGACATCCTGTGAGTTCTTGGAGGTTCAGCTTTAATCCATGAGATTCTGTTAAGACACAGAAGGTTATTTTTACTTTATTGGATGTGCTGAGACCTGCTTTGTCCAGTGTTGGAGAATGTTCTGAGAGGTGCTAAGAAGGTGGTATATTCTTTTGTCTTTGGATGACGTTTTCTGTAGATATCTGTTAGGTCATTTGAGTCATAGCATCTGTTAGTTCTGTTACTTCTCTGTGGTTTCTGTCTGAATGACCTGCCTATTAGAGATAGTGGGGTGGTGAAGTCTCACATTACTAATAGGTGGGTTTTGATGTGTGACTTAAGCTTTAAGAATGTTTCTCTTACTAATGTGGGTGCCCTTGCATTTGGGGCAAAGATGTTCAGAATTGAGACATTATCTTTGTGGATTTTCCTTTAATGAGTATAAAATGTCCTTCATCTCTTTTGATTAATTGTTATTGGAAGTTTGTTTTGTTAGATATTAGAATAGCTTATACCAGCTTGCTTCTTAGGTCCATTTGCTTGGAAAATCTTTTCAACATTTTACTCTGAGGTAATATCTATCTTTGATGTTAAAGTTTGTTTCTTGTAGGCAGCAGAGCTTGGATTCTGTTTTGAATCTATTCTGTTAACATGTGTCATTATTGGTAAATTGAGTCCATTGATATTGAGAGATATTAATTACCATTGATTATTGATTGCTGCTAATTTCTGTTGGTGGTGGTGGTGATAGTAGTAGTGGTGGTAAAGTGTGTGTGTGTCTGTGTGTGTCTGTGTCTATGTGTGTGTCTGTGTGTGCACGCACGCGCGTACATTTCTATTCTATGGGTTTTGCTGGTATTTATTACCTATATTTTTCTGGGTGTAGTTAACTTTATTGGGTAGGAATTTTTCTTTTACTACTTTCTGTAGGGCTGTATTTGTGGATAGATGATGTTTAAATTAGACTTTGTCATGAAATATCTTGTTTTATCTATCCATAGTGACTGAAAGTTGTTCTGGGTTGGCATCTGTGGTCTTTTAGAGGCTGAAAGATCTGAAAGATACCAGTCCAGTCCAGATCCTTGTGGCTTTTGGTCTTCATTGAGAAATTGGTTGTGATTCTAATAACGCTGCCTTTATATGTTAGTTGGCCTGTTTCCATTGCAGCTTTTAATATTCTCTATTTATTCTGTATGTTTAATGTTTTGATTATTATGTGGCATGGAGATTTTCTTTTCTGAACTAATCTATTTGGTATTCTATAAGCTTCTTGTATGTTTATAGGCATGTCCTTCTTTAGGCCAGGAAAATTTTCTTCTGTGATTTTGTTAAATATATTCTCTGGGTTTTGTTTGTTTATGTTTTGGGTTTTTGTTTTGTTTTGTTTTGTTTTTGTTTTTCTGGAAGTTTCCTTCTGCTCCTGCTGTTCTTAGGTTTGGCCTTTTCATAGTGTCCCAGATTTCCTGACTGTTTTGTGTTAGGAATTTTTTAGATTTAACTCTTTCTTTGACTGATTAGTCTGTTTCCTCCACTGTATCTTCACTCCTGAGCTTCTCTCTTCCATCTCTTTTATTCTTATTCTCTTATTCTGTACTTCCTGTTCATTTCTCTAGATTTTCCATTTCCATAATTCCCTCTGTTCCTGTTTTCTCTGTTGCTTCTTATCAACTGTTAGGTCTTGAAACGTTTCCTTCCTTTATTTGATTTCCCTTGGTCTTCTTGTCATTCTTTAAGGGACTTACTGATCTCCTCCCATTTTTGTTGTCTTTTTCTCAATTTCTTTAAGCTACCTTTTCATTTCCTCTTTAGCGACTGCTATCAACTTCACAAAGGTTTTTATAAGGTCATTTTCTTGTGCTTCAGATGTCTCGGAATGTTCTGGTCTTGCTGTTGTAGGATACCTGGGGTCTGGTGGTGCCATATTGTCCAGGCTATTGTTGTTTGTATTCTTGCACTGGATTTAGGCATCTCATTTGAGGACGATTATCGAGGTTGGGTGCTGGTTTCTGAGTTTGTCTTTGTTGGATGGGTGTATTGCTCCTTAGTTTCTGCCTCCATTTCTGTCTTCTAGTATTTTTGGCCTGGTTTCTAGTGGCTATCTGATCTAGCAGGGATCCTCTGTCCTTGTTTGAGCTAGTGTTCTGGTAGCTATATTGGTCTTCAGTGCCACAGTGGGTCTCTGATCTCTGAGTGGTATGACCTCTTTTTCTGGCTGACTATTGTGATCTGCACCCATTTCTTCCAACTGCTGTGGTGTGTGCTTGATCAGTGTGATTTGCCTTGGACAATCCTTTTGTGCACTGTGAAGACTTGGTGTTGTGATATTGGTTTAATAAACAAGCTGGCTGGCCAATAGCTGAACACGATAAAGTTAGGCAGGAAAGCAAAACTGAGAATTATGGGATGAAGAAAGGGAAAGTCAAAGGAGTCTAGAGACAGATGGGGAAAGAGTCAGACATCTAAAATGAAATAGAGATAAAGGCTATGAGTCTGGGGCAGTACACAGATTAATAGAAATGAGTAAGTTGTAAGAGTTAGTTAATAGTAAGCCTGTATTATTAGCCAAGCATTTCATAATTAATATAAGCTTCTGTGTATTTATTTGGGACTGGGCAGTTAGGACAGAAAAACTCTGCCTCTGTTTACAGGGATTCTGTAGGAGTCAGGGGAGGCAGAGGTACTGGTAATGAGGTGGGAGAAGGAGGGCCACAGGATGGGTCTTGGAGATCGGAATCTGGAGAATGGAGCAGGTTGACCAGTAGGCAGGTCACTCACCTCTTCTTCCAACTAGTGTGGACTGTATCTGAGACAATGAAATCTTCTCAAGCTGGGTAGAAGATGATGAACTGGGAGGGCTTGGGGAGTGAAATGGGTCTTGGGGGAAGAGAACCCAGGGGCTAGGGTGATCAACTGGCAGGCAGGTCACACACCTGTTCCTCTGACTGCTGTGGCCTGCACCCAAGCAGTGGAATTCTGCCAGAGATTTGGGCTAAAGTTTTATTTTGTTTTAGTAAAGAGCCCAGACTAGAAAAAGCCTGAGGGACAAAAGTGTCACCTTAAGACATTTTCTTTGCAGTTGTAAGATCTTTTTATCACTATTAATCCTCTTATTCCAAGAAATGCCAGGCAATTAGGGAAATTAAAACCATCAGAAGCAATAACTTTCTCAGGTCATCATAACCTCTACAAAAATGACTACTTGTAACTGAGAAGTCCCCACGCAGCAGATTTATCATATCAAAGGAAGGAATTAAGTGGGAAATTCAAGAGGTTTTTTTAAAATTATTAATATAATTCAAGATGTAATTAGGAATAATTCATGTATCCTTTTGTTGTTCGTAATAGGAATTCACATGATAGTGAGGCGGAGAGCCCCATTCCACATCGCCAGTGCCTATTTCTTGCTATGCCACAGCTATAGGCATGTCACAGATACTGCATTTCGTCATAAGAGTAAATTAAATATTTCAAAACAAATTGCCTGCTATTTTTCTCAGCTCTGTTTTCTGTCACTCTGCATTTATCTCATCTTAAAAACTAAGGTTTATATTTATCCTCCAAGTCCACTGGTGCCAGCCTCTTACAGATGTGGGTAGCGGGCTTATCCAAGGGGTGATCAGGTGCTTCCTGGTGACCATTGGAGGAGGCTGAACTCTCCTTGTAGGAGAAGCTCTCTCCAGACAGCCAGTCCTTCGGGAGGTATCCGAAGAGCCTCAGTCATTTCCATTTCTCATCTCTAGCTGTGTTGAATGTTTTCCATCTCGCCTGTGTCCTCGTATGTGACCCAGCACTGGATAATTTCTGAAAGGGGTGTGTGTGGAGCTGCTGCCTTAAAGGGATCAGAATCTCAAAGAGCCTTTTGTGCACTGGTACGTTTGATACAATAACATGTCGAAACAGAAGAGGGACAGAGACAGGACTCCATAAAATGCTCAGAGAAGGCTCTTGAGTTTTCCAGGGGGCTTTCGAAAGGTGATATTCACGGTGTGAAGCTTGAATAATGGGGGCCCTTTTCCCAGACATAGACGAAGATAGTGTGGAGGAGGAAAGAGTCACCAGGGAGAGAAGAGGTCCCAGTTATGTGCACACCGTTTTGTTTTGACTTATCTATCACGGCCATCAGTGGCTTGTCACCAGAGTTGGGCCACAGACAGAAGAACAAACGGGGTGCCTGCATGTTGCCTCAATGGTCTGCACCCAGGGTAGCCCTGAGTTTTTCCAGAATCCAGATGGAGAAATTGTGCTGTCACTCCACAGTGGAATTTGAGGCTTTGCTATCCTGGCAGCCAAGATGGATTGATTATGGGTAGCACTGTCTTCCCAGGCCACTGATGATTTTCACCACACCGTGCTTTCTTTGTGCATAAGCGTCCCACTAACCAGGGCCTGGAGAGCTGTCAGGATCCCAAAGGATGCCAGGGGAAACTTGTCCCCTGGCTTTTATACGCAAGGTAGGTGAAGGGGCAGGAAGCACAGTAGAGGACAGAGTGCTGTGAGGCATAGGCAGAGAGGCTCCTGGGACTTCATGTGTTCATGCCCCAGTAGTTCATGCTGTGTAAACAATGTGTGCACAGAGAAGATGCCCTCCTGGGGCTGTCAATGTTCACATCGTGAATGCTGTGGCCCAGGGGAAATGCACACTGAAGACTGGTTGTGATGCACATAGGGAATGGGCAGTTCCCTGTAAATAGCATGGGATACCTTATCATTATAGAGAGCCTGGATGAAAAGAGAATTGCAAATTCTCATTGTATGAGGGCAGACAAAGGGTTTCTTGGGAGTACTTGAGTGCTTCCCTGAATAATCTTTCTTTATAAGCAACACATTCATGCATACATTTTGACTTTCACATACTTTTATAAAGGTCTTTCAAATTAAGATCATCTCAAGCACTAGTACCAGGGATGTCCCTCCCCTTTTTCCAAAGACTGCATGCAAGCCCAGGCTCTTCCCCTTACCTCTACTGCTGTGGTGTTTATTAGTATAACCAGCTTGAGCCAGGATATTCTCAAGGTAGATTTATTTGTGTGTTGGGCACGCAGATGTATCAGATTCTCTTCTCCTCTTAAACTCTGTAGTATCCAATCTTACACTATCTCTTTGCCAATATACCTCCTATAGGTTGTTGCATCTTTCATACTATTAGCTCAGACATTCATGCCACTCACCTGTTCTTCTTTTCAATGTGAAAGGACTTCTTGAATTACCTCTGCAAGTGGACTGCAGGCCATCCCAGCAGTGTCACTGCTCCCAGTGGAACATTAAAGAAAATGTACCTCTTACTTAGGGATGCTTGCTATCATGCATATGGAAAGCATGTTAAAGTCGCTTCTGGTGATGCTGTAACCCAAATACTTAGGAGGCAGGTAGACTGTCAATTTGACCCTAACCTAGTCTATATAAGAAGACCCTATCTCATTAAACCTAATAAGTAAGCAAGCAAATAAATAAGCTCTTATATTTGAAATCTTTAATGATAGATTTTTGAAATCCTTTTAGCAGAGTTACCTTTTAAATTATGAATGTGATACAACCGGTGAGCACTGTGTTTTGAAATGACAAATTTCCTATTCTGTAAACCAGAAAACAAATGCTCCTGTAGTCCAGAAGACAGGGTCTGGAAGGATATAAAATTTGAAACAATTGAACAAGACAGACCCTGGGTAAAACATGTGGGAGAACTGGCTGGAAAGCCCCTTAGATGAACAGGTAAAATCCAGGCCTCTCCCTCAGGTGAAGTTCTCCCTGGGCAGGACACAGGCTGTGCCAACTTAGAACAGCTGGGGCTGTAGAAATCTCTAGGAGCTGGAGGCTGCCTGCTAGATCCTCACGGCACTTGTGTGTCTGTGGAGGCAGAGCTGTGCTTTCCTCAACCAGGGCCAGGTGTGATTCTGAAAAGCACTGGAACAGAGCCTCAGTGCTAATTGAAGAAACAGTGGGCTGGAGCAGAGGATCAAAGATAAAGCTCTGAGGGCAGAGGGGAATCACAGAACTGAAGTAAATGAAGAATCCAGGGCAGTCAGGGCGATGTCAGAGCTGAAGGGGCCTTGGAACTCGGTGACCAGGGATTTAGAGAAAGTCAACAGAGGCAAGAGAATGGACTCCAAATAAACCAGAAGCACACCAAGGGCTAGAGGCTCTCTAACTCCTAACCATAAGTCGATATTCTCATATATTCATAGGCATCTGGTGTGTGCCTGATAGGGACCAGGCACAGTTGTTGGCCCTGGATCCAGGTTCGCTGACTCATGGGGCAGGGCTTTTCACATACTCGTGTCTTCCACCCAGAGCTCAGGTTGTAGGTTCTGTCTGGCGTCAGGGTAAGGCTAGGCTGCACCCATAGATTCCTGAGATAAAATACCAAGCTTCCTCCCAGTTCCCAAAGAAGACAGTAAGTCACAGAAGAGGAGCCAAACTGGTTTCTGTGATTAAATCTCCAGATACTAACTAGCACCACTTAGCACGGCAAAAGTTTAGGACTTGGTAATTTGTGTTGACCTTCAGCCAGGAGAGTTGCAAGGAGCATCAACTATTAATAATGGAAATAGTTTTTCTCCTATATCTGCTGAATATATCAAAACGGGAAGAAGCTGGAGTGAGTGGGGCCAGGCCAAGGTTGGAAGAGAAGGGATTGAGGGTAGAGCAAGCTGTGATCAAAGACAATGGAGTCAGCAAGAAGGAGAAGAGCCTGATGCCAGTCCCTGGGCACAAACACTGAAACAGGACAGAAAGAGGCCTTTCATTCTACCTGATGGAAGACTATCTAGGACCCATTTGTACCGAATGAATTACATTTTGCCCAGACAAGTCCAACTTCAGAAGGAAGATTCTTCTAGGTCTGTGGAAGTTCAGCAAAGTAAAGAATCTTCTTGACTTTAGCAGCCTGGCCTTGGGAATCTTTACTGTCTAGGTGGAAACCCAGTTGGCATGCACATAAACCAAAAAGGGTTGGGATGTGGGGATCTCCAACTAGGAGCCAATTCCGTGCTCTGGTCTCACTCTCCCTATTCCAGACCCTACCCCCTCAGAAAGCCCACGAAGCATTGGCCCCTCCCCTCAGAAAGCTTACCAAGGTTCAGCACTCCCACACACACCACTGCTTAAGACCATGCCTACAGGTTATTTAAGACCTGGTGGCCATATTTGCCAAGTGATTCCACCCCTGCCTTCCTGAGAGTCACCTAGGAGTTGCATTTGATTTGTTAATTTGTGGTTTGATTGGCTTAGTACATCGGTGGCAGAGAATATCAGTAACCAGGAATTCAAAACTTATCACTTCCCTCTGTTGATGATGGCAGGAGCTGGAGTTGATGCTGTTAGGTCCCCCTGCCACCATTTATATGGTCACTTTAAAGGGCTAAGGAGGCTGTTATCATTCCTGTCACTCAAATGAAGCAACTAAAGAGTAGCTTGACCTCCTCACAAAGCTAACCAACACTGCAGCCAGGTTAGATGCATATAGCCATCCAACCCTAAGGTAGTCAGTCTTTCTTTCTTACCATGCAATACTGCTATTTCTGTATGGGAAGGAAGGAGGATTTCAGTCTGTCTGGGGTAGCATCCGTCAAGAACACATTGCCTGACTCCTGGGCTTGAAACAGATAAGAAGATTCTGGGAAGCCTTATTCTACAAAAACTGAGCCCTATGCCCTAGGTTTATTTGAGTGGTGTGGTGATGTCTTTAGGTTGTGTTTCTACTAAACTAATTCTAAATCCCATCACAAAGAACGTGCATTAGTGATATCAATAGCAGTCACAATATAGAAGAATTAGCAGAAATTGAAGAAGTAAATTCATATTGCAAACTCATTAGGGGGCAGGAGAGATAGATCAGTGGTTAAGAGTACATACTGTTCTTGTAGAGGACCAATTTCTTTCCCCAGCACACATTTTGTATGGCTCCCAACTACCCGTAACTCCAGCTCCAGCGGATCAGACACCCTCTTCTGGCTTCTGTGAGCAACTACATATGGATACACATCAGGGGTTTTGTTTTGTTTTGTTTTTTTGTTTGTTTGTTTTTAATTAATTAAGTAGGAACCTGTAATGTCAACTGAAGAGAAAGATCATGAAATCCGGGTCAGTTTGGCCTGGACATCAAGGTCCTGTCACAAAACAACAAAATTTTGCTGGGTCTTCTGTCTTCTGAACCCCAGTAGTGTCCGGCTATTCTGTCCTTGCCTAGGTGGCCCCACCACCCTCCAGACTTCATAATGTTCACATAGGGATGGCCCCAGGTGTGTTTTCCAGGGAATTCTGTCCTGGGTAGTGTGGTGGTGAGTGGCCATCCCTGACCTTCTGCTCCCCACACCTTCTAGAGCTGCCAATTTCAGGAACTTCACCTTCATCCAGCTGAATGGAGAATTTTCCCGGGGAAAGGGACTGGATGTGGGAGCCCGCTTCTGGAAGGGAAGCAATGTTCTACTCTTCTTCTGTGACGTGGACATCTACTTCACCTCTGAGTTCCTCAACACTTGCAGACTGAACACACAACCAGGTTTGTGTTGTCATCTCTTACCTCTCTCTCAGGCACAGATCTGCACAGTCTACTCTGCCATTCTGCTGAGGAGTCAGACTCATATTCCTCTGGTCACAAAGACAAGGAAGGTGACCTTGTTGTTCAAGTCACCCTCAGGGCTTCTACAGCAAGCCTGCCAGGCGCACTAATTCTGAGACTCTTGTCTTGTACCCCTGTACATAACCCACTGGGAGATCAGATGAGTGTGGCATCTACAGGAGACAGTGGCCAGAGGACATGGACCTGGAATAGCCATTCTAATCTAAAGGGAGAAAAATTAGTTATGGGCCGTTAGTACCTTACTGACTAACGATGGCTGCACAAAATGCCAAATACACAAATGGTATCTGTGGAGTTAGGCACAGCTGATAGACAGCCAGGAGTCCTGCTATCGTCATCTGCTGTTAAAATATGGCAAAGGGTAGATTCTCTGAGCCTTCTGCTGCCCAGGGTCTTATTGACGTCCTTTGTTAGTCTTTAAGGTTGTGCTAGAAACCAACCATTAAAGGGCTTGGGTATCCAGGCCAGGGACACCAGGACCCTCTTCTACTCTCAGTGCTTTGGGGAATGCAATTCCAGTCACTGACCATTAACAACCTGCATATTATCCTCACCTTGAGAAGACAGAAAGGTTCAAAATCAGATCACCTGGTCTAGCTGGTGAGATATTTCTAAGATATATCTATGATTGAGTGAATGGAGGAGAGACTGGGGGTGAAATGCCTGGGCTGTTTCTGATGGCTGAATGCACACATATAATCCCAGTGGTGGAGTGAGTCTTCTCATAAGCAGATGTTTGCTTTCTGATTTGCAGGGAAGAAGGTGTTTTATCCAGTTCTTTTCAGTCAGTATAACCCCGGCATAATCTACGGCCATCATGATGCAGCCCCACCACTGGAGCAGCAGCTGGTGAGTAATTACATTGTAGATGCCTATGTGTGGCTATTTTATGTCACTCATTACTAGGGCACCTGACCATGAGGACAGGTGGGTGGGATCAGTGGATTTTAATTTTGACAGATGTTCTGGCCTTGGGTCCAAGTGCCAGGCTGATTAAAAGTGCTTGCAATATTTAAAAGTGGAAAATAAATAGGAACTGTACCTTATAAGAGTGCAATTTCACACCTTCATAGTTTTATTCTACAGTTTTAGGAACTACTGTTACTGGATTATGGCTAGAATATGCTTTCTCTTTATCATTACAAAATCTAGCAATAAAAGTGAAGTTGATGTTCACCTAAGATGGTAGAAATCAGGAGATAAAAAGAGTTGGATTACCACACAGTTACAGTGAGTCAGTGGGGAGCAGGGGGCCAGTCCTGTCTCCTGGCCCTTCACCCATCTCATCCCAGCCCATTCCATCACCACAGCTACACATCCCTGATTTAGGGCATGTGTTGGCATCAATGGTGTCACCAGAAAGGTAACTTTAAAAGAAATAGTGGAGGGACTTCTCTGCCAAGATCTTGGCTACACTGGTGACGGGTCATGAAACCACAGAGCCCTGGGGCCTGTTTGCTCTCAAGTCATCATCCCAAGCTGAACAGAAATAGGAACTGAGACAAACCAGGAGAGTATCCTCATACCCTTCCAAGGCTGGTGTAATAGTACCCTTTGCCTATGTGAGTATGCTCCAAGACCCTCACTGGATGCCTGAGTTAATGAATAATATCAAACCATAAATAATATCAAGCCCTGTACGTAGTATGGCTTTCTATAGATTTATACCCATGGTAACATTTAAATTATAAATTAGCAGTGAGAAAGTAACAACAATGTGTAATGGTAACATAGAACATAACTATCCTAAAATATACATTATTTAAAATACAACCTACTCATTTCTTGAATTATCCATTTAATATTTTTAGACCTCAGCAGATAGCAGTAACTAAAACCATGGAGTGTATGTGGGTCCTGGGAGTAGAACAGACCCTCCCATCACTCCACTTAGAGTGACCTTTCCAGCAGGAAGAGTATTTCGGACACTTCTGCCTCCTATTAACAGCCTGGAAACTCCATGGTTTTCCCAGAGTACCCTTATGGGCAAGAAGAAAACAGGATGTAGACATGTAGATTTGATGGCAGTCTTCCTGTGTCCTCCGTCATGGGAGAACAATGTTCTGCAAAACTCCTTTGGGTAACCGACTCTATAATAGATTTTTAGAAGTAACAGAACCGATTTCCTGCAGGCCTGACCCATGCCCTTCACCTTCCCCCAAGTGACCTCTGACAGCTAATGTGAGTCTTCTACAGAACATGGAGGCTTTGGGTCTGTTCAGAACGGAGGAGGTTCATGTCTCATGCTTGTCCTAGTATGAGTGGGGGGGGGGGACTCAAGCCAGAAAGTGCATAAATAATCTCCTCTCCTTTTATCAGATTTTAACACTGCAGATGTAGTGTGGGACTGTGCGTGGTCTACATCTCTATCTGGGCTTTATAGATGAAAACAATACAGCTTCAGAGGCAAAGAACCAATTTTCTACTCATGAGAGAGAAGTCTCCTGTGGGTACAGGGGCTTTGGCTTCCCTTCCCAGGAGTTGTAAGCTTCTCATGGGATGTTAAAGAAAAATGGGATAAAGTGTTTTCTTTCAACCAATGAGAATAAAAATTCCTTTGGTTTAAAATAAAGCTCTGCTTTATATTTGACATTAGAAATGATTAATGTTTCTAGTTCAAATTCATAAAGGCCCTATTTATGTGCAAATACTTCTTTCCATTTCATAATCTAAAGGTTTTACCTGAGAGCAGGTAGGATGGGAGGCAGAAACACAGACAGCACAGAAGCAGGTCTGATCCACAGACTAAGCAGTCCAGATGGAAGTAACTTAGATCCCTCAGATCACAGTGGCCACAGCTAAAGTTCCTGAATCATCCTACTGCCTTTGACATTTACTTCTTAAAGCATCATTGACCTCTCCACCAGTACGTAAAGCTGCTGTTTCAGAGTTTAGTATTTACAGTTACCGAGTTGAGTGAAACACAGAATTCCCCAGACCCAAGAGAAATGCACAATTGTGTCCTTTATTAGACAAGTCATTTATTTTATTTTACTTTTACTTATGTGTAAAGTCAAGCAAGGGTATAAGATCTCTTGGAGCTGAGGTTACATATAATGCAGGTTCTGGAAACCAAGCTCAGGTCCTCTGGAAAAAACATCAGGACCTCTTAGCCATGGAGCCTTCTGTATAATCCCGAGATAAATTATATCTTGATTGATATAATTGTCTACTCCAGGTCCTGGTACTGGAATCAGAATAACTGTGGTTGTTTCATACAACCAGGCATGGTAGATCAGAGATTCCTCAACCAACCTGCCTTCATGAAGGCTGAAGGAAGGGTCCAAGGCTGCAGAGTCAGGAGCTAGAGAGATAGATGGCTCAGTGGATAAAGTGCTTGCTGTGAAAGCATGAGAACCTGAGTTCAGATCCCCAGCCCACCCCAGACCCTTGGGTGACACATATGTGAAACCCCAGTACTGAAAGAGTGATGGAGACAGGTAGATCCCAGCAGGAGAGGTGGGACAGTCACTAGCCAGAAAATCTAGCAAGCTGCCAACTTTAGAGTCATTGGAGACCTTGTCTCAAAAAGTAATGTGAAGAGTGACAGAAGAAGATACCCAAAGTTAACCTCTGACCTCTACACAAGCACAGGTAAGCATGCATACCCAAACGTGCAAACACAAGTGCGCGCGTGCGTGCGCACACACACACACACACACACACACACACACACACACACACACACACACACACTTCTGAGCCCAAAATTAAGATCACAAGATGTCTTAGTGACAGAGCTTAGCCCACATCAAGATGTCCTTCCTCTTGAGCAGTGAGACTAGAACTGCCAAGCATCCCCAAGAGAGCTGAGGCATAAAGAAAGTGGCCTAACAAGACTTCTAGAGGCAAACATCAGACTACAGAAATTAATACAGTGGAGACAGAATGTGTAGGTGGCAAAACACAGTAAAATGAGAAATAATGGCTGGAGATGGGTAAATTAGGAGAGATTTCCCCCTGAGATTGCATTTTGGCTCAGTCTAGACTGTGTGTATATTAAAAAATCCTTCATAGCCTTCCCTGGGACACAGCAGTACCTCAGATGATGTGGGAAATGTGGGTACAGAATGGGGCTGTAATGAAGATTACCACTGAGCCAGCAGGCCCACAAATCCAGACAGCCTCCTGCTCAACCTAAGTTTTCATGGTTATCAGTCTTCTCGTTTCTGTCTGCTCTGCAGATGAAAGTGGGAGTTTTTGCGTATGTCCATGTGACTTCTTATTTTTTTAACCTCTGCATACAAATCATTAGTAATAAGTGACACTGTGGGATTTCATGCTAATATTTTCGAGGTTAAGGCATGAGATGAAACATGCTGGTGTCCTAATGCAGAACTAGCATACCAAGAAGGGAATGATTATAATTTAAATCAATGTTCCCTTTAAACATTGCACCTTGCTGGCTCAGCCTGTCAGTTCCTGCTTAGAGCCCTACAGAAGCTTCTTACTCTCCTATCTTTAGATTCTGAACCTCCCCACACTCTAGTCTTCCCCCATTCTCTGCCAGAGATGGGCTTTGAATAAACAAATTAATTCCACTTTTTTTTTTTTTTAAGTGCTTATGGCATAAAGCCGGTGTGGTATGCTTGAAAATGTTAGCAACCCACCCTTGGAAAAAAAAAGCGGGGGGGGGGGGAGTCCTGGTGATAGTGTTGGCCAATTTCTATGGTGTAAATAATCCCACTGTGGCTTATTTGGGGCTTATGGGTGAGTTACCACAGGGCATGCAGCTGGGAACAGATGTGTGCGAATCTGGTGAGCCAGTATGGACTGTCTCCAACACAGGGCTGCAAACTGATTTCTTATTGAGACTAATTGTCCCTAATAAACCAACTCAACCTGGATGTAAAGAACATGTCAGCTAATCCCACCACCTGAGAGAGGACACCAGCTCCGGAGATGCCCAAGTCAGCCTGTCGTCATGCAGCACACCTGCTCACAGTCTCTGAGTGCTTTCTTGTTCCCCAGGCCTCCCCAGGTCTAGTCTGTAGGATTGATGGAGACTGCGATGTCTGCTGTGCTATGTAACTCCTGTTCTTAAGACTGCTTACTTTCAGTGTATGTAGAGTGTGCTTCTCACTTGTCCTTCGCCTCTCTTGATTACACCTACACTGCTTTACCTGCTTCAAATAGTTTGTGTGTGAACCCAGGAGTTGATATTGTGTCTTCCTTAATCACTGTCCTCCTTAATTATTACTGTTAATTATCTTGTCCCAAATATGTAGCTCATTGATCCCTCTAGTCTCCCTGGGCAATCAACAGTAGGGTTAGTGACATACTCATTTCACTATACCTAATTTTTAATGTGAGTTCTAGGGATTCGAACTCTGGACTCCATACTTGTGAAGCCATCATTTTACCAAGAAGCCATACCTCAGTTCCTCAATTAGTTGAGCATTTTTTTACTTTAGGGTTTGAATTACTGAGTATTTTATCCACTGACCTGCGCTTCATTTTTTAGCATTGTCTGCTGAGCATAGGATATTCAGTGTACCCTTATATACCTGTTTTGTTTATGCAGAAAGCTAAATAACAAAAGTAATTTGACAATCCCTCACTGTGACTATGTAATCTCCCATAATTCTTAACAAGGATAAGTGACATCAGCATCTCAGTTCACACATATGTAAGTTCAGGCTCAGAGAGCGGCAGTTCACACATCCTTCAGGTGCTGAGTGGGGGAGGGACAGATGTTAGTACTTGGCTGCGGATGATGAGCTTAAAGAACTGATCCCTTGGCTTCAGTGTGCTTCAAGAAGGACCAAGATCCTAGATCCTGGAAATGAAAGACCGAGTGGGTCTGTGTCCAGCCTAAACCCCTGAGAAGACACTGTCATCCTCTCTTCAGAAATCAATAAGACTTGTGTGAAAATGAGACTCTGTAGACATCTGGGAGGAGATGAGATTTGAGCCTATTGTTAAATAAATTCTGGGGCCTTGTGTCTCCAGAATGCATTATTTCTCAAGAAATTAAACCAGACTCTTCATGGGAATCGTAGCTCTGAGCTCTGTTGCTGCAGGCTGAGTGAATTTGCGCAAATCATTCTGCCTCCACTAAGAGGTCTCAAGAAGAGGGCACTTGGCCTTTACCCTCAGAACCCGTTGAGGCATGATCACCAACCCTTCATTCCCAAATAATGAAGAGTACACAATACATACAATACATAGTCATATCCAGAAATGGCCACAATTCAAGGTATATAATATTCATGGTCAGGGACTGCTATATCAGGAGAATATCTCAAAACAAAATCAAAATATAGACCCTTGTTCCAAAAAGTGTTTATAATGTAAAAACAGATGCAACAAGCATGGGACCCTGTATGAGTTTGTAGGCCACATGCCTGTAAACATGCACAGCTCCTGAGCATTCCTAGTATGTAGATGGCTGATAAGATCTAGCTTCAGTCCTATGCAGACACTCTTTGATTTAGAGAGAATATTCTGCCCAAAATCTTTGTTACCTACTTAATTTTAAGATCCAGGTTGCTTCACAGGCAGCTGCCCAACCCAACAACATTAAATCAGACAGGCAATTGCCTCTGCTCCAAGCTGCCTGTGCGGCTGTGATCCCCTCAACTCTAGAAGGAGTTGTTGATCTGTATTTTGTGTTTTGATCCTACTAAAAAGTAATTGCCCCATCACAGTACTTGTCCACATAGTTATGATTTTAGAACCTTTATGTGGAAAATCCAGCCTAAAACCCATGTGATCATGGCATAACTTGGTCCCACAGTCTTTTGCAAACTTCTGTAGTGTAGGAAGGTGCTATAAAAAAGTGGACAAAAGGTTAGCACCAAAATACATCTTTAAAGTAATAGTGGCTCCTGTAAGTAAATCAATGAAATTTAGAACAAGAGGAAGAGATCAATAGCTTTTCAGTTTAATCTTTATTCTGTGACAGAACCATTGAAGTATTTATTTTAGCTCTTGGAAAGAAGGGTGGGACTCCTCCCCGACTCAATGTGTGTAAGTCAAACTTGGTGCCTTAGGCCTCAAGGACATTTTTGGTCTTGATCCATGCACTCCTGACAGTTGTCACCACCAGATCACCTGTGGTTTTGCTAAGGTGCTTGCTGGCAAGTGTCTCTCAGTTGAAATATGTTTCCACAGGCTAAGAGCCATGACTACCTTAGGACTGTTCCTCCTCTATCCACTAAGGAAGTATCTATTAATTGCAGAGCTCTGTGATGAGTGGGTGTTCTGGATGCTGGCAATACAGGGGGCTAAGGCTCTGGCTAATATTCCCCAAGGCTGGTAGATGAAGCCCACAAACTGAGAAGCAATGCATGCAAGGGGTCATTTCGCTGCTAGTGTTATAAGGAAGTTAAACCAGGGTCACAGTGTAGAGGAAATGGGGACTGGCAGTTTATGACACTGGATAGTCAGGGTGCTCATTCTGAGCAATGATGAAAGATGATCAAGCAGAGACTGTAGAGACACCTGAGATGCCTGTGAGCCTGGTGATCAGGAAATGGGTGGGCCTGTGTAAAACAACAGTTCTCAACCTGTACATCATGACCTCTTTGGGGATCAAATGACCCTTTCATGAGTGTTGCCCTAGAGAATCAGAAAATAAATTTTCATTATGATTTATAACAGTATAAAATTACAGTAGCAACAAAAATAACTTAATGGTTTGGGTTCACTGCAACATGAGGGTCAGTATTAGAGCATTGTAGCATTAGGAAGGTTGAGAATCACTGTGTAGAGGTTCAAAAAAGATAAGAGAAGGAGGAAGCAGGCAGGCTTCCTCCCTTGATTGGTGGGAAACCCTTTGTAGCTCTTGTAGGGTCTTCCACAGTAACCTTCTGCCATCTCATCAGAAAAGAACTTAAGAGCATTCATGTCTGCCAGGCTGTTCTCCAAAGGCAATATTAGAGAGCAATAGTTAGCAGCTTGGCCCAACTCTGGCGGTAGAACCACTAATAAGTGAAATCCATCTTACCCTGAAATTACGTGCTATTGACACAACTGTGTCAGTTTTCATTAAAGACTGTATTTCAATGACTCCTTCCCAGAGTGACTCTCTGTGGCTTACCAGCTTTAAAACCAACTTAATAACTGTTACTATACCTCAACCCATAAATCGGCATGTTGCTGTCCCATCTCTCCAGGTGAAGCTCACCTTTTCTCTGTGTCCTTCAGCACAGCATTGATTGAACCCAGAATCTTGGGACAATGGCTTCTTGGGAACATACCCATGCTTCCTCCTCTGGACTCCTGATTGATTGCGCTTCCAGGAGAGAGCTTCTCTTAAATCCTGTGTAGAATGCAGCCAAGTATTTGAAGTTTGGATGCTGGTGATTCTCTTCCACTCCACATCTGAGAGATGTCTAGAACCCTGGACAGTAGAAGGGATATTAAGCCATTAGCTGCAACAGAAAGAGTTTACCTGATTGATAGAGAATGAACAAAATCCATTTAAAATCTATTCAGTGGAGGTTTCTCCAGTCTTTCCTGCCTCGCAGTCCTTCCAAATTTCTCTGCCTCCTACTTTTATGCCTGTCGCATTTGATGAGCTTCACTAGGGTTGCTTGCAGAGGACATTAGATATAGGAATGTGGGCACCTAACCAGAGCCTACAGCACTGGGAAAAATCTCCTTTCCTCCCCTAGCAACCATGAACTGCATACATATAAATCACTGGAAAAGGGTGGGTGGGACATCCTGAGTACCTCCCACTTCATGATAGGTTTCTAAGTAGCCTCATCATGAGCAAGGTCTTGTGCCCATTCATAGCATGAGAGCCTTTGCACTATTGAATTCTGGGATAAAAGAATATTTGGAGATTCATTAACTGTTTTGCAAAACATTTATCAAGTACAATTTAGGCTGTGGGGAGGTTCTAGAACATGGAATAACAATGATGTAATAAATGAACTGGAAGACTCTGTGATTTAGCCCAACTCTTCATCCTATAGGAAGGAAAACCAAGACTTGAAATCAAGAGGCCTTGCCTGAGGTGGAGAGTGGCCGGCCAGTATTGGAGCTGGGACAGGAGTGCCCTTCCTTTATCATGAGCTGTTACAGATGAGCAGCAAACATCCAGGCTTCAGTAGTAGGGACATTCCTAGGCTCTTGGTTTCCTTCTCCCAAAGGAGGCAACTTCTTGTCTTCAAAGAACCTGTGAGAACTACAAACATCACGGGGGAAAATAGCTATAAAGATTTCAAACCTATTTTCATAATTACTTCTGACAAATCTGAGTGTACATGCGTGTTGCACATGTCTGTGTTACTGTGTGTATGCATACATGTATGTGCGTGTGCGTGTGTGCATGCCATCTATTATTTTTATAAGTTTTGTTGCCTCAGTAAAATTGCTGGAAATTTTCTCCAAAGGAAGAAACTGAGGAGTACCATGTTGCTCTGATTATTTTTCAATAACTGCTTGGCCAGCCTCTTGGCCACCCTGAAGGCTGGCACTTCCAGCAGGAGCTTTCTGAAGCAACTTCATCCTTTAGACCTGCCCTCTCTTCAGTCAGCCAGAGGTAGTAGGGTCAGAGAGCCAGTAAGGACAAATGGCTTGGGGATTTCTTTCCCCGTAGGTAGACAGTGAGTTCCAAGCTGTTCTCTGGGGCCTTGCCTCAACTTCCTGAGCTCTTTGCTGGCTCTGTGGTCAGGCTTATGTAAGGGGTCTGACCTCACTTCTCCTTAGCAGTGGGACCAGGCACCAGATATGATATGTAGGCGGCTTTTCCATGGCACCACTCAAAAAGCCTGCTCTCTAAGATTATTTTTAGTTGTGTGTGAGTGTCTGCATGTTTTCATGCCTACACCCTAAAGACATTGTGGCCAGAGATACCAAAATTACAGGCCCCCAATTTTGACAGCATATTGTAATTCTTTTTGGTACACACACACACACACACACACACACACACACACACACACACACACGCACGCACACCCCCCACCTTGCCTATCTGTTGGGGGCTCAGTATTGAGCATTGCTCACCTAAATGTATGAATATCAGCTTTATATATTTCCTTTGCAGGTTATAAAGAAGGAAACTGGATTTTGGAGGGACTTTGGATTCGGGATGACTTGTCAGTTCCGGTCAGACTTCATCAACATAGGTGAGACTAAAACTGTGAGTCTACCGCCACCTGGAGGGCGCTGTCCTGCAGGCCTTTAGCAAATTCTACAGGTCCCTCTGGGATGCTGCCATTTCCCCCAAACTGTGCTGTCCCTCAGGTCACAGATGGAATGGCTTGGGACCCAGGCATATACACCAGCTCAGGGGTACCCGGTAACACTAAGGGTTTTACAAAGTCAGCGTTCAAGCAAGTTCTGCGGTGACTCCTCCTCTGTGGATCCTGCTATGGAGCCGACTAATAGGGATACTGTGAGCCTCCAGGAATGAGGGAAAGAAAGAGAATCTGGGGGGAAAAAAAACACGCACAAAGAAGACCCAAATTACACTCTGGTGACACTTATTAAAGTCCCATATGTCACTTTAAGCTCTGAGTATGCCATTGTTGTCAAGGTGAACACACATGTGTGAACATCTCTACATATATAAACCCAAAAGTATGCATGGGCATGTATATACACATGGTGCTCAATGAAACATGTTGGAACACAGTCACACACGCACTGACAGAGACATACATGAATATACATCCACATAGATACAGAATGACATGTTTGAACACAGTCACACATGGACACGCATCGACATAGATACAGACATAGACACTCACACATATACAGACATGCACACATTCACATAGAGAAGCACACATGAAAATGTGCATAGGCACACATATACATGTGTTTCCACATAGAAGGTTAGATGAACATATTTACAAATACATATGAGTTTGCCTACAGGGTTCCAGACTCAGAAAGAAAAGCCAGTGGGTTTCAGCAGAACAGACCAGAGTCCTCTGAGGCAAAGGGTCTTCTGAAGTCTCCTGGTGAAATGAAAAACAGGCTGGATTATAAATGGCTAGGACAAGAAGGAACTGGTCCAAAGCCTTGATATGGGCTCTGGAAGAGCCCTCCTCTCTAGGAAGTGATGGAGAGACGCCTCCCCAGGCCTCAGGCACCTTATCCTTCCGTCCTCCATACCTCTTCCCAAGGTCAGAGCCTAAACTTTCCCATTTTGAAAGCAGGCCCAAGTATATTTTGTTCCATAGAAATCACCAGATTGAAATGAAAATGTCAACTTGGATTTGTGTCCCCAAGGAGGCATGAGAACACCAGGGTGCCAGGTCTTGAGTGGCAGCTCCCCTGAAAAGCCAGCAGGTGTTCTTTTATATCTCTAAGCAAATATTCCTGTGCATGTCATATTCCCAAAAATAATATTCAATTTTAAAAAATAATTCCCATTTTAAGAAACTAGTTTCCTTGCTTTGTGTGCAGAGGAAGATGATATTATCGTGTGGGGACTCTTACGTTTATCACATTTGGGTTTATATTGCACTGGGTTCTCTGAAGCTAACGGTCACTAGCCTTTCAAGAAGTGGGGGGTCACAATGAAATGGGGATGGTGTTCTTCCTCAGGGGGCCACTGCTGTGACCTTGGAGCTTCTCAGTCCTCCTGGATGCCATTTCTTTGTAATCATGTCTTTATTTCTAAGTTTCTTTCTTGTGACCCTGGTATTGATAAGAAATGCAGAGGACAATGATACATTTTATCTGACCAAGCTAAACCCTTACTAAATTCTAGCTTGTTTGGTTGTGACATCTACTTCACTGAAGGATTTAAAAACCCCAAACCTGGGCTATACAGCAAGGTTCTGTCTCAGGAAAACAAACCAACTCCACCAGTTCAGTGACAGCTTTGCTAGGAGGAATGGATCTAAATTCTGATTGGCTTGTGATCTCCCCCTTCCTGCAGGGCCACAATCACTCATAAACCAACACCACTCAGGGTTAGTTACCTGGGAGTTTGAACCGGCCCTGATCTGAGCGAGCAGTATAGCTAGGGTGTAGAGGCAAAGATAAAAAGGCCACATGAAAATGTTTGGGACGGGATGCAGTGACAGAAGGAAGCCACCCAGACAGAAAACACAGGGTTTGCCTTGCAAGGTGTCAAATTCTAAATGAGGGATGCTCTTGAAGTTCTTAATCCTGGGCCAGAGCTATTCGTTACTGATGATGGCCCCTTCAAGCAACCCAATTCTTAGAAACATCCTGGTACACAATGAAGTTTGTGAGGTCTGCCATGAAGGTCATTTCTGTTGGCCATTCTCATCCAAAGTCTCTTATCTCGATTGACTCTGGGAACTTGGATGGATGGTGCTTCAAATGGCACCTCCCTAAAGCACTTCCTTATTGTGTGTATGGGATCATGGGGGCAGGGAGGTCCCAGGACAACCTCACATATCATTCCTCAGGTGTTATCCATGTCTTAAATTTTGGGGTAGAGTCTCCCATTGGCCTGCAACTTGTAAATCTGGCTAGGTTGACCAACCAGAAAGACCCAATCATCTACCTGTCTCTGTCTCCCTGGTGCTGTAATTGAATGTACATACCACCATTTCAGGTATCCACTTTTGGGTTTTACATTTTTTTTAATGTGTGTTCTGGGGTGGTTGAACTCAGTTCCTCATGCTTACAAAGCAAGTACTCCACCAATGAAATTATCTTCCTATCCACCATAACCATGCCTCTCAATTAAAAAACTATGGGATCTGAGTATGTGCTACACAATTCAATAGCATGTTCTGTCCCCACAGGTGGGTTTGACCTAGACATCAAAGGCTGGGGTGGAGAAGATGTGCACCTGTACCGGAAGTATCTCCACAGCAACCTCATAGTGGTACGCACACCTGTGCGGGGACTTTTCCACCTTTGGCATGAGAAGCACTGTATGGATGAACTGACTCCTGAGCAGTACAAGATGTGTATGCAATCCAAGGCCATGAATGAGGCATCCCATGGGCAGCTGGGGATGCTTGTCTTCCGGCATGAAATAGAGGCTCACCTTCGCAAACAGAAGCAGAAGGCGGGCAGTAAAAAGACATGATCTCCCAGGCACAGATTAGCAGAGACATTTAAGTTGTTTGCTTTGGCAATTACTGAAACAAGGTCTAGACTTCCACAAAGGGTGACAAAGAGTCTGACTTACAAGGAAAAGAGATGAAAGTAGAGAATCTCCGGTTTCTGTTGGCTCTGTGTATGATGACAGTGACTGTGTTGACAGCAAAATGATCTCTCTGTCCCGGCTCCCTGAAATAGTCACAACCTCAGAACAGTTTTGTAAAAAGTTCACTAGAAGGGATGCATGCATACTGGTTTCTCAGGAACAGTTACATCAGAGAGATTTGGTATCCAGGAGTACCAGCATCTCAGAAGGAGCGGAGATCCTGTAAGAAATGTGGGTATCAGACATGAGCACCCTCCAGGGACAGTGAGCGAAATCAAAGGGACCTGAAAACAAACTGTGAATGCTGTCACCCCCAGTATTAACCAAAAAGTAAACCTCTTTTTAGTTACCATTTAGACGTCTACTCTCTTAAAACTGCACTTTCTTTTGTCTATTATGCTTGTTTAATTACCTATTTCCAAACCGTAGTAGGAGCACATTGAAGTATGATTTTATGATTAAGATTTGCTTTTATTTTTTGTTGGTTTTGTCGGTGTGTTTATTTGAGACAGTCTTGACAGAGCCTGAGCTAACTTTGAAATTATGATCCTCCTGCCTCAGCATTCTGAGTGCTAAAATTACAGGTGTGCACCACCACAACTGGCAAGGAAGTACTCATAGAGGCATGTGGGGAGACCCTTCCTTCACAAACATCAGATAGCAAATCTGAGGGTGTGCCAGTCTCAGACAATGATAAGGCTATGTGTGAAAATACCTACCGAAGACTGTCTAAAAGGGACAATCCAACGCTGCAGAAAGGAAAAGACACTTTCATCGTCACAGAAAAAGGAACACAAAGACCTTGGTATCTTTACTACAGAACATCCTTTCTCCTCTGGAGAAATGAGGGCCTCTTTCTTAACTGCTTGAATAAACCAAAGTTATGAACCAAACAATCGCTTTTAAAGCAGGGTGCTCTTCCTGGTCTCTAGCTTCCATTAGAAGAAAATGCAGGAAAAATATACATATATTTTGTGAAAGACAAGACCATCAATCCAGTGGGATGGAAGATTTTGCTACGTTTTCACTCACTCCTGGCTACAAGGAAGCAACTTTTTTTTTTTTTTAAATAAGCAGTGTTACTCAGTTGTCAAGATGCTTCTGAAGCTTGCATTTTCTTACAACTTCAAACTCTTTTTTTTAAAAAAAAAATGAATATGCTTAACATCGAGTGGTTTCTACATCATGTGCAAATTATTTATTTATTAGCCAGCACCAGATGCATGAGCTAATTACATCCTCTGTCTCTGTGCCTTCTGTTTGCCCACAGTGAATTCATTGTTTAAATGCTTCAAGAACACTCAAGCTGTGTGTGTCATTCTTAAAGGCATTGTATTGATTTGTACTGGTAGTTTATAAAGCTTAATTAAATACATGAGACTTGAATGAAAGGTGGTATTACACAGCTAATAAAATTTGTGAATTTGATTTCTTTCTGGAATAAGAATGCAGTATCTTGAGCTTGAAGAAATTATTTTGTGCATAGACTAGGGCTTCCCAGTGTTAGCACTGTTGATATTTGGGGCTTGATCACTTAGTGGGGGAGAGGATTGTCTTGTGCAACATCCCTAAAGTCCCTCTCTCTACACAGTGAATGCCAGGGGCATCCCACTTGGTGTTTGACAACCAGAGTATCGCCAATATTATCAAATACTCAAGGAATGGAAACAGGAACCCTGGCTGAGAAAATGTTGACATTTCATCCATGCTAAGTTTTAGTTACATGAAACTGAAAAAAAAAATGATTTCTGAAACTCCTTTCCACACTGCCTTTGCAATTTTCACATACTCTTGTGATTTTAGAGCCTTCAGGGCATGTGGCTATCGCTTTCCAATAGTGGTCCTTATGGATTTGTGACCAACGACTCTCACAGAGGCAGGGGTATTGATATCCACATAGTAGAGGCAGGCAGTCATCATGTTCAGGAGTCTCTTGGTGTCGCAGTCCTTAGATGGCTTGTTCTCACCATATGTGTTATAGATGTCCAGGACACCAAATAAGATTGTTTTGTTTGTTGCTTGAGACAGGGTCTCATGTTGACAACCAGGATAGGCTGAAACTCACCCTGCTCCTTTTGCCTCAGATTCTAAAGTGCCTGGGTTACAGCTATGGACAAGCTCACCTGGCTGCTGAGAGGACTTGGAACAGGTCTCAATGGATAAAGGGAACTCAGACAGACACCCTCTAGTCCCAACACTATAAGGATGGGAAGAGCTGGGAGTGTCCTGGGGGGGAGGGGCTATGTCTAACCAGTCTGGCTGAAACAGCATGTTCCAGATTCAGTGAGTGGCTTTCTTTCACAATGTAAAGCAGGGAGCAAGAGAGAAAGACACTCAATGTGTGCACACATGTTGAGGGCCTATAATGAGGCCAATTATTTTGTATGATAACTTGAAAGGGGTCCAATTTGAAAAAATCACTGAGGGTAACTGAAGAGAAGGAAGACAGGAAACAATCTTTCTCTTAAAGCTTAGTTTGGCTGCAGTGTCAATGTGAAGTATCTCCTGAAGGCTCATCTGTTAAAGATGTGACTGCCCGCGGGTGGGATGTTGGAGTATGACTGAATCCTGCGGGCTTTCCTCATTAGTGGATCTATCCCTCCATGCATTCATACTTTTAAGACATTCATAATTTGATGGAGGTAGAAAGCAAAGAGGGGTTCAGTTCTGATCCTCTGGACTCTTCCCAGCTCTCTTTGCTTCCTGTCCACCTTCAGGGAGATCTAACCCCAGCGTATGTAACTGAAGGTTGGGGATCTAAATCTAAAAGGGGGCTGGAATTCAAACTTACCCAGCAAAGCAAAGCAGAAATGAAACTGAATTGAAGGACTCAGGCGCATTACCTCTTACAAAGAAAGGACCCTGCCGGATGCCTCCTTCTCAAAGGCCTTCTAACTTCATGAATACTCTCTCTATTCCTTGTCTCTCTGTGTTGCTTAGTAACCAATCCAGTTGCTTTCTCATATACCTGGGGTCCCAACCAACTGCTACTGTTGATGCTGCTGTGTGATAGCTACTGGCAGTTAATGCTACAGGTCAGGTCTCCCGACCTCTAGCCAGCACATCTATGTAGCCTTTTGTTAAATATTTGTCATCAAATAATGATCCCAAGTGACATGTCTCACATCCTTGTGCTGGATACCTTCAATTCTGTGCTTTCCAGCATACACACATCACACATACAGAGAGAGTTTTTAATTGTGAGCACCTTGCCTTCTTTCAAATAGTTAAGTAGTTCTCAGAATTTTAACTTTGTTTCAGAGAGGGGCCAAAAAAACCTCTATTATTTTATCTAATCATACCAGGGCTTGGGCCCGTGTGGCAGTTGTTATGGCTTCTGCATTGAGAGCAACAGAACCTAAATTCTCATTCTTACACTCAAAACTTGCATGGTTTAAAGCAAGTCATTCCATGCCTCTATGTACCCACTTTCTTCCTTTAGGGTGAATGAATACAAGTATATCTATAGCCTATAATTATTTCATGGTTAGATGAGTCAATGCAGATACAATAACTATGATTTGACCGGCACATGGGATTTGTTCACACACTGTCTCTGGACAGTGTTGAACTTCTCAGTATGCCCCACTCATCTTGGACGTAGTTGGGGAGGGCACCGTTTGAGATTAGGAAATCACCTTGCACTTTCCTCCTTGCTTTGTTGTTCTGAAATGTCTGCAAAGAATAGATGTAGGAGGAATGTACAATACAATACATAGCTGCCCCAGCAATTGGTGCACGAATAAAAGAAACTCAGAGCCAGATCTCTGGGAAAGACTGAGATATCAAAGAGAGGAAACACCACAGTCAGATCGCACCCAGCTGTCTTCCAGCTTCCTCAGCCTTACTCCTCCAGGCTTCTACTGCCTCATCTGTCTTTCTATGTGCCTTAAATACCCTCTTTGCCCAATTGTTTTACATCCATGTTAAGATTAAATGCATGGCACCACCACTGTGCCTGGAAGCCTGGAACTCCTTCTGTAAACTAAGATGACCTTAACTCAAATTGGATTAAGGGTGTAGGTCACCACTCCCAGGATATTCCCTGCGCTGGGATTAAAGGTGTGAGTTACCACCGTCTGCTCCTCCTAGAATGACTGTGGGTAGATCCCGCTAATATCTCAGACTGGATTTTATTAAATTTAAAACATATCCCCACAATCAATCCAATTTGCTCCTTAGTAATCTAGAGTTGATGAGATAGCTGGGCAAAAATTCTAACATTCAGGATAATTTCTAAGGTAACAGTAGGACTTCCATTTTCCAGGTGCAGACAATTGAGGCAAAGAACTGGTAAGAGATTGCCTCACACACTGACTCCAGGGCTTCATGTCACATTTCACTTGGGGCAGGCTCCAGGTGCTGGGAAGGCCCAAGGGAAAGAAGCTGGAGTGAGGCAAGCCCAGACTTCAGTCTTCTGTGTGTTCTTCCCTCTGTTTCCCTTCTCCAGCCCCACATAAGAAAATCAAAGAGCAGAAAGAGCTACACGACCCAGCCACCTGCATCTGGCCAGCTGCTGAGAGAGGAGCTGGGCTGGGGTGGTGTTTGAGTTTGAAGTCTCAGAACCACTCTCTTAAGCAGACCCCTAAAGGTAAGGTTTAAAGACTCTGGTAGAAGGTCAGAAAGGGGGATCTTTGAGTGTAAAGAGAGACTGTTCTGGAGTTGCTGATGAGATAATGACCTTGGGCAGTTTCTGAGGAGGGCAGTATGCTTGGCTCCTGTGCCCATTGATGCCTGACCTCCCTGTGATTATATTCTGACTAGCAGCACATTATCATTCAAAGCTGTTTCTCCTGGCAAGAGTCAGGCTTTGTTGTTGCTGCCAAAAAGTTATGGGGTCTGTGCCAGTTGGTTCGGGGGATTTGGTTTTCCCCCAACACGCAGAATGTGTTCTTTCCTGTCCACAGAGATACCTTTTAAAATACCTCTGTTTTGCTCAGCCTTTAAAGATGCCCTCTGCAAAAGTTCCCCCACCAGCATCCCCTGGGCTGATTATGTGTTGGCAATTCTAGTAAGAAAGAGGACAGAGACCATGGGGGAGGTAACAGGAAGGGAGAGTATGGTGAATGTCACAGCCTGAGGGGATAGGACACCACTGGAGAGAGAAGTCAGATTATGCTTCTGTCTCCACTGTTTCCACACAGTCATCAAGGGACAGAACGTGGGGTGCTCTGCTAGAAATAACCAAACGTCTAGGAATCTGGTGTAGGTGGTTAGGAGAACTAAATTTATTCCTTATTCTGTAGCCATACATTGGGTGGAAATGAGGTGGGCGCAATGCTTCTGGTAGCCTCCTCTACCTTGGATTTTAGTCCTTGCAACTTCCAAATCTACCACCAATCTCAGCCTCCAACCCACGGTGAAAACCTACATAAGGTCCTTGTTCACTGAGGTCTTAAAGCCATTTTAAGTACATTAAAATGTTTTAAATAAAAACAAAACAAAAATAGAATATCACCCAAATTATATTTAGCCCAAACCTGAAGGATTTTTTTTATAACTCTTTTTTGTCCCCTGTAACTACTCTCATATAAAGTTGAGCCATATAAAGATGACATCCATAGTGTGGGGGCCTGTCAGGAATAGCCAGAGTGGCCTGGGTGAGAAGCTTGTGTAGCACAACTACACACCATTGGGAGTCACCCAAGGAGAAGAGGGCATTATCACTTTGGTTGTTGTGATATGGTGCTGGAGTAAGGGTATTCCTGGGGGTCTTTGACTTGCTGGGAAGTCCTCAAAACAGAACAATTTTCACCTGAGGGAAACACACAATTGACTTAGATGAAACGGGCCTATCCTGCACCACTAGCATAGGGTACAGTCTTGGCACCATCTGACCTCACAGGGAGAAGAGAGAGTATGTTCCAAATTCATAAGTCATGAAGGAAGTGTTCCTTGGGGGTTATGATTGGGCATGTCTAGGCCACAGAGTCAATTTGACACCTTCCAATTTAGGGGAAAAAGATGGCTACTGCTAACCTTGATGTTGTCAAAATCACTAGTAAATATCCCTCCCCTCCCTTGCCACCCCAAATCCCAAGATAACGGATCCATTTTGCCTTAGGTTAACTAGGTAGTATTTTGGATATATTATTAGATCCTTGACATTTCATAAGTTTCCCTTGTCCTATTAAAATATTTCCCCAAATTCCAGGAAACTGGCCATTATAATGCATGGCCGATTGGTTATATAAGTTGAGTTAATAAAGAAAACTCACTTATGAGAGCTTTTGCTGTGCTGGGCACTGAACTCTTTTCTAATCTCTGGAACCCAGGTGGCTTCAGTAACTCATTTTAGAAGTTGAAGTTCATGCAGGTTCAGCATTTATTTCTTTCTTGATTCCACGTGGCTAAATTGATGATCTAGGCAGGACATCAACCAAAGCTTAGTGGGGTTATATTCTGCTATGTCAAGTTACTTCATTATTCAATAATGCAGTTTTACCATTCTTAAAGGGAGAGAAGTTCCATCACTTAAGCCCCTTAATAGTTTTCAATCTAGAGAAGCACAGGTAAAGCCTCTGCATAGACAGACAAGTTATTCACTGCTCTACAGACAAACTTGAAATTTAACTGTGGAGTGTTCACAGTAGAACACAAAATTAACATGGCAGGGCTACTGTGGAGTGAGTAGTCACAGGAGAACACAGAATTAACATGGCAGGGCTACTGTGGAGTGAATGTTCACAGAACACAGAATTAACATATCAGGGCTACTGTGGAGTGAGTAGTCACAGGAGAACATATAATTAGCATGGCAGGAAATCCAATCTCTCCTTCCCCAGGGTCTGGGATAAGTAGCTCTCCTAATATACAGCAGAAATAAGGATAAACACAATGAAAAGATTGTGGAAATAGAAAGCAAGAAAGAGAAACCTAAGTAAGGATTTTATCTACTCCAAAAAGAGAGTAAAGCACACAATTTAAACAAAAAATATTAAAGATGTAATTGTGGAAACGCTATAATTATAAGAAAAAAAGCTTCATTCTAAGAAAGACAAATGTAATGCTCTCTCAGATAAAGTCATTTACTTGAGTCCTGCTATGTCCCAGGATGGTCATACTATTGCACACTAGTCCAACCTGAGGTAGGAGAAAAGGGAGCTGGTTCAAGCATAGCTGGGCATCAGGAAGAAAGATCTGAGCATTGGTGGGAAAGAACATCCAGGAGACTATGTGTGAAAACAGCTCGTTTATTAAGAGAGGGGGCAGGAAACAGTTATACCCCAGGAAGAATAGCTTGTTGGATCTATGTGGTGATATGTTATTGGCTGAGTCAAGAACATAAGAATGCTTCATTTGTATATTCAGGAGCAACCCAAGGGCCAGGGAAGGAACCTTATAATGTCATATAACAAAGAAAGGAAGTCCATCCCAGGATGTTTCAGTGGTCAGATAAACCAGCAACCAGTCCTCCAAGCTTTGGAGATGCATGCAATTATCAATTGCACAATGCACCAGGGTACATTCCCACCTAAGAAAGCCTAACTTCTGGGATCTGTTGGTGCCTGGACAAGGTGGGAGAGCAGTCAAACTCACACCACTCTCGGGATGAGAAAATTCAGGGTTTTAGGCATGCTTTGACCCCTTCTTAGCTTCAGGCTAGCTCCACAGTCATTTAGCATGGTCTCAACAAAAACTGAAGCAAAAAAGCTCCATGGATATGTACCTGTCGTTCTATAAATATTTTTGGTGGGTTTTGTACTCAAAATAGTGGAAGCCCCAAACTTTATACATAAGAAGATGCTTCCATTTGATTGAGCTATAGGTCAGTCTATGGGGTATTTTCTTGGTTGATGATTGATGTAGGAGGGCCCACCTCACTGTGGTTCACGGCAGATCTGGAAAGGTAATCCTGGGAAGTATAAGAAAGTTTAGCTTAAATGCAAGCCTCAGAATAAGCCAGCAGGTAGCATTTCACTGCCCTCTGCTTCTGTTCCTGCCTTGACTTTCTTCCTTCAGTAATTAACTATGCCTGGGATGTGTAAGCCAAGGAAACCTTTTCTCTTTCAGAAATAGAAAGCAGACTAGAACAATGCTAGTTCACCTAAGGATGACTAATGGCAAAGCCTTGTCTCAAATAGGACATTCTTGGTGTAGGTGCCCTGAGCTACTTGGGGGGACATGTTCATCATCTGCCCCTTTGGTTCCTTTTGGTCTTAACTGTCCCTGTGTTCTTCCTTAGCCTAGGAAAGGTTTGAGCTGACACATCTTGACCTGGCTTGCCACGTCATTATAAAGGCCAGAAACTTTGAAATGGCTGTAACAAACAGTTTCCAAAATCTGATGTGTCCATGGGCCTGAGCCCCTGGGATTGGAAACAAGTACAACAGTCTAAAGACCACACCCCCAGACCAAGACACCTTGAGCAGAAAGGGTCGGAACCTAGACTAACCTAGAAAGAAGAGACCAGAGCAAAGGTTTAACTTGGCCTCAGACCATACCTAGTTTTAGACATTACCAGGACAGTGAGGATGAGTATGCATGCTTCCTCAGCCCATTTAGTTGAAATTCCCAATTCTGTAAGACATTTTTCTGCCCTCAAATTGTCAATATTCCCCCGGCCAGTGTATCACCAAACACTAGACAGTTTATTCCTCTGTGTGTCAATAACCAATAAGATAAAACAGTACAGAACTCAAATATACTCCTCTTGCTATTACATTAGCGTAACTGGCTTGAGTTCTTTCTTAATCTTTTTTTTCGGTCGCTTAACACAGATAGATATATTTGGACACAGCCAGATATAAGTATTTCAGCACCATCTCATCAGCTGGGATCCCAAACTAAATAAAAGGGAAGAGCTAGTTAAGTACCAGCATTCATCTGTCCTAATCCTAAATGCAGATTCTATGTGACCAGCTGTGATAGGTCCTGCCACCATGGGGCCCCACCATGATGGACAGCACTCTCACACTGGAGCCGAAATAAACCCTTCTTTCCTTAAGTGGCTTTTCCGGATGTTTTTGTTACTACAATGAGAAAAGTAACTAATATAGATAGGAAAAGGGTCCCATTCAGGATAACCAGGAAAACGGTAGGGAGGGACAAGAAAGGAACAAAGATTCTGAGTGATGTCATGACCGTAGTCATGGAAACAAAGCTAAAAAGCATATCTTGCAAAAAAAAAAAAAAAATTGAACAGTATAAGCCACATGGAATATTTCAACAAACAGTTGACTATAGTTGGAATTTCAGAATTTTCTCACTGGAATGCATAGCAGTCTCTACTTTGGTTCATTGTGCATTTGACTGATGCACTCAAGGAACACCTGGAGCACCATTCCACTTTGGTGCAAAGGCGTGCGAAAAGAAAGCTAGCACACACAGGCTTAGTTATGGGCCAAGTTCCTTCCTCCCAGGAAAAATGACACTGAATGGCTCACAGACTCCTTGGTCGCCATCCAGAGGTTGGCCCTACCTCATTGATCTGTGCTAAAAAATGGCTTGAGATTTGATTTAAAGATGATGCAGGGCTGGGGGTTCCTGGCCAAATAAATCTGTGTTCCAGAGCTCAACAGCATTACTTGGAATGTTCTTCTCATATGCAAGTTTCATTTCGTAGTGAGGGTTTCGACTGTAACAAGAAACAAGCCCATGAATGTGTGTAGGATCTACGGTTGTATAAACTCTTGCACTGGTTTTCTGAGTGTTGTAAAAAGTGACCATATATTCAGTGACTTTGACATTTATTATCTCTCGGTTCTAAAGGCTAGAAAGCTGACAAATGCTGCAAACAAGCGTGAACAAGGCATCTTTTTTATTCTTTCCTTCCTAGAGTTCCAGGGAGAATCTGAGTCCTGCAGTCTTCCACTATTCCTGGCATCCTCAGGTCACACCTGCATCCTCACTCTCTTGTCTCTGTGGTCCTCGGCCTTCATCTTTCTCTGTGTCTATTTCTAAATCTGTCTTCCGTACATAGATGCTAGTAGTTAGAGTCTGGCCCTACCCTACTTACTTATCTTGTCTACAAAGAACATATTTCCATATCAGGTCACACCCATGTGCAGGGAGGTCAGTACTTAATGCATTTTTTTACGTGAGACACAATTCAGCTCTCAGTAGGTTGTATCCAAACACCACTCACTCTCGCCTTCTCTTTGTACCATGAATTCATGAGTTCTTACATGGCCATGCACAGCATCTTTCGTATTTACTCACAGACAGAGGAGAGAAAGGCAGAGAAAAAAGCAAGGAGCCATCTATGAGATGCCTTGGTTCCTAAGTCCCTGTGTGTGTTGTTTTTCTTATTGTCATTTTTGTTTGTTTGATTGATTGTAAGTCTTTCATCCCAGGTATTAAAACTTCTCATTCAATTCCGAATTGGAACTTGCTTTTCTGTCTCCTAAATCCCGGCCCCAACACATACAGAAAGGGTTATCTTTTGAGGATAATCTTAGCCCTGAATGTGTACAATTTTTCCTAACATTCTAAAGCCAGGATAGAAGCTGTATAAGCAAGCTACTGAGACCTTTGAATACCAAACAGGGATCATATATGTCAGAAAGTATGTTGGGTTTTTAATAATAACACCTTAATTTCAATTTACCCATGTTATTTTATGTTATATACATCATTATAGTCGCATCTTCCAAGGTCCTATCCTTCGCAAAAGGATGTTCCCGAAGTAGACACACTTCTCCCTTTTCCTTCAGAATGAGCTGAGTGAGATGAGAGGTCATATCCCTTTGAATTGAATTCCATCATTTATGCAGAATAGAGAATTCAATGAGACCTCACAGACGTTGTTCACTGTTGGCTCTGTCACAGAGTGATTTTGGCATCTCAAGCAAATGTCCACCTTGGAGGTGTCTGTCCAGAAGAGAACCCAGCTGGAAGCTGGAGGCTGGAGGCTGTTCAGGATGACAGTTGTCACTCAAAGAGCTCTAGGTAATCAGGTAGCTTGTCTTGCTGACCACAGGGGTACATCAGCAGTTCCTTCCCCAGGGAGGTTATGGGCTCTTCCTGTCAATCAAAGCATAGGGTCATGTGGCAGCTGTGTAGTATATGCCCTTACTCTCTCCTCAGGAGACATCACTCCTCTACTCTGGGTTTATGAAAACCTATGTTGGCTTATGACAATCTTAAAAGCACCCCTTTCCTGCTAGGGCCAAAGTCCTAGCATAGGACGATCCATATATGTGATCAGTGTGTACATCTCCAGTATTCTCAGTTCCACTGGGATATCTCTGCATAAGTCAGGAGAACATGATAAAGGACATAGCATTAAGATTACTCATTATCAGAGGGAATTTTGCAGCACCCTTTCCTATTGCTTGCTTTTGAGCCATGTCTCTAGACATGCCTTTCTTTGCTATATATCTATATGATAATAATTCCCAAGGCAAACTAAGCATATGAGTGGCTTCACCTTGTGATATTCCACCAAATCTGCCAGGGTGGCATGCTGCATCTGGTCCACACCAAGGAAGCTGTAAGAGTTTGCAGATGCGTCTATGAGGAAATGTTTGCAGCCCTCCTCAGACAGGTAGGACAGGGCATAGCCCTTGATCTTTTCACTGACTCGGATCAGAAAACTGCCTGGCACACCCGTGCTCAGAAGTTCATTTGCTTTCTTTAGTGCGAGAATCCCTGTGGGAAAAAGAGAAAAAAGTCATTTCAGCAAAGTCCCTATAAACCACTCCACTGTTGCCCCTCACTGTACGAGTATGGTTTGGTGAAAAGCAAAGGTACACAAAACAAATAGTTTGTCAACTTCACACGAGCTGGGTCATATTGGAAAAAAGGACTTTTAATTAAAGATCCTCCATCAAGCTGGTCTGTGAGTCTTTTTTTTTGGGGGGGGGGGTAATGATTGGTAGTGATTGGGGAGTTACACGCCAGAGTAAACCCTTTCTTTCCCAAGTTGTTTTTGGTCAGTGTTTTTAATCATAACAACAGAGACGCCATCTGGAACAGATAGCAAAAGAACTGTATTTATTTACAAACAGTTTTGTTTAGAGACCCATTTGGACTAACATAAGCTGTCTATCACTTTAGGAAAGTCTGGTATGGTGGTACTGGGATTTTTCAGATCCAAAGTTAACTTCCTATGCTCTTGTAGGACTACCACTTGTTTGTTATCAGTGAGAACTCTGGTCTTGAAAGTGATCTGACTGGGTCTAAAATAGTAGTCCTAAAACAGACTCACCTGGGCGATTAAAGCATACATGTTGTGAAGTTAAGGTAGTTTGCACAGAGGATGAACTGGAGGAGAAAGACACACCCTGAATGTGGGTAACACTATCCCATTGGCTACTAAATGAGATGGGGAGAATGAGAAAGAAGAATGGTCAGAATTCTCTTTTCTCCACGTTCCTATCCGATATGATGTGACTAGTCTCCCCCACATACTCCCACGCCAGTGTTTCCTGGTCCGTCACGATGTAAAGGGCCTTCCTCTCAATCCCACTGCCAGTGTTTCTCTGTCATGGAACCACATAAATCTTCTCTCCCTTATGGTACTGCCAGGCACTGTGTTCACAGCGAGGTCTGAAGTAACTGAGACAGTTGTCGTGGGTGTGGATGATGTTTCTATTCACAGGGCAGAGGCCAGGGCTACTGAACGTGTACAAAACAGTTCAGCACTGAAAAAATTTATCCAGCACAAAGCATCAATGGCGATAATGTTGAAACAGCCCAGACTAGGAGGTCCCGCAGTGACAGAACAAGAAGAGGGCCAGATACCAGTACCAGGTCTTCTGAATTTTACTAAAACTAATCTTCAATGTATGTATCCACTGGCCTTTGAAAAGTTAGAGCTTAACTTATATATGCATACATATATATGTCTACATACACACACATATATATATGTACACACATATTCAAAGGGACAAGTTCTACATAGAAACATGTATGGGGCTTTATGTAGCCTTCTTATTTCTATTATAATTCTTAAAATGAACAAGCAGAATTATAAACATAGAGAAAATATTCAACAGCACAGCTTGCTGAATTATCCTGTGGGCTCTGATTTGGGATGGAAGAACAATGTTCTTTTCACGTTCACACTGCACTACACTGGACAGAAGTCCCAGGCTTCTCTTGTTCCACCCTTACTTTGCTGCTGATATTCAAGTTCTGAGTATTAAGGAAACAGACAGAAGCCTTCCTCATGAAAAGGAAATGGGTTTTCAGGGCCCTTTTAATTACTAGTGAACTTTTAGTTTATTAAGTAAGCCTCAGTCACCCAGAGCTCAAGGTTAAAACCAAAAGTTCTGTAAATAGATCTTCAATCAGAAGGGGAATTTTTAAAGCTCCATTCCTCCCAAGACAATCCAAGATTAACACACCAACATTTCTCCTAACTATTTTTGCCTATCGCTGTTTAGGAAGATGGTGGCCCTGGCAAAGCCCAGCATGAGAGCTTGTATCAAGCACTGGGGTTGGGAAAATGCTGAAATATCCTCTATACTCAGATAGGAAATGGCATCTAAAAGGGGAGGGAAAAACAAAACCAGTGCATCTCTTCCAGAGACCCCAGCTCCAATGCTGTGCCTCAGAAAGATTGCTGATCCATGTCTACCATAAACATCCACCATAGTTTGAAATATCAAATATCCTCTCCTGACACATACCCCAGTTCATGTCTTGAACACTTGGTTCCTGGCTACTGGTACCATTTTGGGAGACTATAAAACTTTTGAGGGGGACCCTAGCTAGAGAAAGTAACTAGAGGGATGCCCATTTGCTTATTGTTTCTTTTCTTTCCTATCTACCACAAGAGTAGATCTTCTGCCACATGTCCTGTTATCAGGGAACTCTGCCCACATGCATGGTGCCGCATGTCCTGTTATTAGGGTGCCCTGCCCACGTGCATGGTGCCGCATGTCCTGTTATTAGGGTGCCCTGCCCACGTGCATGGTGCCACATGTCCTATTATCAGGGAGCTCTGGCCACGTGCATGGTGCCACATGTCCAGGGTGCTCTGCCCACATGCATGGTGCCACATGTCCTGTTATCAGGGAGCTCTGGCCACGTGCATGGTGCCACACAGCTACTGACTTGGACCCTCTAAGATGAGGAATAAACGTAGCTTCCTTTTGGTAGTTTTGGTCACAGCCACAAAGTATAACCATTCAACCTGTCAGTCATTGACCTGTGCTTTCTTTTGTGGCACACAGGGGCAAAAGTGGCTTCTAAGTGACTGGGTGAGCATCTCCATTCAGAAGCTGAACCATCTGTGTCCGAAGCCCAAATAATGGCCAAGCAGACACAGGCTGCTTTCTCTCACTCTCTTTTGATTTTCCATACATCTCTGGTTCCACAGAGAAATGGTGTAAAAGACAGCTGTAAGTTTGAAGAAGGCCATAAACAACCACTCTCTGCCAGGTCTATCCCATGGCAGAGTTTGAAGACACCATATTAAATTACCTAAGATGGTAGCAGCATCTTTCACTGACACTACAAATCTCTCTTCAGAACCAAGGACAGGAGGAAAAAACAGCATAATGGGAAATAATGTCTCATTACAACCAAAGTTACGGAGAGACGAGTCTTCAGTTCTAAGTTCCTTAAACAGACTGGGGAAAATGTATAGTCAAGGACACCTGAGTGGTGTCCATATATACATGGACTCCTAAAAAAAAAACACTTCTTTTATAAAATTACAAGGAAACCTGGGTTATTTTTTCTAAAATCAGATGGTTTAGGAAGCATACATCAAAATATATACAAGCCTCCTGACTTCTGCAATCATTGCTCATTACACATAATCTCATCTCCTAAGACACCAGAACACAATAAAATGATTTTGCAGTAAATTCCAGATCATAGTGCAATCTCTTTGCAAATCAAAGGGGTGAGGACGGGCTCCGAGGTGAGGGCCATGTGCAAGAGGGTGGTTTCATTCTCCTTGCTTAACCTCCTACTTTTCTTTCCTTAACAAATCTCTTACATCTCAAAAATAAGTTAATGCAGATATCTCTTCATAGAAGCCCTCAGGGATCAAGGGCAGTGGACACCTTCGAGGAGCAATGGCCACTGTCGGCCTCATGAAAGCTGACAACAAGATAGGAACTCTTGAGTTCCAAGATCAGGTACACCATCAGTGTGGTGTGAACAATGTCCTCACAGGTTCTCTATTTTCCCTCTCTATCTCTCCAAGAATTATGAAAGAAGTGGTTTCCACCCCACTTCTCAATTGATGATACTTCAGGGCTGCCTCTGGTGATCAGCAATCTATACACGTTGTAAAGAAAACAGAGCAATCTGAGGTCCTAGGAGACTCTGTGATAGCAGAAGAAGAGAGAGGTGTATTTCTTATTTATCTTATTTGTTGGTTTGTTTATTGAGACAGCATCTCTCTAATAGCTCAGGATAGTCTGGAACTTCCAGAGATCTGTCTGCTTTTGTAGGTATTAAAGGCATACACTTTTACATCTGGCTAGATTTATTTTATTCAGTAAGTTTAGTGGGATAGATTTCTACCAGGAAATAACCCACATAGTTTAAGAATGGAATCTAACTAGAAAGTAACAGATGAATGTGAGATTTTACTGCCAGCGGTCTCTTGGGAAGCAACTAGCCCTAAAGAGTTGAGGCACAGCTGGAGCTGAAACTTCTGGGAGTGCTGAAGGTGGAGTTTCTCTTAAAATACACAAATCCAGGATTAATATTTATTAAAATATAAGCCAACACTCACAATACAGGTAACAGCTTATATAGGCGCCTGACAGACTGGATTATTCACGCGATGGACTATGGATACCAAATCAGTCTCTCCAGCAGTCAGGAACCAGGAAACGGGGCTTCCCAAGACCCCAGCTGCCCCTTTTGAATGGGGTTGGCCACCCCTCTTCAGGAGCCCGGGACCTGGATAAGCATCTTCCGACCTTAGCAGCTGACACCTGAATCCCACCACAGAGTGTGAGCACTTGGTGTACAGACCCAATAAGTAAAGATGAAACCAGAGGAAGTGTCCCATGGTGTGGGATATTTTGATCACATTTTGATGCTGTTGAGATTTCCAATAAAGTTTGCTTTGAATCAGAGTGCAGAGCTAGCTACTCGCTACTACTGACCCAAATTAGCCATAGAGCTTTTGGAGGACAGATGGAGAGATAGAGAAAATAGTAGGATGTGGTCTGGAAAGAGTCTCTGCCCCTTTTGGATCGAGAAAAGGCATAGAGAGATAGAGGGGGGTCACTGGTCACTTTTCACCTCTTCTTTGGTCGTTCGGGTTTTTATTGATCTAACTCCCAGATTTTTATTGATAAAGAATAATTAAATTCTACCTTCTGTGCTACCAATGCATGGCATAACTACACGAACAGAGAAAGCATACCAGCCAACACCTCTGCAGTTGTTGTGCACACTCACAACAGGCAGCTGCTACTTGCTGGGACCCTAAGCAACTTCAAAGAGCTGGGATGGTAAATGAAGCTCCCACCCATGCCTTTGGTAGGAAGGCTAGGTTCTCAAGTAACCAAAGGGGGCAGAGGCGGCTGTAGAGCAAAGAGGCAGTAGTAGACTTATTTACTGCCTAAAAGTGTAAGCTTTGCTTTGGCTCATGTGGTCAGAGAATGCCGCAGGTGTTTAGTAAAGCCGGGTCCTTGCCAAAAAAAAAAAAAAAAAAAAGCCTCTAAGTACAGAACAATTTAAATTGTGCTGAAATACTAAATATAGACAGTCATGGAAAAACTAAACAGTTGAAAATGATAAAGTGAAGCCTTTAAAGAGAGACTAAGTAATAATGATAAGCCACACAAAGATGGGAAATACACTGGGCATCTGGGTTTTGAATGCTAATGAGCAAATGAAGGGACTGCTGAATTAAATCAGTCTATATACTTCAGAGATACCTTGGCTTCAGAATGGAAGTCAAGAAATATGTTGCATAGGGAGAGAGATTATGCCTTTGTTTCCATAAAAAAAAAAAAAACCAAAAAAGCTATGAATTCCTTCAAATGTAGTAGAGATAAGATTTGAATAGGGGACCCCTGCTTCCTCCTGTAATGTGACAATGTGATTCTGTTTATATCTCACCTGTTGTTTAATCTTCAAGGTGTTCTAAATGAGGAGAGCTGGTACTATTATCATACCATTTCGTAGCCAACCTAAGTGGCTGGGGTCAATGCCAAGGCTGAAGATTCAGAGTCTGTTCCAGATCCTCAGCTCTGGTATTTTGCTTTTAATGCATTATGGCCATGAAATTTGAGACGTGTATATTCCATAAGGGGGTGTTCATACCTACCCTATCAGAAGATGCATTTCTCTTGAAATATTAAGAATGGTCAAGTTGGGTGTGCTGGTCCTACTAGGGGGTTATTTCTCACTCTGCTCAGCTCAGGGTTTGTGTTCTAGATACTTGAGACTACACTTGGGGCTGTCACAATGCTACAGGACGGCATAGCCATTGCAGAGCTTCCCAGAGCCAGGCTGCTGTAGGTTGCCAGTGTCCTGGGCTGCCTTCTCATGTTTTACCTTCTTTCTTTGCCATCTGTGCTACACTCCTGCTTCTGTACTTCCCAAAAAAATATAAAAAAGAAGAGGCTTCTGGGAAAGAGTATTTGCAAAAGGACATATCTCTGCTGTTAGGGTACCTCAGAGTCTCCTATGCCAACCTGCCTGCAGCATAGGGTAAGAACTAACTGTTGCTATGGTCTCCAACTGCACCTGGACAAGAGTCTGTGACTTCAGTCTCTCCTTTGTACTCCAGACACTTTCAGCTCCTTCTGCTCTCAAAAGCTGTGTTCCTGAGAACTCTAAAACCTGCCCCAAGTCACAGCTTGAAAGAGACAACCATGACCAAAGATCTTAAAATACTATTCTAATGTCTCCTTCATAAAGGACAAGGATTATTAGCATTACCCATTCTCTTCGTTCTCTTGATGGTAACACTTACTGCCTGGTGCTTATTGTATACCTCACACAGTTTTGAGTAGTCTATATCTATTAAAAGATTTGGTCCTTAGTCATCTTGCATTATGCATAAAAGTGACAGAAGCACAGAAGTCATATTGCATGAATTATATTTGATATATAAAATACCCAGACCCAGATATTGGGGAAAAGCTGACATATCAGATAGATTGAGAAACAAACCATAGCCACCTCTCACCCAGCAAGTTCCTCAGGCCTGTCTCCACAAATCCTCAGCCTAAAAGGGAAGTGGCAGGCCAAGGGAAGAAGTCCTGTCTCCTCCAGCTATCTCACTTCCTGGTTCAACTTTCCTAGTGCTAGTTTAAAAGCCTGTGTTTCTCAGGTACAGGAACAGAAGTTTGGGATCACAAGTGCTGGGGTTGAAGGTGTGTACCACCACCTCCAGGCTCTGATAGGCCTTGAACTCACAGAGATCCAGACAGATCCCTGCTTTTTGAGTGATGAAATTAAAGGCTTAGGTCACCACTCCCTGACCTTCATGGCTTGGCTCTGTGGGTGTCTCTGCCCTCTAATATTTTAGACTCTGTGGGAAATTATGTCCCACCCACTGGTTTAATAAAAAGCGCTGAATGGCCAAAGGCAGGCAGGAAGTATGGATGGGGCTACCAGACTAAGAGAACTCTGAGAACAGGAAGCACAGAGCAGAAGGCCAGAGAGAAGTCAGAAGAAGCAGAGGACAACCATGCTGCTGTGAGAAAATATACAGAGCCCCATGGCTGAACAGGATGAGTCATGGGTTAGATGAAGGGTAGAGAGCTAGCAAGTGATATGCCTGGGCCTTAGGTCGATCAGCCTAAAACTATTGAAAGTGTCTGTATGTCACTGTGGGTCTGTGGGTCTGTGGGCCTAAACCTTGAGGGTAGGCCCGAAAGTCCGGCCAGAAACCTCATACTACAAGACTCTTTTTATTAAATATACAATAAATCACCACAAAGTCAGGCCATCTGACCAAGATCACATGGCTTCATCTGTGAAGCTGTGCAGCCAACTCCGTGTTGCTTCTTTCCTTGGCATAAGGAAGTGGTGTTCAACAACATATGGTTGTGGCAGAAGATACTGGTGACAAAACTTGTGCTGACCAAGAAAAGTTGAAGGATAAAAGTCATGACTTCTTCAATGCTTTAGAATCGTCCTTCTACACAGATCCCATACAGGATCCCTACTCCACTGGCCACTGGCTTCTGGATAACCTCACAGCTCCAAAGCCATGACAGAAAACTATAAGACTACATCCTGAATCATACAATACTCACCTATCAGACTGGGTTTTATCCCAACACACACACACACACACACACACACACACACACACACACACACACACACACCTGGCATCCTGAACATTAATAATGGAGGAATGAAGTCCAAGGTTTTCTCTGCTCTCAACATTAATAGAAATCATTGTAACATCTTTTCAGAATGTTCATGGCACTGAGTCATTGATAAGAAAGATCAGAGTGCTCCAGAAAGAAAAGCAGTACACAGAAGAACTAAAACATCCCAGAATAACCCATGAAGCTCTAACCCCTTTCTGTTTCATCTTCTCCAGTCCCTTCAAAAGCCTGAACAAACGCAAGGTATATAGCCAATAGGAAAATATAGAGAATAATTATGAAACATGCCTTGATGTCACTAATGTAAGTCCACATGCTGGACAGAGCCATGCTGGCTCCTCCAATGGCACACAGTGGTCACCAAGGAAGGGGCTTCCAGCTGCCTGCCACACACAGTGGTGATGTATTTTTTGCTTCTTAGTCATAGTCTAATTGCTTCATGAAATGTGTATGTCCTGAGTCTAATAGCATAGGATGGAAGCTGCCACCTGAGGCTTAGCTACAGACTTTGGAATACCACATACATTGACAATTTGAGCTGTAAAGACAGCTCCATGAGAACCCCTTTGTGAAAGGTGAGCAGGATTTGATGTCCTGCATTAAGAAATGTCCCTTCTGAAGCATGAAGGTCAAAGGACAGGTCACTAATGAGCAGTGATTGGCAGGTCTGCTGAGGTGTATCTATGAGCCTTTCTTAATGAGACGTTACCTACAGCAGCTGTGATGGTGTCTTGTTCCTTTAGAGAAGGAACTGGGTGTGACAGAAGCTGAAGAAATGGAGAGAAGCCTTCACCCTGATGGCTGTCTACAGGAAACTTGAATTCCTGGGATAAGGACCCCCACAAAAAACAAAATGGAGAAAATTTACCCAAAAGAACCAGGCAAAGAGATGTATCCAAATAAGAACATTGTAAACATCTGTAGCAGCATTGGACAATGTCCAATCTTACTAAGAGTATGGAATTTGCTTTCAGAGAAGCTTAAAATATAAGCTCTTGCGACTACAGCATCTAGAAGGCAGGCTCAGTTATGTGCCACCTCAGCAAAAAGCATCCATCGGGAATTAATAAGTGTGGAGTTACTTCACTGAGCTCAATTATATCCTATAACTGTTAATAGTTTCAATCAACCAGGTATGAAAAGCAAGTGTATGAGTGAAATTATCTATTAACAAAGACTACTGAGAAAACCCTGAACTAGAAATGTGTCCCTATCTTCATTTCTGTCTTTTTACACTTCAGTCTCTGGCAGTTTCTGAGATACCTACATGGCTACAGTTTTGTCTGCTTAGGAGGGGCGAGGAACTGTTGGTAGAATGAATAAATGAACTTGTGAGTGGAACTTGAGTTGTGTTTATGCAATGACTCATTGAGTCCTCGGAGCATGTTAGAGGGTAGAATAGATTATGTACAATACACACCGGACACTCAGAACCTTGGGTTAGCTTATGCTTGGAACTGTGCTGGTCAGTGAAGCAGGAAGACTCTCTGGAGTTGATCATAAACACCAGAGACTACCCAGCTGGGCCGAAAGACTGCAGGAATAAAATGGATTAAAAACTGGTATTGAATTCAAGGGACAAACTACACCTGAGTGAGAATTACAGCCTAGGACAACAGGATGGGAAGGGTAAAAAATGACCCAGATGAGAAGAAAGAATCCCTCTTTACTGTTAAGGAAACTGAAACAGTAGACGTATTGTCAGTCTTTAGAAGATCGTGAGTCTTGAGACAGAAGTGTTTACTCCATCAACTGTCTCTCAAGGCTCAGCCTTGACCTACCAACTCCCCAAACAGCGTAATCCTCTCACCCTTCACCCTTTATGGTGGCTTCTGTCCCGAGACCTTCCATGTAACTACTGCCTCCTGAGATGACCTCACTTTTTAGGTCAGGCCCTAAGGAAGTACTTCCAAATGAGACAGCATTTGCAGTAATTAAGATCTGTTTTACTGAAGAACCACATGATCTTTATGGGACTGTTTCTCAGCACAATGAGACTGTGACAGAGGGAAGGGAGAAAGGAAAGGCATGGAGAAGAGATCCTTCTGATAAGCCAGGACGGAAGCCTTGCTTTCTGGGGACTGTTCTGAACTCTTCATACATAAGCCTATGTGCTCTGTCCAGAAACTCCTGCACATACTTACCATCTCCCGCATTCACAAGGGAGAAAATGCAACTCACATCTTGACATTCTAGGAATTAAATTTCTAAACTCCTCACCTCTTTCATTTCTATTTATTTTCACCCTTGTGAGGTAGAGATTAAACACTGGGATATTAAAAAACAACTGTGTATATAGTATAAGATATGAGAGTCACCTCACATACCCAGATACAGAGCAGGCTCGGAAAGACATGGAAAAACCTCACGTTTATAACTCGCACCAATCCTTGGCACAGAGATGCCTAGCAAAAGGGCCGAGGAGAGGGCTCAGTGTGGAAAATGTCTGATACACAACCAAAAGACCTAAGTCCCTACGCTTAGCACCCACACCAAAGCTGGGTGTTGGATCTGAGGCTCAGTACTGGAGAAGTGGGGAAGAGGCAGATGCCAAGGACCCGATGGCCAGCCAGCTCCATGCTCAGTGAGAATCCTGTCCCAAGAGCCAAAGTGGAGAGTGACAGAGGGAGAGACCTGACCCTGAATGCTACCCATTGTGCACAGGCATGTAATGCAGCCCACACATGCACACACAAACAGTTAACACTGATAGGATGAACAGGAAGGCAGAGGCAGACAAGGGAAGCTGATGAGAGCGGGGGGGGGGGGCATTGTGTGAATATCAGTAAAGTCAAAATACACAGATGTATATAATATCATAGGGAAAACCATTACTTCCTATGCTTACTAAAAAAAAAGTCTTCTTTTTTTAAAAAAAGCCAATAAAGATGGTTAAAGTAGCTAAAGTTTAAGTGTTGTGAACTTTAACACAATAAAAACAGAAAGATGTCTGTATAACTTTATCTATGAAAAAAATAAATTGTAGGTTGGTTTACACGATACAAGCAGAAAATCACAAAAAAGACTAACTCAACTGACCAGCTCTGAAATGAAACCTTGTGCCTCAAAATGGGCCAAGGTATTAAAAATTAAATCATAGACTAAGAGAAAATACAGCTATCCCATGTAACTGATAAATGACTGGTATTTTGAGTTTATAAAATGCTACAAATCAAAGCAAAAATTCAATAAATATCCTAGAAAGTGATCAAAATATCTAAAGAATTGATCCAGCAAACATTCACCCAAATACATGGGGAGGGGGGACTCAGGCTCATTGAACATCAGGACAAGCATAGTCATTACAGTTCCACTGTGGAGCCACAAGACAGAGGGAAATGAAATCATGCACCATTGGGCACTGTGTGTACACACAAGGAAAAGCTGAAACTTGTGAACAGAGGTTGGAGTATACACTGGGATAATCATGCAGAGGCATTCAGTAATATTCAATACAGACTAGGTGTACCTTATTAAAGTGTGTCAAATTTTGGAGGTTTTCAAATGATAATATATGTCAGAAGACCTACAAATTGAGCCTTTAGAACTAGAAAATATAGGACATGAAATAGTCTAAAATCTGAATTATATGAGCAACGTCTTAGCTCAAGTTCTAGAGTGCTTCTGATTTTGGTTATTTGGATTGGGAATGTTCAGCATGCATACTTAAACACACTTATCCAGAAATTCTATACTAGATAAAGTCTCTGAGGAAATTATGCTGGGTGGGTGTGATCAGATGTGCTCCAGAGTGATGTCAGGCCCTTTCTATATTACTAGCTAGTAAACGCACACACAATTGTATTTCAGAGAGACAAAGTGTGATTCACCCTCTCTCCATCATGGAAATGTGAAATTCAGTCTTTCTAAAATAGAAGCTGAGGATATATGTTGAGTAAATATTTATCATCACATTATTTATTTATCAAAGTGTTTATTTTGCTTAAAACCATACTAAATATTTTTAGAACAAATAATGTATTTATAAAGTATTGTATTTAACAATTCAGAGTTGTATTATAAGCAAAGCTCCCAGTGGACTGTCAGTATGTCCCGCTGTGTTTTCTAGCTTCCATGACTCTTTCCAACAAAACTGCCAGTTCATATGTCAAAATTCTCAGTGACATCAAGCTAACACTTCTGATAACAACTTCCATACCCTGCTATTTAAAAACAAACAGGAAAACCCAGAAGAATGAAAATGTGACTCTCTCGTAGTCAGGAATGACAACACAGCACTGTCTAAGGATGCAGAAAGTACACATGCTGATTTCCCACGCCTATCTTAGAGAGGGAAACTGAGGTCAGTCGAGGCTGCCCTGACGAAGGCATGCATAATGAGCAGAGCTCTGTTAGTCCCTGACAGTAGCACTGAGAAGAGGGGCACTAGCAACCCTGCCCCCAGAGGGTGTTTCCTCCAGGAATGATCAAAACCAGCCTCCAACTCGCAAATACATCCAGGGACAACTGGCAGCTATGCTGAGGCACTGGCTGCAGAAGGGGCTGCTGGGACAAAGCTCTCACAGATGATGAGTTGGGGACTTTAGAAGTGCTTGCTCATGCTGTGTGTTTGGGAACTTTTCTGTGGACTATTGATGTGTTGTTACAGGACTCACAGAAAAGTGAGATGCCTTCAACATAGTTCAAACCGTGTGCTAAGTGGGAGAGAATGCCTTGGGTGTAAACTGAGGGTAATAAGTCCGATTCAGCCACAGGTAATTCTTTCTTTCCTTCTTTTCTTCTCTGTGTTTTATTAATAGAACTGAGCACTTTGTACATTAGCAGCAAATAACTCTGCCAGAGCTATACCCCAGGCACCTAACCACAGGTCTTAAAGAAACGACAGACTTTTCTTGAAATGAAGCCATCAGTGAGTATGAACTGGGTCAACAGAGATGCCTCAGTTAACTGCCTCTTAAGCTAAACACAGGCATGATCAGCTAATACTGTTCCAGGACTTGTAGAACTCCCCTTGCAGACTTACTGAAGCATCAAAAAGAATCAAAGTCACAGGATTCTTTAAGATCAAAACGCTCCAGATCTTCTTTTAAAAGATAAGGAAACTGGAGCTCAAGTGGGCTGAACAGCTATAGAAAGAGACGACTGTCTCTTCAAGGTAACTCAAACTAGTTAAAAACATGGCTCCTAAATGGCCTTTAGACTGCTAATCCCGCCTCACTACATCAAACATCCTCCACTGACTTCCTAGTGAGGAAAACAGTGGCAACTGCTGAAGTTACACTCTCTCCTCTGAGTCCCTGGGAAGCCCACTTTCCCATCTACCCTTGACTGTTGTATTTGTGGTGAAGAATTTCCCCTCATCATGCCCAGTGGCCACAAATGCCAGCTGCTTCTGAGCAGGCACAAGAAGGTAGCTCTCTGAAAAGAACCAGGAAAATGCTTCCTGAAAATAATGGGCAAGACTGTTAGTACAGCACAGATAAGAAGGGAGGAGAAAGCCCTTACTGTTTGTCTTTCTTGGGGCATGCGCAGTCTGACCTGCCAACAGAGATGGTCTCAGTACTCACCGTGGAACCAGGGAGCAATGGTGTCTGAGTCTTTCTGGTAACCTGCACGGAATGGCAGCTGTTCCTCTTTGAACCATCGAATGATGTCTTCCTGGGTGGAGCTGGACTCTGTCCTTATCACTCCTTGATTTCTGTGATGGGTAAGATGATTCTCAAGTGAGAGCTAGTTAATTTGAAATAATGTCCTCCATTCTGTTATAGCCACAGGTCAGAGTCTTGTTCAGCCACTATCAGAGAATCTTTCTCCTGTACCAGATGGCAACTAATACAGAGACCCACGGCCAGACATTACTCAGGGAGTGAAAGACCTTGGAACCCAAAGCCATAAATGTCTTCATCAAATCTCTACCCTCAGGGCTCAGAGAGCTATGTGGGAAAGGACACCGGAAGAGGGTAATAGCTGTGGGGTGTGGATGACAACAAGGAAAGTGTCTTTGAGACATAGTTCACATGAACTCACAGAGACTGCGCCCGCCAGCATGCACGGGGCCTGCACAGTCTGAATCAGCTGGGATCCAGCACTGAGAGCAGGAGTGGACATCAGCTCCCATTACTAGCTCAGACCAATCGGAGCTGCTTATGAAGGAAAAAATAAAATCAATTTTCCTCCTGGGTGTACAAACCACACTTAAAGAGAGCCCTGTGCCCAGCAGTAAATGCCTACACAAAACAAACTCAATGGTGATTTTTTAAAATGTTGTTTTGTCTTATCGTGCTTTGTTTGGGCACATTTTTAAAATCTCTCTGTCTTTTGATTGTATATTATGATTTTCAGTTTTGTGTGTTATTTTTCATGCTTGCCTTAGACTTTTTCACTGCTTCTTTTAAATTATTCTTTTATTTTGGTTTGTTTGTTTTTCTGTTGCCTGCTTGCTTTCTAGAGAGAGGGAAGAAGAGATTGCACTGAATGAGTGGAGATGATAGAGGACCCGGGAAAGAGGGATAGAGGTGAAACTGTGATCAGAATATATTGTGTAAATTGTTGATTAAAAGGCTCGTTATAACTTATCATAATCTGATTACAGATATGATACTTTTATCTGTGCCAAAGATTTAAAGTTTTAACTGTAATTTAAGAGAAAAATAATAATCCATTATGTGTATGCATGTATGCGTGTAGCCTCACATAACACATACATAGCACACAGAACTGGTCCTTATCAATTCAAACAGTTGAGGACGTGAAATATTAAAAGAAAAAATTTCTCCCGTACTAAACATATACAGACATTCTTGCTTGTAGTTATTCCCAATAAGCATCTACTTATTTATATAGTGCTTGTATTAGTCATTATAAGTGATTTAGACATTATTTAAAGTACAGGGAGACTATGCATGCATTATATGAAAAGATTACACCTTTTATCCCAAGGACCATGAGAATCTTTCAGATTTTGATCTCTTCAAGAGAATTGTCACCATTGATGGACAACTTTAAACAGAGGGAGAGAGAAGGGCAGAGAGAGGAAGAAGAGAGGGAAGGAAGAGGTGGGAGAAGAGAGTTATATGCACTTTCATTTCCAACATCTAATCACAGGCAGAGTTAATGGTAGGTTGGGCCCCCTACAGGCCACCATTATATGGTTCTTCAAGATCAGAGAGTGGGAAACACATTCATCTGTCCTAACAAACCAGTCACAGTAATAACCACTACTGTGTTAGACTCAATTCACTTTACTACGGGTTAGAGGATCCCCTAACCTTCAATTAACATTTGAGAAAAGAAGCATTCAGAAGTCAAAGCTGTTTTCCTGTAGAGAACGGATGTGCAAACAAAGGCACATGTAATGGGGTGGTGTGTTATGGGGTAGCTTTCTCCCTAACTTGTTGATTACTTGCTTCCCTCTTCCTCCTTGGCTTATGCTCACCTCCTTCACTTTGCTTCTTCTCTCACACTTTGAAGAGGTTTATTTCTACTAAGAGATGCGTTTGGAAGGAGAAGATAAAGGAAACAAGTCTGCAGATCAGGGAAGGAAGATGAACAACAGCATCATCTTGAAATAAACTCAGTACCGGAAAGAGGTTCTGGGGTCAGTGGGTTCTACTACACAAGGCAGAGCAGTGATGATATCAACATTTTCCCAAACCCTGCTCAACAGACCACTAGATGAACAGAATCTAAATCTAAAGCACTGAGACTGAATGAGCGACTGGGATTTCCTGCTATATAAATTAACACAGCTCTCCGTGATTCTGCTGGCATTTCCTATGCGTTCCATGCGACAGATCAGCTCTGCAAACATTCATGCATACATGCAAATATGAGTATGTATTATCATTTATCACATTCAGAGGATTTGAAAGTAAATGTCTTATAATATTTGACTTTCCTAGGCAGCAGACCTGGAATACACATGAGATTGTATGACAAATTATCATATGAGTTTCCACATTAGCTTCCTTTTCTTCATATAATCCTCAGAAATGAAGTAAAATTCCACATACATAGGACAGGTTAGTGTCTGTCTTTCTCTGGTCTGGCTCCTGACTGATCAATGTCACTGCTACCCAGAGTCGATGGGGTAGCTACCCAAGTCTCACCTCATGTACTCTGAGGCACAGAGAGCTCTTCATACAGTGTCTTAAGTTGGACAAATGAGCTAAGCACCACTGATAAGAGCTGCCCCCTACCCTTTAAGGTCATCCATCAAGGTCAACCTTCATTGTCATCCATCAAATACACTAAAAACTATAGGAAGGAGAAATCATGGGAGCCATGTCGCATGCTACTCATTAAGTACTGAGGCCAGCGTTACACTAGGCAGAGCCATTGCACGAGTTCAGTTTAGTTACAAAGCTAACAGGAGATACGGATTTCCTGACTTTTTATTTTTAACTGTAAGAGGAAAATAAAAAAATAAAACCTCATTTCCCAAACTGTGTGCAGGGTCATTTAGTGTTGCTCAGCACATCTCAATATAGAACTTTCAGTGGAGTAAGAAGAAATAATTGTAGTAGAAGAAATGATTCACCTTGTGTTTCCTCTGAGGTCATAATCCCAATTTAGAATTATAGATATAAATAATTCTTTATATATATATTTAAATTTCAAAACGGAGATTGTTTGGATTGTTTTATTTTTCCAAACTCTTAACAGAGAAGAAATTTTAGTTTTTATTTCAAAATGCTAAACCCAGTCTGGATCATGCAATTAATAATTGATCTTTCTAAATATTGGGATATTAGGGCTGAAGATGTAGCTAAGTGGTATAGTGCTTGCCTAACATGTGAAAGGCCCTGGATTTGATACCTACTATGAGTAAAATATAAATATTAGAATAGTAACTATTTTATAAGTCAACAGTCACTTTTTAAAAAGACATGAGGGATGGAGTTTATTCTGGGAATCACATTCATTTTGCCAACCAGAATGTGTTGCCTTTAGAAGACAAAAGTATCTTCACCACCCAATAGACTTGGATCCAGGATGGAGCATTTCTAAATTCTTAAAATATGACCTTAGCTCTGCATCTTAGAAAGAAAACTGCCATCAAATCCAGATTCTTCAGCTATTAAAAGCTGTTCCTGGCATGTAAATGGAGTCGGGAGGCTGGCAGGATCCTATTATGTTATTTTTTTGACCACTAGAGGCAATGTTGAGCATCACACACCCTCTCATCCTCCAGGCTTCAGGTTCCTTTTTTCTGTCAGCTTGCTGCCACTGAATAGAGGTGGCGAACAGGAAACTATCTAGCTAGACATCTTCACCCTGTAGTTGGGTTCTAACTATAGCCACTGTGGATATCTTACAGGGAAGACAGCAGGATCAGAGGTGAGCCTGACTTGACCTAAGCAGCGAGCCAGCTCCCCACGGCCCTAGTGTTTACAGTAAGGCCATCCCTGTGGTTTCTTACCCTAAAGACTTTGGAGGGTTTCCTAGTGGGTGTAGGAACTGGGGCTTCGGGGGAAGAGGAGGTCTTCTGGGCTTCTGTGGACCAGCCAGAGGGCTGTGCAGCCCCTCTCCACTCCTTCCCCTTTGGGATAGCCTCTTGTAGTCTTCCCGGGCTTGTTTAGCTAAGGAACGTCTCTTCTCATCAGCGGCCTTGGATTTTCGCACTAGAAAGACAACAGCATCTGAGAAAAATCCACCGAGATTGCCAAAGGTCACGTTCAGAGCCCACAGACTCAGCCCTGCACAGTGGTTGGTGCCTGGAAAGGCTCCTGGCAGAGCTGGCCTTGTACTCATATTAACAATCATGTCCTGTACCTAGTATAACATTTTAAGAGCTCTCCTGCACTTGCTGCGACATTCTTGCCTGCGCTAGGAGCTGAGGACTTTCTTAGGAGACAAAAGAAGATGACAGAGAAGGAGGAGAGCAGAAGTGGAAAACGCATAGCAAGATTGTAACGTCACTTAGCAGGACTAAACTGCGAGGCCTGTTTGGAGAGGGCAGAACCACATCCCTGATACACCCATGGTCAGGATGCAATGCATCCCATCAGGGGCAGAGACTAGAAAGGCAGGACTTAGGAAAGGAACCGTGAGGCTCAACACATCCAGAGCCTACCATAGGCTTAACTGAGTGTGGACTGGCCAAAAAGACAGAAAGTAGGGGGTTTTTTAACCCACAAATACGCTGTGGAGAATTTCAGAACACCTTTGTAAATGTACAAAGCACTTCCCAGTATGCATTTGAACATTAATAACTTTCCAAAATAGAGGGTTTGTCATGTTTTAGCCATATAATGTCAAAGATTAACGTAGGATGCAATAATTATTTTCTTTTTTGGAAGGGGGATGATTTAAGACAGGTTTTTCTGTAGCCTTAGCTTTCCTAGAACTTGCTCTGTAGACCAGGCTGGCCTCGAACACATAGAAATCTGCTTCTGAGTGCTGGGATTAAAGGTATTATCACTACTGCCTGACTTCACAGTTTCCAGATTTTTTGTTGTTGTTGCAATGACCATTTTCTAGTCTTTTTTTTTTTTTTTAAGTAACTCAGGCATTATGGGTTAAATATGGTTATGTTTGACATTGAAGACAAATTAAAAACATTTCATCATATCAGAGTTTCAGTGCTTAGTACTAGAAGGCACAGATTGAATCTTGTAAATACTTTATTTCACAAAAATATTTAGCATAATGGAATGAAATGGAACACAATGAAACTGCAGGTTCTGCCTCTCTCCCTGTCTCAGCAACTATCAGGCAGCCAAGTCTTTGCTGATGCAAAGTGAAGACTCTAATCTATTCTTAAGCCTGGGTTGCCCATCCTCTGCCTGCCCTGCCTTCCTGCTTTGGCCCTGGCAATACAAGTTCAAAACGAGTAAATGTTGGGTCAGAGGCATGGAATCATAGACTGATGGAAATATATCCCACCTGTCAATTCTGCATACTTTGCATTACAAAGTTATACGGTGGGCATTTCATGGTATACCTCATACTCAACTGAAAAATGTCAGTTTTAAGAAAACCTGCTTTAAAATATGTGCACTATTGAGAACTTGGGGGAAAACCGAAACAGAATAACAAGAAGTAAAATTCAAATGAATAATTTAAAATCCAGCTTCTCCAAGAAAATCAAGGTTCAGGTGTTAATAACATTTCTGCTCTCTCCATCATAATTTAGAATTTTAAAATAGTGATATTTATACTATTAATAATTTTTTCTTCCCCAGGAAAAAGACAAATTTTAATTTCATTGAACATTCTTCCATGGGATAGTTTTCATAGCTAAATGCAATTCCACCATAGAGAAACATTACAACTAATGGTATAAAAAATGGATGGAAAGTCCTTATGTTTCTCCAGCATCTGAGTAACTATCACTTGCTGATAATTATCACTAGTGACAACTCAATGGAAAGACCCTTCTCCAGGAGGCATTTCCTGTGCTTCCTGATGTGGGAATGCCATTCTATACAGTGTAAATCTCAATCTTTAAATAAAGGAGCTGTTTTGGCCCTTGATAGGCACTGTAGAAAAAGTAGGAAGAGAAATCAGAATAGGTAGAAAAGGAAGGGCACAGTCAGAGACAGACCGATGGAAGCCCAAAGAAGCAACATGTAAGGAACACAGGTGAGCCACGGGCCACGTGGCAGATACATTAATGAAAATGGGTGATTTAAGATGTAAGAGCTAGCTAACAATGTGCCTGAGCCATAGGCCAAACAGGCCTGAGCAGCGGCGGGTTGCTAAGGGGTCTGGGGCTGCAGGTCTGTAGTCTGGGCCTCTGGCTGCCCTGGGCCGAGAAATCACATTGTAACAGCCTCCTGAATGAATCATTAAGTGGAAGGTCCAGCTGAGAGCCTGGATGGTGTGTCCGAGAGCCCTAGGTACTCACAAGATGCTTGCCACTCTGAATCCTCTTTCCAGCTCTTGTATATTTGCTTGGTTTTCTCATCCTCTATTTGTTTTATCTCTTCATCTTCCTTTTTCTTTATGGGTTCTCTAGTCTGTTCAAAAATAAAAATAAGGATGGGAACTGGTGAAGGAATATGGCAGCTTCTTTAAGAGGGCAGAAGGCACCCTGGCTTCTCTTTAACTGTCCCTGGTCCACTAGGGAGGTACTTGGTGTCAGCAACGCTGGAAGAAAGAGCTCCAGGTACCTCGGTGTGGGACTCTAGACTCTGTTCCTGATCCTCTAGCAGGCTGCTTCCCCAGAAGTGAGAAAGAACATTACATAGTTACTGTGAGCATCCATGTACTTAGGAATGACTAGCACAACGTACAGCAATCAAGACCTTTCTAAGCAGTTCTTCCCCAGATGCAACACTTAGCTATTCCAAATAAACTTCTCTAAACTAAGCATACTGAGTCATGGGGCCAGCACCACGGACATTGGCCTGCTGTAGATAACAGGCTCCCAAGAGCACCCCAGCAGGATGGGGTCTAAACCATCTCCAATCTTATATCCAAATAGGAGAATGTGATATGTGATTTGGGTACTCAAAAGGAATGAGGTGTGCTTTTTTTTTTTTTTTCTTAAAAACACACAAACATATCGCCTTTGAACAAGAGAAATGCACTACAGAGTGAGTCCAAATTCAGCACAAACAATTTTGTAAGACCATGTCTCAAAATTAAAAGACGGTCATAGACACAGCTTTGGCATAGAGCATCTTTGTGGAAGCTCTGTTCCTGGTTTGCCTAATACGTGCAAAGCTCCAAGCTCAAATCTCCTGTGCTACAAGGTGGGAGGATAAGGAAAAGGACCACAAAATGACAATGATGATTTCCAGCTACAAAAATGGAGTCAGTGTGCAAACTGCTAGCTGTACCAGCATCAGGATCTGAGTTTGAATCCCTAGTATCCATATAGCAGCTGAGCCTGGTGGCATGTGCCTATAATCCAGTGCTGGCAGAGTAGAGACAGGTGGGTACTGCAGTCAAACAGCATGTTCTAGGTAAGTGAGAGACAAAAATCTCAAAATCCAAAGCCATAGAGGAAGACACTCAGCCTTCCTAGGACCTCTATATGCTCATATGTTGGCAAGTAAATCCTCTTACAGGTATATAGATATCACACACGAGACCCTATCACCAAAAGTGAATAAAGATTTGTAGGGGATTTATGATGCTACATTGTAAATAATTGTCCCGCCTACTAGTTTAATTTTTTAAAAAAACAAAACACTGATTGGCCAAAGGCAGACAGGAAGTATGGGCGGGGCTACCAGACTAAGAAAACTCTGGGAACAGGAAGAACAGAGCAGAAATGCCACAGAGACTCTCGTAGATGCAGAGGACAACTGTGCTGCTCTGAGAAAAGGTACCTCATGGCTGAACAGAATTGGAATCATGTGTTAGATTAAGAACAAGAGCTAGCAAGTTATATACCTGGGCCCCAGGTCAATCAGCATGCAATTAATCTAAGTGTGTGTTTCTGTGGGTCTGTGGAACTGTGGATCCAAACCTTGAGGCTAGGCCTGAAAGTCCGGGTAAGATACCTCATCCAACAAAGATTTCCTTGACATGAAAAGTATTTTTCCACAATTAAAATACAAATCTTGATGGGAACCCGGGTTTGAATCTCCGTAGGCAATCATAAACCACCATTAAGGCAGTCATACTCTGAAACTGTGCTTAACTACATCTGAGCACATCTTTTAATTTGCTTTTTATTTTTCTACAGTGTTTTCCTCCCTAGAGCCAATCTCCTATTGTTTGTGGCACAGCATTTTATAAAAGCCAAAGAATAGCTTTTGGCTTTTGAAATGACTACTAACATTTGCCATCTTTTTTACTGAAGCTGTTTATGAGCTTGAAGTACATAAAAGTAATGCTCGCGATTTCCAAACTTAAACAGGAGAAAAAAGAGGAACTCTGATGATGTTTGGTGTGACTCTTCCCAGGGAGATGTGAACAAACTACTTACCAAAGAGTCACTCTCCAGAGTCAATACTGAGGCAACAGTAAGGTTCCTGGGGAGCATCACAAGCCCACCCCAGCACAGTGACCACTCAGACATGACCTTTTCCTGGAATTGTTGGCCCAACGTGCAGGCAGATCCACTGAAAAGCTTCTTCCAATCTACCAAGTATCTACTGCCTATCTAACTTTAGGGGGGTGGCGGTGTACTTGTAACTTCTAACTTCTCCATCTTGCATCCTTCCCTTTCTCCTTCCCTCTATATGGGGGGGGGGTGGTTTCTCCTGTGTAGGAGCAGAGGGCATGTAGAGGCTAGTTTTCAACATCAAGTGTGTTCCTTAATCATTTCCTCACCTATTTTTTGAGGCAAGATCTTTCACTAAGCCTGAAGCTCCTTGATGGTCTAGATCTCACTGGCCAGCAAGCCTGAGATATCTGCCTGTGTCTGCCTGCCTGGTTCTGAGATTACAGGCATGCCTGTTCTTATCTGGTGATCAGAATTTAGGTCCTCATGTTTGCATGGTAAGCAGTTTACCAACTGAGCTATCTCTCAAGGCCCTCATTTATTTTTCTAAATACCTCAAAACATAGTAAGAATACCAAATTAAAACTTTCACCCTTCTGATGCTTAGCATCAATAAGAAGCCGAACAAAGCATTCTACTTCTATTTATGTGTATGCATGCGCCCTTGTTGAACGGAAGAGAGTATTGAACTCCTTGGAGTCTGGGGAAATTGTTAAGCTGCATGATGTTGGTGGTTGGTGGGAATCAAACTCAGGTCCTCTTCAAAAGCATAGATTTTCCTCCAGCTTAGCCCCCTAGAGACCCCTTCCCAAGATGTTGTTTATCAGGAAGTTTCAAAAGTTAACCCACTGCAGGAAAAAATAATTAAGGAAATAACATAGAGAGTATGTGGTTGATAGATGATAATCAGATGTCTAAGAGTCCTATATTTAGTAAACCCAACCCTTTCTTCCCTACAGTGTAATTATATGGGCACAGTGGGGAAGGAGATAAAATGAATAAGCCTCACAAGTTAATAGCAGATGAGATCTGGCCCTGGCCTTTCTGTTTATTCAAAGAAGCTAGGAAAGTAAGGAGCTCGTTCTAAGCCAATGTCTTAAGGGGGCAGGTCTTGTCCCATCATCTACAGAATCTAGAGGGTGACCTCATTCATTCTCTCCAACTGCCTGGCATCATGTTCTAACCATATCAAGCATGCCTTCTCCTCCATGCCTTTGTGCCTGGACTTCCCTTTGCCTGGACCACACTCCTCCTCCCTCCGCATTGCCTCTCCAAGGCTCTGCACCAGCATCATGTCCTCAGAATGGTCTTCTCCAGCCACCACTCACCTCCCAGCATCTCCCAGACTCTACATTCTGCTCATTTTCTTCAGATTTGTTACAATCACCAAATTTCACAAATAAGTTTATCTTTTTTTTCACCCCCTACCCAGAACATAAGCTCCCTGAAGGGAAGAAATTTTATCTAAATTTATTGTAAAATAGGTCTTCAGTTTCCACACCCATGCTTGAGGCATAGTGGGCACGCAGCAGCAAGTATTTGTTGAATGAATATGACTTTCTTGACTTTCATCATTTAAGCTGATATGATGTAATTAGGGACAGTGGCACTGACAATTTTTTCATCTGCATGTAGTCACTTCTCAGTTTCTAGGACTCCCTGACAACACTGAAAATCTCTAGATACTTAAACCTCTCATATAAGGAAGCACAGTATTTGCAGCTAACCTATATACTTCCTGTGTCTACATCAAATAATCTACCATAATGCAAGGTAAATACTTTCTAAATATTTATTGTAGATGGCCAACTGAAAATGCAGTGTTTTCAAAGACTTGTGATGTGTGGTTGGCTGAATCCATAGATGTAGGGTAGAAACTGCCTTCCATTGTCAATATACACATAAGGGTTAACATTCCAAAAATACTACATTATTCCTTTTAAAAACATTCATTCATGTGTGTGTGTGTGTTTGTGTGTGTGTGTGTGTGTGTGTGTGTGTGTGTGAGTGAGTGTACACATTTGAGTCTTCAAGCACACATACCTGCACACATGCAAAGGTGAGAAAAGAGTACCTCTATTACTATCCACCTATTCCTCTGAGGCAGGATCTTCCTTGAACCTGGGGCTTGTGTTTTCTTTGCTAAGTTAGAAGCCAGAAACACCCAAATGGCTCTACTGCTTCCAGCCTTCTCTGAGAGGGCTACAGGTGTGGTGGCGGTGTGTGTATGTGTGACACCCAGCTTATTATGTAGATCCTGGGATCCAAATTCTGGTCCTTGGGATTTCATGCAATTGTTGGACCATCCTTCCAGCTCTGAATCCATCACAATCTCTTGATGTTCTGAACTGTAAGCTGTCCTCATTAATGAGTGTCACTAAAGAAGAGTTAGGGAGCAGACCGCAAGTTCACAGGAACTTCTAGGCAGCCTCTTCAAATGCCCAGTCTTGGACCTGGGTTCACTAGAAAACTTCTCTTCTTGGGCTTGTGTTTTACTATGAATTTTCAACTTATTGTGCATCAGACCCTACCACAATCTATCCCTATTTTATTGTGAACAGTCTGTGATATGATAGAAATCTAATATAGTGGCAAAAGTGGGGTGCTGGGAGATATTCAATCACACTGTGAACCCCGAATTTGCATTTGTATTAACTGAATAAAATAAACCTTGGGTCAGGAATCTGAGTTAGCAACTAGTTGACAAATCATAGAGAGTCAGAGGGTGTCTGTAAGATGATAGACAGATGCACAGGAAGTAGTAGGGAGGGACTTTGTGTGGTGTGCGTTTTATTGTTTTGGCAGAGTAGAAGGACTCTCACGTTTGGAGATGTCAGCTAAGAGAGAAAGTCAGCTAGCTGCTGTTCCACCTCTCTGAGCTAGCATGTTTTCACCCCAGTCTTACTGATAGAGATTTAATTAAAAGCTGTATCTGGTGACAGTGACATAGTCAGTGCCTGCAGAAACAGAATTCCTACCAGGCTGGGGCCTAAGTGGCCTGGCTTTTGCCAGAGAAGCAGGCCAGTAACTTTGGAGCTGCAATTGCTTGCTGAAGGAGAAGATTAAAGCACAGCCTCTGTGCCCATGGAAAAACAATAGAAGGGCTTGTTCTTTGAGGACAAGGTCATGTCTGGATGGATGGAAAAGCAATTCCAGGCCCAAATAAGCTCTCGGTTCAATGGACACTGGCATCAGAAGCTGCTGTTCATTCCCAGCAGTGAGGCTCACAGAGACAACAAGCACAGAAGCCACTTAAACGGAGTCCCAGTTGATGCCAACCTTGATAGGCCATTTGTCACTCTCTAAAATCAGTCTTTCCTGGATATTCGCAGCCGCTGGGGCTGCTGCTGCTGTTTTGGCTCTTCAGCGAGAAGTTCAGCAGATACATCTTGGCATCTGTTCATTGCATGACATCTAAGATGTTCCCAACTCAAGATAAATGGAGAAAGACGAACGGCTGTGCTTGTGGCTTTCAAGACAGATTTTACATTCTGCTGCCTAATTTCATGTCTGCATGATCCCAATTAACTAATTTGAGAAACATTAGTGGAAATGACTATGCATTTAGCCCCCTGAAGACAGAATGCAAATCTATTTTACCTGGTGGAATCCATATGCCTGCATATGATTGACAGACTCTGCCAACTTTTTTTGAATATATCTTGGAAAAACTGTATGGTGACTAAAAATTTAAACATACACACACACATTTTTATAGTGTTTAGAACTGTGAAAGAATTTCTGAAGCTGATCTATCAATGAGCTAAGCTGCCTGGCAGCACAGGAAAACACTGTGTTTCCATTCAGTAGAGCATAGAGATGAATGAATGACCAAAGCCAGGAGCTGATGGTTTGGTAAGTCTTTTTCCCATGATGCCCTGGGGGAACTTGGATGTCTTTTAGCCATTAACAGGATTCCTTAACTTAAGGATTGATTCTACAAGGCCCAGCCCTACTTAGAACAAACAACCATGCTGGAATGTTAAAAATAAAATAAAATAAAATTTGTGCGTATGTGTGTGTTACTTCTTGAGTCCTACTCCACTGCCTTAGTTGGTAAAATGGGCCATCATATCCTGATAGCACATTTCAAGCTTTCTACTGAGATTTTGTTTTGCTTGCAGTCTGTAGTTGAATTAATACTAATTTTGCCAGTGATTGCTAGCCACTTGGAGGTCTAGAATTTTAGGCTACATTAGTGGTTTAGTATTGTTTTAACTCTGTACGATATCTTTGATAGCAGAACTCATCTTCAGGTGAAGGAACTGCATCTCAGAGTTGTGTGAGAATACTTAGTGGCTTTTGTTAATGTATACGTTTTCTGTGCTGCTGACATTGTAGCCATAAGAAAACCAGGTGCAGGCCAAAAATGATTTATGTTTATGACCTGAAAACAAATTAATCTATGGGCTTTCCAATCCCCATTTACCATGTTCACAGTCACTAAGGGACACTCAGCTGCTCAGCATTGGAAATAAGAGTGCAAAGACCAGTTCTCTCATCAAAAACTGTTTCTTCAATTGCTTTGGATGACTTTGAAAATTAGGGAATTATTTTTCTGTCCTCAGAGATGTGGACTTTGAGGACAGGCTCAAGCCCTGTTTCCTCATTGATCTAAGATCCACAGATCATTACATTCCAAACCGGGTCACATACTTGTGTTGAAAGCTAGGAGACAGATAGGCCACTCACCTCAGTCCCTCCTCAGAGAATAAGATGATGTTCCAAAGGGGCTCACCTAATTTTAAGATCAGGACACGAGCCATTTATACTCCAAGTTTTGAAAATTCTCTAAAGTCACATGTCATAACAGCTTGGCCCTTAAGCTGACTGATACATCCATGAAACAAGAGGTTTTGAACCAACATTTTGTCAGAGACACCATCAACTATTAAACTCCCAAACCCTTGTTTCGTGAACTAGCATCAAAGCCACCAGACAGCTAATACTGACCCAATTATTCAGAAGTGTGATGTATTGTATCAAATGCCACCACCCCAGCATTTCATCTCTTGCTCAGTGATGTTACCTGTGTGGGTAACACTTTAAACCTCTTGTATGAATTGTCTTGGGTTTCCAGAACCATGTACCTAATACAGCACTGTTTTCTCAGCGCTCACTTTTTAAAATTTACCTTAAATGTTTTCTATTTCTTCGTTCACCAGAATCTTTAAACTGCTCACTGGTTTGGAATTTATCGGATATGACAGGGTTGTTAATGCTCTTGAAATAACAGAAATAAGCACACACATGTGTACCAGACAGGGTCAACTGGAGCAAGTACATCAGACACTAGAAAGAGCCCTAAGGTCATGAATCCCACCAGCGCTGCACTCAGAGTGTCCTGGTTTTCTATTTTTGAAATTATAGATTCAATTTCAAACCCAAGATGTGCACAATGGATACTAATTAGACTCATTTTGGTATGGATGTGAATTTTATGAACCACCCTAGAGCTGAGTAATTCTGTTCAAATACTTTTATATATTGAAACCATGCCATATAGCTTGTCATGCATACTAAAATCCATGTTTATAAAAGTTCTGCTTTTCAAGGTAATCCAAAGTTTGACATTCCTCAAAGGGTTATAGTAAAATGAAGGACTTAAGACTCGCATAAAGCGTGTCCACTCAGATACACTGACATATATTTTACCAGCCCAGGAAATGCACCATATATAATATAAAAGGCTGAAAATGGTGCATCCAAGAATTTCTTTATTCAAAGCCATCCAGTTTAACCAGCTCAAACATGATGGCTTATGATGCCTATCCAAAAGGGCGACAATCTCAGAAATGTGCCTGCCATTTAAGTAATCACTCAAAGGAAAAATGAGCTGCTTGGAGATGGTACTGGCCCTCTCTGTGGATGCTCTATACAAAAGAAATGGAGGGGGAAAGTGCCCTCTGTCAGTATAACTTCAGCTTATAAAGCACTTTCCAGTTTAATGCATCATTTGACTTTTATATATCAAGTGTCAGAGTAGGTATATCCCTTTACCAAAGATATGAGGTAACCTGTTAACAGGTATAGGAGCAGAGACTCAAGCCCCTGTTCTTTCTGTATCTAAAGCTTTTTCCATTCAATCTCCTCGAGGGAACAAGAGGGTCTTCTCCCACACATCAGCCTCCACAGCTGTCTTCTACCTGTTAACCTAAATAAGTGTAGCAGATATCAAAAAATTATTGCCGGAGTTAAAGTAATCGCACCGGCTTCATGTTTGCTTTGTTTAAAAAAAATGGTCCAAAAGTAGCTACAAAAACATTTCGCAAATAAAGATGAAAATAGAAAGCTGCTAAGAACTGAAGCTCCAGGGCCTCCTGCAGACCAAGTCAAAAATAAGGTCTCAATTAAATCTGGGAATGGAGCTCATCCAATTGGGCAAAGAACAGTACATTTTAAATGCTATTAGACCTGGAAGTATGGCAATTTCATCTACATAAGCAACGGGGTTATAGATTGATACTGCCTATGCCCTAGTTATTACAAGTCTGCAAACTGCAATCCCCAGGAGAACAGATGTCATATAAGAAGGATTATTCTAATTATATTCACTTGTAAAACTGACTTGCAAAACCATTCATTTAACATTCACTTTATTTAAAAGTAGGGTTATATGATCAGACAAATGCCAGGGATCTTTCATCTCAACTAAATCAGAAGATTGCAATAAACAAAGAATTTTTTTACATTCATGTTTTGGGAACAAAGATAAAAATAATGAGTTAATTATAAACTGAGATCTTATTTTTTTAAAAGCAAATGACTGCACTTTTAACTATCCTATTCTGTCACCTTTTAACTGCGATCCTCCATAACAGATGGATACTTGGAATAATAGCTCCTGTACAGCTAAATACCATGCCAGCTTGGTCCAGCATTGCCCGAGTCTTCCAGAGAAAATGGAACATTGGCCTGCACTTAATAGGGCCTCATAAATATTGGGTCAATGAAAAAATACACAAGAAATTCACAAAACGCTTCCTCAATCACTAAAAGATATGAATTCTAGTGTTGTTATTAATCAAGACGGAGTGACTTCAAGTGCTGTAAAAAGCAGTGGTCTCGTTTCACTAACTAGTCACTGAAGTGACCAGACCATCCACTTTAATAGATATCTATAATATTTAGCTTTTCGCACACTGAGATTTAGCCTTTTGCTTATGAAATACTAGGAGAGAGAGAGAGAGAGAGAGAGAGAGAGAGAGAGAGAGAGAGAGAGAGAGAGAGAGCAAGCTCAGGGCAAGCAGACTAACAAGGTAAGAATGGGATGATCAGTTTTATTGCTGAAGATAGCTACGTGCTCCTTAAAAAGGGATCTTATCCAAACGTTCTTCAGGACAGTAGAAACCGAGGATTGTTTTCTCCACTTACCTAATTTGTTTTTCTAGTAAATCATGTTCGACTAGTGGATGCTATGAAGGACTAATGCAGAGATTCTCACCTTCCTAAGGCTGTGGTTCTTTAATGCAGAGGTCCTCATGCCGGGATGACCCAAACATAAAATTATTCTTGTTGCTACTTCATAACTGTAATTTTGCTATCATTATGAGTGGATATGTAAATATCTGTGTTTTCCAATGGTCTTAAGGCTATTTTCGGTCTCCAGAAAAGTCTAGACTCACAGGTCGAGAATCACTACTCTAATATGACATTAGGACACACTTTTAATTAAAATACCATGTTTAGCCTCTAGTTCATTCTGCACTAAATTTAGAGTACTAAATGGTTACATCAGGACTTCAGCTCCTGATCCTGTGCCTTCTTTCCCATAGTCCTACACAGCAACGTGGAAACTACAGAAGCTGCAATCAGCTAGGGAAAGCTGTCAAGGCAAATCACTTCAGATGCAAAATTCTAAAGGTTGTTCTTGCATTCACATCTAAGAAGTAGTTTTTAAGTAAGGCAAGAAAGACAAGGAAGTTGTTCAAGCACAAGTCATAGAACAATGAACTCTGGTTGAGAGGATAGTCAAGTTTTAAAACATAACTGATTTAAAAAGTCTTGATAAACGGGGCAGAGGAACCTACAATTAGTCCTAGAACAAACATGGCTTTTCATATCACGTAAGATGCTTTGTAAACACTTCCCTGTACAATTATATTTGATTTACCTATTAATGGCTCACAGCTACTGTAACCCCCATTTTAGAGATCAAGAAACCCAGCCCCCAAAAGTTAATGACTGACTACAAGTATTCCACTTTATCTTTGGCCTACTGACTCAAAATTCCTTCTTTCTTCTCCTCAGTTTACCAACTGAGGCACCTAGAACATATATTGTCACTAGAAACTTAATGCAAAACAAAGCTGTGTATAAGTGTTACCAACTTCATAACATACAACACTCAATACTAAATTTTTATGTCGTGTTGGAGGCCAAACTCTCCTCTTTTCTAATTTATTTTACACTATTGTGTTTTGCTAGATGTTTTCTGGTTTGAAGTATGGTTTTTTTTGTCTTTTTAGAAAAAATAGCTTAAATGACTTATAAAGTAGTAGAATTTCATGAGTGTGTTTTATAGAATATTATATTCTATAAAATGTTCTGAATTATATTAGCTATATTAAAAGCCCTTGGGTAGCTGCATTAGGCTCCAATTATAACTCCTCTCTTGGTTCTTGAATTAGAAAGATAAACACATTTGTTCTTTCTCTGTCTTTTTCTGACAATGCCAGTATTTTATCTTTTAAAAGAAAAAAGAAAGAGAGAGAGAGAAAGAGAGAGAGAGAAAGAGAGAAAGAAAGGAAAGAAAAGAAAAAACCAGTACTGACTTTTTGGAGTCCATTCCATACAGAGAAATACCTTGTTCAGCCTTGATACAGCCTGGGGTTGGTCTCAACTTTATTTGCCAGAATTTGTTAACTCCCCAGGGGAGGCCTCTCTCTCTCTCTCTCTCTCTCTCTCTCTCTCTCTCTCTCTCTCTCTCTCTCAGGAGTAGAGTAAGGAAGGAGAAAGGGGTGAATGAGAGAAGCTGAGGGATGAGCAAGAGGTGGGAGGGTGAACTGTGGTTGGTATGTAAAACGAAAAAAATTAAATAAAAGAATTTTTAAAAAACAAAAATACTGAAATCCATCCTCAAATCGGGGGGGGGGGAGTCTACATCAAAAGAAGCAGTTACTGGTTTGAGGGTAGAATTATCTCTCTTCTCTATTCACAGCTAGTCTGTCCTCCAAGTTCTAGCTTGGACTTCAGAAATAGATTTCCTTGTGCGATTTACAGGGTCTCCTCACTGTACATGCATCCTGGACCCCCTCCAAAGACTCAGGATATAACTCATAATAATGGCAACTGCATTAGTAAGCTGGTCAATACCACGGTGTTTCCAGGGACCCTGGACTCAGATGATGGCTTTAGGGTAGGCACAAGCTTCTCAACTTTGCCACAGACACAACATCAGTACATATTTCTGTTTGATCACCATACTTTTCAGAAGGCCCAAAGCTACAGAAAATCTGGTTGCTTGGCTACAATATTTTGAGGGGTCTATGTAAAAACAAACAAATAAACAAAAATCAGTTCAGCACATACTTTTTATTCCCCTTCAAAGTAGTCTATATTAGGTTCTAACTGTGTATAAGAGAGAGAGAAAGAGATAATCCATATGTATGAGCAGGTTCACCTGCCTCTGTTCACACACACGTAGAAGCCAGAGGACAACCTCACTGTTGTTCCTCAGTTCTCTTATGAAAGGCAAAGTTATGTTATAAGTTTTAATTGCTGTGCCTAAGAGATCCATAAAACAGAAAAGCCTCTGACCTATAATCCACTTCCCAAGGATAAATACTTTTTGAAATATCAGAGGCTGTTGCTCAAAAGATAACAATCCACATATTTCCACTCCCCTAACCAAGTTTGTTTGAAGCAACTGTACTGGATGTACTTAATCACAAGTAGATGGGAAGTATGCTTGCCCCTGATTAGAAAATACACAGGCTTATGGCGTTGTTTATATAAGCCTTTGCAAAATGTGACTAGTCATCATTTTGAATAGACCTGGCCAGAGTCCATTATCCTGGCCAGTATTTAATTAAAGCTTACTTTAAATTTGCAGTGGTCTTAATCTTGCCCAGTGGGATTAACACTCTCTATCTTCCTTTTTAAGACAGGATCTCTCACTGGCCCAAAGTTCAGCAAGTAGGCTATAAAGCGTAGCCTGCAAGCTCCAGGAATCCATACATCTCTTCAACCCTGGAGTTAGGATAGCAAATGAGCAGTACCAGGCCCATATTTAACAATAATAAAAGAAAGAAGTGGGTTCTAGAGATCTAGTGCTTGCAAGGTGTGCACTTCCAGGTAAGCTATCTCCTAGCCTTAGCCTTTTACTTCTGAAGTACTGTTTTGTAAAAGCAAACAGTTAAAATTCAGTTTGGATAATGGCTGGTTTCAGAGCAGACAGAGGCTGAACTTTGGTCTGGAAGGGCAGCACAGAAGGAAGAGCCAGGTGGAAGGTTTTCATTACGGCTTTGCAGGTAACTACTGTGTTCTGGTGGGTAGTGCTCATAATGTATGCATACAGCGTGTAGTGTGTCTTGGGGGACACATGCTATTGAGAGCCAAGAGCCTTCAACTCTAACTCCTGTTGGCTTTGTAATCTGCTGTCTGAGAGGTTTTATTTATTTCTTTTTACTTTGTTGTACTTCTTTTCACCCCGATGTTTCACGGAGAGACAGAGCGAAAGAGAGACTCACTGAGTTTCTTTACTTGCATGAATGTGGGTAGGAGGTTAACTAGAGCAGGAGCAAGCAATAGGTCAGTGGATATACTAAGGAAGAAAATGACACTCATTTTCTTCAGCCACCACTGTCTATAGTCCCCAGGGAAGGGTGGGGCTCAGAAACCCTTACCCCTTCCATGATGGAATGTTGAGAGGTCTAATCTTGTGTCCATCTTATACAGACAACCCCAGCTTTGTAATCCTGTGTCTGGCTCTGAAGGCCATTTCTCTAGAACTAAAGATAAAAATCTAAAGGTAAGCAAATATAGTCTTATTCAAGGTTCTCTTTGGGAACAAGGACAGTTAGTTTGCTGGTATTGATGAGTTCCCAAACTACAGTTTGCATTTAATCAGAGAAACTCGAAGGTCTTATCTTAAAAATCAGCATAGTCTGGCATTTTCCTACTCTGACCTCAAATTCTCTTGCAGGAAATGGGAAAAAACATGGAGACTATTCAGACAGCTTCCCCTATTGAGTGACCCTAAGGAGCTCTCTAAAGGTGCAGGATCCAACTAGTTCCACCCAACTCCTTGGGTCAGGGGCTCACACAGTGCCTCATCTATCACCCTCTCTGTGTCCTGTGAATCCCTCATCATATTTGTATTTGCCTGGAAATAGCATCTGGCTTTCAGCCTGTCTATCTCAGGACCCAGCTGGATGACAGCAAAGTCTCACCACTACCACCTCCATCTCAGTGACTGACAACCACCGGCCCTGAGTGTTCACTGGGATCTGCTCGGAACCACAGCTGTCTCACAGAACAGGAGAGAGCATCACTTGTGAGATTCCTTAGTTGCCTTACCCCTGACTTAAAACAAGCAAAAGCCTGCAGCACCTTTGCAGAGTAGAAGTCATGTCTTCAGCTCTAACAGCCTGCTGTGAGACTGTTCTCTGAGCCAAGCAAATGCTGTCTTGGGGCAGTTGGTTGTACTTACTTGCAAAATATCATCCCAAACAGGCTAGCTGACTGATTACAGTCCCTCATGGAGGAGTGTGAAGAGTTACAAGCTTCTCCTTGGAATATCATCTTCTTTCTACCACTTGTATGTAACTACACCTTAATTGCATGTGGCTTAAGGAAGGGGCAGGGGCCTCCATCTAGGCAGTAATGGGGAAGCCTTTTACATGGTATTTGATCATACTATGTGAAAGGCATTTTCTGGTTGGATGTACAGTATGGAGAAGAGGTAATGAGTCACGTGGCAGAATGTAGATTAATATAAAAAGGTTAATTTAAATTTTAAGAGCTATTTGAGAACAAGCCTAAGCCAAGACCAGGTTTTTATGATCAAGAAATCTCGGTGTCATGATTTGGGAGCTGGTGGTCCAAAGAGAGTCTAACTACAGAACCCCTCATTTTGCTGGGTAAAGCATATTCAGGTGTGGCCTGGTAAGTAACCTTTCCAGCTGTGCTCTGTAAAAAAGCCTGATAGACTCATTGGTTCCTCCAATATAAATTTGGGAGAGTTGGTCCTCAGTTGGTCATCGGGACCTTAGCAGAAGGGGTAGACATTACTTGTATCTGTCTTCCTCTAGGAAAAAGTTTGAGCAGCACAGTCTCTTCCTCATCATGAACAGACCAGTGAGACTCCCTTGCCTCCCACTCATCATCAGGGAAGTGAGAAGGATCCAGTCTGGTCCTTGAGAGGATCAAGCATCTGAAGGACTTCAGTGAACGAGTCTTACTTTTCCATGACCTTCCACAAGGCAAGTTTTATATTCACAACGTTCTCAGCTCCCTTTGTAAAGGAATGGTGTCTCTATTTAATCTCCATGGTATGGAGGGAATGGGATCCTTTGCCAGTCCTTTCCCCAAGTCATCCAGTTGCCTATAAGCGCTGAAAATGTCTTTTTCCAGAATATATAACTTCTCTTGTGCTAGCAACATAACTTACAGGTATCTAGTGCTTCACTGGGCAGTCATTGCTTAATAAAATGATAAATTTAAATCAAAGTAAATGTATTATTTAAAGAAATCTTCTGTAAACATCGTATTGTGTGTAGAGAAAGATGCCTCAAGGTGATCTCACATTCTGTCACTCTTACGACAAGGAGAGTTCAAGTTACTCAACTTCAAAACCTGCAGTTTGTTTCTAGTGGTCAGAAGGTAGATGCTTCATTTCTAGAACTGGAGAAAAGATCTTCCATTGTCCTGTAAAGGATGCCTTTGGATGAAGTCATTTGTTAACAAAGGTATCATAGCCCAAAGTTGCTTTGTCATAAAATATTCTAAAATCAAATCTATTGACCCGGCTCTTAAATGTTCTGCTTAAAACTACAGAAACCATTCCATGTATAGGAATCTGTGTCTCTACATACTTTAGATGTGTGAAGAGCAGCTATTTTTCAAGTGACCAAGAGATAAGTTTTGAGTCAGGGATAAAGGGGTATGGTAAAAAAAAAAAAAAAAAAAAAAAAAAGATCTAAACAGGTTTGCCTCTTATCTGAAGAATAATGTACTCTCTTTTCATAAAAATTGAGTTAGCCTTGACCTTACCTATCATGCTTCTACCTCTTGCTTGAATGTGGAAGTCTTGAACTCACAGTGCCAATGGTTATAGCCATTGAAAGTGCATGGAAACCTTACTCAATAGCCAGAAGTGATTTGGGATACCACCCTTCAGGCCATGCAGATGGAGTGTTGGTACAAAGTACAAATATTTATCACTGGAAGGAACCATGAATTCTTAGCTATCAGATCCTCTTACTTTGACCAACCCACGAGACTTCATATGGCTGCCTGGAGTACTCTATTTAGACTGTAGGACCTGACTTAATCATCAGGGATGGTACTATAGTCAACCAGTCATATCTGTCCAAAGTGTAGGTATTAGGTATGCAGAATACTTATACCATTGCTTAAATACTTTCATTTCATACAAAGAGGGCACTGTCCTATCATCACAGAATCAGACAGAAAGCCCAGTGCTTCTCATTGTACATTATCGCACTTACTCTTAGTCATGTTACCACAACTCAAAAAAATTTTTTCTTGACAATTATGAAATCTAAAATGCTTATACAACTCCTATACAAGGAAAAACCTGACTTGGACTAACATGGTGCTATTTGTAGTATTTATAATGTTGAATTACAGAGTGCTTCCCCAAAGCTTTCTGAGCAACATTATCCACTGCACTGTGTGAGAGTTTATAAGCTTTTTATTTGTGATCCCTTTTTACCTGAGAACTGTTCTGTGGCCCCATGTAAAATAGGAATACAAATAAGACATTTACTGATAATAAATTGTGAAGAAATTCATTTTAAATTAATTTCCAATATGCATATAATTTTACCAATGATTAAAGATATAAGTAAAATTACACACTAATGAGATTTATTTTGTGCATAAGGGATTTAATACAGACTAAATATTTGCTTCTTCAGGTTGGAAAGCACTGTCTGTAGTAGATTTATGATGTTACACTGTAAATAATTGTCCCACCTATGAGTTTAATAAAAAGCTCTGATTCGCCAAAGGCAGACAGGAAGTGTGGATGGGGCTACCAGACTAAGAAAACTCTGGGAACAGGAAAAACAAAGCAGAGATGCCACAGACACACCAGAGAAGCCAGCAGATACAGAAGACAACTATGCTGCTCTGAGAAAAGGTACCGAGTAGCATGGCTGAAGAGGATTATAATCTTGAATTAGTTTAAGTGTAAAGAGTTAGCAAGTTATATGCCTGGGCCTTAGGCTGATCAGCCTAAAATTAATGTAAACATCTGTGTGTCTCTGCGGGTCTGTGGGTCTGTGGGCCTAAACCTTGAGGCTAAGTCCAAAAGTCCAGACCAGAAACCACTTACTACAACTGTCAGTGTTTTTCAGGGCTAAACACTATTTTTATTATCATCAGTGCTGAGAACGCTGCTTCACATGAGTACATATATAAGGGACAGGCGTTCTTTTAGTGCCAATTCAGAAATTATTCAAAATTCTGTTCTAGTACCAAGCCAATTTTTTTATATAAAACTGAAGTCAACAACTCAAACAGCAATTTTAAAAATCAAACATTCTGATAATTGAATCCAAAGATATGCTAATTTATACTGCTGAATGACTATAGGAAAATACAAAGGCCTTTGTTTTCCATAGTTAAGCCATTATGTTTCTATAAGAACAGAAAGCTTTGTGTACAGTAAAAACAGAAATTCACAACACATACTGCTCTCAAATCTGAGATAAGATATTCTAAGAAACACTCAAGCAGTGCCCTCTGCAGTCTCGTGGAATCATGGGAGTACAGTGGTCACGTGGTATGTTCACTGAGGTCATATACATGACCAAAGTGAGCACCTACAAGAAGTTCCTTGGACTCATTAGATATTCAATTTTGAATCAATTTTTGTTCATTGTAAGTTCAGAAACCTTGTACTATTGCTGAAATTTGCATCTTCTGCATTCAATTATGTGACTCAATATGGAGTCATATATTCACATTTCTTGTATAAAGTCTGAGATAATCTGAATTCTGAAACATATCTTGGATCTTGACCTAGATGTTTTTGATTGATGAGCAGAAGGCATGAAATATTGAGTCAGGTCCTTACAGATATGATAAATAGAATGACCCCTAATAGGAGCCACACTGTAATTCCCAGAACCTCAGTGAGATGGCAAAAGAAACTTCATAGACATTAATTACAAATGATGGGTCTAAATGGAGAAATTATTCTGGATTATTCCTTAGGACACATGAGCTGTTAAAAGCAGTGAATTTTCTCCAGTGGGAGCCAGAGAGAGACAGCAGAAGGGAAGCCAGAGAGATTCAAAGCAGGAAAACAGACTTCATTTCACAGAAAGAAAAGGGCTGCAAGCCACCTCCAAGAGCCAACTGTCCCCTAACTGATCCCATCATTTAACTGTGCCTTGATTGTCAGAGATAGAACATGGCTTTTAGATGGCCCATTTTGCCAAGAGTCCTAACCAGTGTTTGAAGAACCATGAGACAGCAGCTCATGGGGCACAATTTCAGCCTTGCAAGACCTTAAACAAGCCACACCAGGCTTCCAGCCTATTTTAATCAGTACTATTTTAGTATACTAAGTGTATTGCTTTTTGTTTTTACAGTAACAAAACCAACCCCCAAGACAGGCCTGTTCCCACCTGTAGAATGTAGACTCTTGGCATCACACCCCCAGGTCCCAGCCTATGTTTCTGACTCCAGTCAGGCTGTTCTCTTCCCTGGCTCCCCTGCACATGTCTTGTACTTTCACCACTGACACTCTGCTCCCCTAACCTCTCCCTCACCCATCTACCTTCTAGCATGCTACCCACCCCTGCCATTATCCTACCCATATCCAAACCAGTGCACCACTCCCCTCCTGAAACTTGATTCAACTCTGCCTCATCCTTGCCTTCCAGCTGCTTCCTTTCTCCCCAGTGGAATCAAAACTCTGGAAGGAGAGAGATCTTGTTTTATACCTCCCCTGTAGGCTCTCTAAGACCCATCATTACATGTGTTAAACCATGGAAGAAAAGTCACCTGGGGAAGGAGTGAGTCATGCAAACCAGCCCACGTGTGTGAGGCAGTGAAGCATGGAGTCAGGAAGGACACGGGACATGAGCAGCCAGGACAGCCCAGGCTCCTAGTGTTTCTGCTCAAAACAACCTCTCCTAGTCACGGGGACTTGCGGTTTTCAAAGCACTCCTAAATACATTACCTCATATGGTGTGTACTCAAAACCCATGAGATAAACAGTGCAGGCATTTGAATTAAGTCTTTGAATTCACATATGTTAAAGGAGGAGTTCACCGTGACATTTTAATATCTCACCTTTTGCTTATTCTCTACTCTACTACTCTCTCCTGCCCCAACATCTCCATTCACTGTCCCTTTCTCTTTCCGTTTTCATGACACACATATTCCATTACTTCCCTACTTTTATAGATGGAAAACCAGAGGCCCCAAAATTTTATGGGATTTTCTCAAGAACAAACTCTACCACATGTCCTCAGCTTCTCGCCCTCATGTGGGACAACCAGGCAGCTGTAATGATCCATGCAAAGCTCTCAGGGAGTGAGAAGCAGAAGGCTAGAGCCTGGTTATGGACAAGCAATGCCTGTGTGAGTAAGTCCCAAAGGAAGAGACTAGAGAATGATTGGGCAGGACACTTGACATCCTTCTCTGGCCTCAGTGAAGCATAGGCACTTACATCGGCACACACACACACACACACACACACACACACACACACACACACACACACACATGCATATACATGAGCATCACACACACAATGTTATTTGGAGATATTTTTCTTCATAATAGATTTTAGGCCTTGTAAGACAATAGAATTCTAAAGGCAATATCTTTTTATTCCAGAGTTAAAGTAAACCGTAGCTAAATCTTGAAAATCTTGGCTGGGAAATAGATTTCATTTTTAGAAACATAGAGGATAACTCTCCTTACTACAGCCTCTTCCCACGAGAGTTCTCACCTGAAGAAAACAGTCTGGGAAACAATAACAAATTATTTTTTGTCATGTCTAAAAACATACCAAAGTTATTATCAATGGGGACAGAGGTAGATAAGCAAAACAAGGCTGTTTTGATCTGTGATTTGGAGGCATATCTCACCATCTCTTTGACCATCAATAACTTCATTTTCATAAAAGAAATTCTTATAGTTGCCTTGTTTATATGTCAGAAGAAGTTATCAAATGAATGGGAAATGAAATGTTAGAGAAAATCTCTAAGGCAAACTGCATGAGCTTATGTATAAGGCAGGCTTCTACCCCATCTACCAATGTGAGCAGCATGAGGTCTTGAATTGGAAAAGCTGAACAGAGGGCTCTTAGGGTTACGGTTCCAGTTCTGAAAATGGCTGACAGTTAAGGAGTAACTTGGAGATCCTGAAGACATTGGTATGAACGGATCCTTCAGCACGTTGTTTAACCACACCTACTCTCAGGGTCCTCACTTGTTAGACAAATAAATATAGAGGTTTCAGGAAGGCTCTGTTGGTAAAATGCTGGCTCTTTACTGTGAGGATCTGAGGTCGGCCCTCAGAACCCATGAAGAGGTGTTAGGTGATGCATGCTTGTAGCCCAAGAACTGCAGAAGTAGGAGAATATCTTGCTCACTGGCCCCCTGTCAAGTCTGACCAATGAGCTTCAAGCTAATGAGAGACCCTATATAAAATGAGGTATATGGCTGTCTTCACAATGACACTGATGATGTCTTCTAGCCTCCACATACATGCACACATACCTAGACTCACACGTGCACATAAGGAAAATGGACACTGATAAGCAGCAGCCTATTACAACAGCAAATTCACAGTATTTCTAGCACTAAAGAAGGCGTCCTGCAGCTTAATCTGCCTTTGCCACATAATAACCCTGGAGTCCTGTTAATGATTAGACTATTACCAGACAGAAAGTAAGCAGAGCAAAGATAACCATATCCCCTTGGGCCGGCCTCAAAGGGAGCTTCAGGCAGCTGCCTTAGTCACATGTAACCCATGTGGACTTGAATGTAAGTCAAACAACAGCATATCCTCTGTTAATTCACAGAGTAATTAAATTTCTGGCAGAATACTTTACTTTGCAATACAGTTTATTATTCTTCCAAACTATAGTCCAAGAAGCAAATTATATTTGAGCTTTCTAAAGCACCTGGTCCATAAAAGAATTCATACCAGTTCTTAGCATAAAATTCTATTTCGTAGAGAAAGCATCTATTCCTATATCACATGCAGAATACAGAAGCCAAAAGAATACTTATGTTTAGAGTCTGTGGACTATAAAAAGGACAGCTCAGTGGAACATGGTTTAACTGGAGATGGACTGAGTACTGCTCTTCATGTATCTGTGAAGGACCACAGCCATACTCGCTCATTCGTGTGCTGTCATGACAAGGATTATCTGGCCCACAAAGCCTACCTTATTTACTATGTGACTTTTACTGAGTAAAAATAACAAAAACAAACAGGCAAGCAAAAATAGTCTTCTGTTATAGAAGTGGGGGAAATTGACAACATATTAAAATGTCAAACTTTACAAGCGTTTTTTCTTAGTACCAGCCCCATTGGGGAAATGGTGGTGCTTAACTGTACTCATGGAGTACATGATTTAAAAAAATACCCCTATCCCTGATATCAGGTGAATGGCAGGACATTAAAGGTTATGTGTGTTTGAGCTCCCAGTACATGACTCCTTTTCTGTCAGTGACCACTCACCTTCCCCTCCCTGGCTATGGGATTCTGCACACTGATGTATAGGTAAGACTCACGTGGGCTTTGGCTTCATTCTTGGTTGGTATTGTTCTGGGTTCTTGCTCTAAAGGCTTCTCCTTTGTGGCTCCTTTTCTGGTGGCAATCTGAGGCTCTAGCTTCTGGGGTGCTTGCTGCCCACAGGTCTGTGACATTGTTCTCAAGCTATTGGTGAGTTCTACAGACTGAGCTTTCCTGAAGGGAAATGAATGGAAAATGACCAAAACACTCTTCACCGGGAACAGGCTTTCCAAAGCAGATGTCTACAATCAAACCAGGCAAAAAAGAGCAGCAGATTGCTTATTATAATGTGTATTATCTGGTGGGTCTTTGACTAGACTTTTAAAAACATTAGCTAAATCTTTATAACAACCATCTGAGGTTATCCTTGTATTACAATAAAAAAGATTTTAAAAATACCATATTCTATCCAAGATCACAAATGGTTTTGTCAGGGTTTTAACCCAGGGTTACCCAGCTCCAGACTCGAGCTAGGCTGCTAGTACATGCTGCCTACCTATGACCATTCAAAGAATGCCCCTGCATTGTTGTGTGCTCGTTTACAGTGTTAACATTGTAAGAACTGGAGTGAGATACTATTAGCTTTGGAGAGCTGAAGTTAGGTCCACACAGTTTCAGCTCTCCAGTTCAATAGTGGAGCTGCTCAGAACAAGAGGAAGGTACCCAGTGGAGGTGATCATCACCTGCCTCTGTTCCAAGTCATTAATGTGTCCAGTTGACTGGGTCAATTTCACATGAAAATTTTACTGCTAGGAGAGGTTCAGACTCCTATACCTAGCCTCCAAAGTACCTTAAAGGATCACCCCCATATCCCAGGGTTCATATGGTATACCCTGAGCACTCAAAAGGTTTCACCACTCCTCACAGAGCTGTTCAAAACCACGCTGAGGCATCCTGATTCCCCAACTCTGCCTTCTAGGCTCAACTCAGATTTCCCCCTTTCTAAGCGTCAGAGTGCTGGGATACCACCTGGATCAGAGGGCTCCTGTTTACACCTTAACCAAAGTCTTCCTCTGGGCACAGCCTGTATTGTGACAGCTGATTGTGTATCTTGCCTTATTTTCTTCCTACGCTGGAATGGATCCTTCTGATTCTCTTTGCATTCGGGGTGCCTGGCTCAGGGCAAGCAGCTGCAGACTCTACCATTCAGCTGCCCACAGCTGGTTTTAGTTCTCACAATCACACCTGACACATGCCTGCGTTCTGGAGTGACAAGTGGGGTGTGTTGCGTGTGTGTGGCGGGGCGGGGCTGGGGGAGGGGAGACAGCACACTCATGGAAGTCAGCACTGGGATGTCTGTCAGAGCCATGAAGCCATTTGCCTGGCAGCATTGCAGGCAAGAAGGGTACTTCTGAAAGCTCTAGTAACTTTCTAGAAAGATCTAAAGTAAGTCTTCTGACCCTCAAATTTTACTGTGCTCTCCTACCAGATGCTGTGAGAAAGAGGTATTTATACAGTGTGGTGTGCTTGAATGTGAAATACCCCTCCCATAAAATCATATGTCTGCACCTTGGTCTCTAACTGCTGATGCTGTTTGAGAATACTGTAGAACTGTAGGAGATGGAGTCTCACTGGAGAAAATGAGTCACTGGGGACAAATTTGATACTCTGGCCCCACTTTCTGTTCACCCTGCTGTTTGACTGTAGATGAAATGAGACCAGATTCCTGCCACCATGTCTTCCCAGCCCTGACAGACAATATTCCTAAGAAACCTTCACTCCCTGAGTTGCTTTTGTTAAGTGTTTCCATCAGAGCTATGAGAAGTAGCCGACACACACTGTCGTTTTTAGGCAGCCAGTATCTGGCTGGGTGAAGCTCCCCTACCTGAGCTCTGAGTCCTGAGCTGCACTCAGATGTGCTCTCTCCGCAAGGATCTCCTCACACAGCACATCGTAGGGTTTGTCTAGATGATGTTCACCCATCACCCAGACCCACACCTTCTTATCAGCGCCCAGCTTCCAATGGACAGATTTGCCATTCTCTGCAAACAAAACAAAACTTTGGTTAAGTAAATTATTTATGGGAAATTGTGCCTCCTGGTCACTTTAGCGTTTTCAGTCTGGGGTGGGGAGAAGTAAAGCAAAAAACGTTTCCAACCTGCTCAGGAGCAAACAGTAATACTAGAGCTGTGGAAGTTTCTTTACAAATATAAGGGGCCTGGGACTTGCACCTGCCAGATGCTGAGAGAATGAAGGCCTTTGTGGTGTTTATTTTCCTTTGGTGTAAAAGAGTGAGTTAGCATCAGGTACCACCTCTTAAGGCTAAAAATTTCCCCATGACCCAGAATTGAGCAGTTGCTCAAGTATTTGGTGTTTCCACTACCATTACAGGGCCTTAAAAGCATGTGTTTTAGTCAGGAGAGATGGCTTAGCAGTTTAAAGCACTGGCTGCTCTCCCAGAGGATCCAGGTTTCATTGCCAACGTCCACATGGAGACTTACAACCTCTTTAACTCCAATTCCAAGGGATCTAAAAATGCTCTTCTGACTTCAAGCACTGCATGCACATGGTGCACAGACACAGTTACAAATAAAACACCCATACACATGCATTCTAGAGTTAGACTGGCTTCATTCTAATATTAGCCTTGCTACCTACCAACTATGTGACTTAGAAAAATTCCTGTCTTTAAGACTCGATTTTCTCATCTGCAAGATGGGAATACTTACATTCACTACAATGATGTGAAGAACAGGCATGCTAAGGATATCCTGGTATCCACCATGTAATAGGAGTTCAACAGAGGTTAACTGCTATCACCAGCCAACCTATTATTTACTTATGGGGATGCTTTGAGATTCACACCAGCATGTGAGAAGGTAATACTGCCTGGGTAGTATGACACTTGCTGAAGCTACTTAAATAACCCTTGTTTACAGTCGGTCCCAGGAATTGTATTTCATCTGGTTTCTAAGCTCCAGAAATGTAGCCCGATGGGAGCTTGGTTCCTGGTACCAGGGAAATGTAATGTGTGATTAGGAGGCCAAAAATACAGTCCTTACACTAAAGAGACAGATCTGGGATCTGTTTACATCATTGTGGTCCAAAGTTAGGTCTAGGCAATACCTTCAAACTGGCCAAGGATGTTGAGTATGTGAATGGGATGTAGCATATGCTGTATTTCTTAGAAATCCACACTGGGGCTGCTCTAATCTTACGCTAAGCAAAGAAAGCTTTTCAATTCAAGCTATTGGCCCATTTCAGAGTGCTGTCTCAGGTTGCAGGGTACCAAATTTGATATCTGTTTTCTGCTCTTCTCCAGATAAATGATCTCATCCCTCAGTCTCAAGGAGTCCTAAAAAACTACTGAGGAGAATTGGGAAGATTTGTGCAGTCTTCACTATAGGACCTTAAAGTCAGAGGGAACTGTGATGACCTTGTTTTCACTGACAGACACAGTTGAGGTCAAACCCACATACAAGAAAAGATGGCACCCTGTGTGCTCTTCTGGGGAGAGACCCTGGGGCCAGCACTTACGGGTCTTGCATTTTAAGACATGTCAAGTGTTTCATTAACTCTAGAAAGCTGCCATACCTCATAAATTTGCCTCCATTACACACTCCAGCTATAATATTCTCATTATGCCCATCTCTCAAACTTCACTTAAGTAAGTCTCCTAATATTCTTTGGCCACAGAAGGCTGACACCTAGAGCAGACAATGTTAGGAAGCCAAGAAAGCAAAGACCCAGAACCCAGAGAGCAGTTGTTCAGCTGGGACAACATATGAATGTCATGTCCCCAAAACCCTTCTTAAAGAGTCTGAAGGCTTCAGGTGGCAGTGATGATTCTGGAGGTCACCTGAAGCTGGGACAGACACAACCTAGGACCTGAAGGTAGAGGAGAGACAAAGAGACAGTAAGAGTTCATAAAACCAAAGATGGTTAGGAGTATTGTGGCCACAGAGAAACACTGGCAAGTAGTATAAGGATTAGATTCAAAATGCCCCATTCAGCCAGGTGCTCAGAGTCCTTGCCAGTTAGTAGCCTATGTTCTGCCTCCACATCTCCAGAATCCCTCGTGTAGGGGCAGAAAGCAGCTGAGGCTGAGACTGGCCAGGTGTACATGGAAATTACCTTACATATATAAAGTTGCTAGAATGGCTGGACTCACAGAAAAAGAAAGCCAAGAAGAGAACCTTGGAGAAGCATGGGCTTCATGCAGGGCAAGAATCTAAACTATTTATAAGTAATATAAAGGTAGAGAATTGTGATTTCCCCAAATAACCAAGTAAGGGAGGAGGTAACTGGGAAAGTGCATAGCCATGCAGATGAGCGAGAGGAAAAGGGTGGTATTAAATGATGCTCAGAGGACCAGGAATGTCGGGGATACAGGAGGAGGAGGCAGGTGACTCAAAATGATGAGGACTGGCTAAGGCAGCAGATATGCATTCTAGACTCCACCGAGAAAGAGGAAAGAGGACCAGCTGTTTGTTCAGGAAGCATTTACAGAGTAGCTTTATATTCTAGTTCTGCTCTAGTGTCCTCTCGGACAGAGAGAACAATGTAAGAGCAAAGCTTCAAGAGAGCTCCTTCAATCAAGGAAACATGGCAGGACTCATACCTGGGCTCTTGGAAGGTGGAAAGGTAAGGATGTCAGCAAAGAGCGAAAGGGGAGTGATGGGTAGAAGGGCTGAAGAGGTATGTAAAAAGAAAGCATTGGCTGGGGTAGCTCAGCTGGTAGAGCGCTAAACTACTATGTCTGAGACCCTGGGCTCAAATTCTAGCACAACCATGAAATCAGGCATGGTGGTTCAGGCCTGTACTTCAGCACTTGGAAGGTGGCAGGAAGATCTGTCCAATAACATCCTTGGTGACTTAGGAAATTGAAATTCGACCTGACATATGTGGACCTTGTAACTACAAGATAAGGAAGAGGAGGAAGAAAAGAAGGAGGAGAAAGAGGAGCAGGAGGAGGAGCAGGAGGAGGAGCAGGAGGAGGACCAGGAGGAGGAGGACCAGGAGGAGAAGGAGGAGCAGGAGGAGGAGGAGGAGGAGGAGGAAAAGCAGAGAATAGTCAAGCACAGAGCCATGTAGCCCCCAACACACCTCTTTAAAGAAGGTATAAACTTAGGAATTCTGATTGCCACGTGTGTAATATCTCTTTCACAGTGTAATGCTATCCCAACATTCTGGATTTTCCATCTACCTCACCTTGAAATTATATGTACTCTTAAGTTTGAACACATGGAGGGAGGGTGTTTGTATAGCACTTCCACATAATTACAAGGTCTTTTACTTTCTCTAGACTTTTAAGTGTGACTATATAACCACAGGTCTTTATGATTGTTATCTCAGGGGTTCTTACACAATTATTCTGAAACCAGCTTTTCTAGACAAGTGAGTCCATCTTGCTTGGGGACTACATCATGAAGAACTGCCAAGCAGAGACCTGTAGTCACACCTGTTCCTTCAGAGAATTGTTTTCTCTGGACTAAGATTTTTCCCTACTCAGAGGCACGTATAAACCCTCTTATGAGGCTGTGCTGTACAGTGTCACATAAAAATGGAGTGGCACATCTCTTTGTCAGGGAAATGGCCAGACGACTCCAGTCTTATGTTCCTGATTTTAATATAATACCGTTGTGTTTGCTGCTTCCTATGTGATGGATCCAGCAGGAATACAAGCTTCCTATGACAGCCAGGGGTGTATTACAGCAACCCCTTCCTGGGGCATTGATGAATGTTCATCCTAATCATTGCGAATAATCCTAAATTATTCCTAAGCCTACCTTATTGTCCATTGTACTCCAACGAAAGCATTTCCCCAAGATAAGAAACCACTGCACATTGAAAGAACTCAGTACTGATCTGTCTAACTGCCAGAAGAACTAAAATAGTCAGCAGTCCCCAGATTCTCCTATGCACTGCCACTCTATCACTCACTACTTTGCCAGCTCTTCTAAGAACCCTCATTCTCAAGTAGAAACCAAATAATGACCATCAACTGCCAGTGACCTCTGAGTCCTCATGCCATGGCCAATGTCCCTTCTGACTGATGGATACCTACATAATACCCACCTTTACACACTACCCTAGAGGCCCTTTTTAACCATATTTACTGTGAAGCCAAGACAGCTCCAAGAAGGAAATTCTTCAAGATGAAACAGTCACTGAATACTGAGAGGGAAGCTCAAAACTGATCATGTGTGACTGCAAAGCCTGTATTTAAAGAATATTTCTAGTGTGTGATACAGCTTGTGACACAGAGAGTGAAATGGGAACTAACAGAATAACAGGTAGGGTCAGCTAATTAAGGTCAATATATTGTGTTTTCTCATCTCATAGGGTGAGATGGGGGATAAACAGGCCAGGTGTGTCTCTGTATTCATTTTAATGAAGTCCAAGGCCAATTTCTATCAAGTCGTCGTCAAATTATTTGATATTTCCCCTATAATTTCTAATCCTTCTAAATGTGCTAGATTTATTAACACCAAAGTCATTTTTAATTTGATAAAACCATATGCATATTTTAGAGATCAAAGAACAGAGAGAAAGTTGGGCAACATGCCTGACACAACGGTCCTAGGAAGTGACCTGTGGGTGGATAAATGAGGCTTCCCACCAAAAGAGGAGACAGAAGCAAGAAAGGAGAGCGTGGTATTTAAAGACAGGAAGAGAGATGGGAAATGCTGTAATTTCATGGAAGACATGTAATACCAGGTAGCTCAAAGCTAGACAGACAAAATGTTAAGGCAAGAGGTTTTGGTCAGCCTGCTCAGAAAAGACTGAGGTCTAACTGGACTGGAATTCAAATGCTAGTTCTCGTTCTGATTCATACATGCATCTTTCCATTTGTTTCTTTATTTGCAAGAATAAAGGGGACAACACTGACCTCATTGGGTACTCACGAGAATTAAGTAAATATAAAATTTAAGCCTACCCATTATAGAAGGCCAATAGCCCAGTAGGGGAATCTCCATAGATCAGAAAAAGGCAAAGTAAAATCTGTAAGATTTAGTGACCAGATAGGTAAGGGTCAGAGTGGAGTCACGGTGTCTCCCAGCCATTTGGTGTTAGCGACTAGGAAGAGAGCAGAGCTGCCATCATGACAGAGTGACAGGCAGGACCAGGGGTTGATGAGCAACCATAGGAAAACTTGGGAAGAACGTTCTTTGTAGTAAGCTTGCAGGGCTTAGGAGCATCTGAAATTCTCACAAGGTACTGACAATCATACCAAAGCTTGGTGAAGAAGTCTCTTGGCAATATGAGTTTAAGTTATTGCTGTATAGAGGGAATGGATTCGGCTATTTGTCTAGCTAACATTTCCAGACACTCAGCCGCATTCCAGCTCTGCTCTATGAAACCATTGCTTCCTAGAAACAGAAGACTGGCTAAGAGAATGTGTCCAGAAAATGGAAATTAGTCTTAATCATTATTCTATAACTATGAAGAGATACCATGACCAAGGCAACTCTTACAAAAGAAACTACTTAATTGGAGCTATGTTTACTGTTTCTGAGGGTTAGTTTATTTTCATCAGGGTGGGGAGCATGGCAGCAGGCTGGAGCAGCCGCTGAGAGCTACACTCTGATCCACAGGCAGATGGGTGGAGGTGGCAATGCTGGGACTGGCTTGGGCCTTTGAAATATCAAAGCCCATGCTAGTTATACATCTCTTCCAGCAAGGAATGTGGGGAGGGGGGATTAAGGAAAGAGAAATGGGGAGATCCAAAGGAGTGAAGAGGACCACAGATCTCTTATGACATAGCCTGAGGGGTCAGGCTCTTATTGAGCACAGTTGTCCCTTTAGACAGTTATATTCCCCGGTGACTAAACATTCAAAATACATGAGCTTATAGCAGCTATTCTCATTTAAACGTGTATCTCAAGCACATATGTTTCAAGAGCAGATGAGGACACACTATCCCAGCCACCAGATCTTCACCTGGGCTTTGGGCTCCTAGCCTTTGCTTCATTACAAGCCAATCAAAATATGGAGAGGGACCATGCCTTCTGGTTGTGTTAATGTAACAAAGCATATAGGAAAAGTGCCAGCTTCTGGTTAGATACATGCTAGGCATCTGTCATAACTGTCCCTAAGCCCCAATTAAGCTTCCACTTACCACATTGGCTCATAGTACCAGTTTGGGAAGATTCAAATCGGGGTCTATTCCAACTGCCCTTATCAGCTACTTGCCCAAGGCAAGTTAATTAAAGACTGGGCTTCACTTTCCTCGTCCATAAAACGTAAACAGTCCTTTGTGCAGCGGGCTTGGTTGCTATTTAGTGAGATAATATCCAGAAGCATTCATTAGAGTCTGAATGAACAGCCAACAAGAAACACTTTGGCTAGAGTTCCTATGAGAGTCTAGAGCAGAGATCAGTTCTGTCCAAGTGGGAACCACATCGATAATGATGACTTTTCTAACCCCTCAAACTGGTGAAATTAACTCAATGCATCCAACCCAAGGTAATCAATAATGGATTTCCACATCTACTATTTTTTTTTTTTTACTACCTAAGTCGTTCAAATTGGATCGTTTATATCCCTTTTCCCCTAAGCACTGGGAATTAAAGCCAGTTCCTTCCTCTGCTCAGCAACTTCTCTGAGATATATTTCCATCCCCAGCCCTTATACTTTAAAGCATTTTCTATTTTCAAGTATGTGGTGAGGGGGTATATGTATATTTGTATGTGTGTGAGTATATACATGTAGGTTCTCTTGCACATGTGCACATGTCCATGATCCAAGGTTGAGGTCAGGAATCATCTTGAATGGCTTTCAGTGAGGCAGAGATTCAGTGAAACTCAGAACTTACTAATAAAATTTGTCGAGCTAGCCAGCTTCCTCCAGGGGGTGGGTCCCCTGGCTTTGCCTTTCAGGGCTAAAATTATAATGGGCAGACAAGACCATTCAGAATTTACACAGATTCTGGAATATGGAGTCATAATTTGTACATAAGTACTTTAGCAGCTAAATCATTTCTCAGCCCACATTTTTAATTTTTATTTGCAGCAGGGTCTCACAATGGTCTCTAGGCTGGACTTGAACTCACTCTTTAATCTGGGAAGACTACCCTTCTCAAGCTCCCAAGAAGCTTCAGTTACACATCTATGCCACTGAGATCTTCATGACACATTCATCAAACCTCAGTTCAGAGTAGTGGTAAAGCCATGCATGGCTACTTGCTACAGAGTACTCAGACCTCTTAGCAAATACAGCCAGTCCATAGTTATCTCCTGCTTTAGGAAAGTCAGTGTCTCATGCTTTAAGCTTAAGCTTAAGATTCTGAAAAGGTAGGAGAGTTTCATAGTGGTTTGTGCTTTATAGAGAAAAGAACTTTCAAAATGATGAAGTCAATGATATAAAGGGATGATGTGAGTATAACATGGATATAATAAAAAAGGTCACCCTCCAAAGCCACGAGCGGGCTATGAACAGTGAGCAGGAAGTTCAGGACAAGCTGGAGGCAGGCAGCATGGAGAGGTAGGGTGCATATGCCAGAAAGGTGAACATAAATAGAGGTAAGAGACCAAGACATGATGGCTGCAGGCTTAGTAGGTCCACAACATAGGCAGTGCCCTTGGGTAGCCACTAGGCACCTTGATGCTGCTTTGGACCACATGTGGTTTCAGCTCCAAAGGCTGGGGAAAATTAAATATGAGAAGCACTTGCTTTCTAGAGGAAGTGTAAAGTTTTTTCCTGCTCTCTGGTCATGAGAGGAATTGGTTTAGTGTTAGTTATCTTTCTCCGAGGGCTAAAGGGCTTAAAGGGATAATAAACATCTGATAAGAGATATTGATAGAACTTTCACTGTGTTATATCAGCATTTTAGCATATTTCTACTGTCACTTAACTAAAAAGATAATGAAGATTTTTTTTCTTGTAATGTGTATTCAAAACTCTACAAGGAAGCAGTTAAGCAAAGAAATTGAAATAATTTCTTTAAATCATCACAAGGAAAGCGACTCAACAAAGTTGAGAAGCCCACAGTTTAGTAAAGGATCCAGGGGCAAGCATTCTTCTGGTTTCAACAGGCCCCAAAGTCACCCCACTATGCCTAAATATTGGGTTTTCAATGAGCAGGGTGCCGTAGAGGAGTCCAGCTATTTAATAAACTTCAAGGGGACAAGGAGATAAACAGGTAAGCTGGCCCCCAATGTTTCAGCTCACCATTAATCTTTTGAAGGGAAGTGTGTTGTCTTAGTAGTTCAATATGAAATCCCACCGCTCTGAGCGTCCATACAGGGTGTAGTCTTCCATGTAAGATCTCTAAGGGTTATATTTTGATTTTGTTTGGACTGTAACATTGGGCAGTTAACACCAACACTGCGCAAACTTTGGGAAGCTAAGACAGAAGGCATGTGTTTCACAGAGCGTCTAAACTACCAATAAGTATTGCTATGCTCTTTTTTTAAAAAAAAAAAAATTATATCCAGGGCTTTCTGGTTATTGGTTTGTTGCTGTTACGGTAGTGATCCTGGAGATCAGCTCTAGAGCTAGCTCCCTCCATGCCCATGTAAGCAGCCTCACCCTGATCTACAGCCCAGCCCTTAAACCGTATATGTTGCATAAGATAACAATAATAATAGAAATACTCATACTTGTTTTTCTTATCAGTAGGCCTTATAAAAGTTTAGTTACAGTATGAGGGAGGCAAAGGCCACTAAACTGATTTCCATTTCAGATCTCTGTATCTAGCAAGCATTGCCATTGGGGCTTTCTCAATTATTGAATCCTGAGTTTCATGAAATTTTACTTTTCCAGGCTTAAGTGGAAAAAAAAAAAAAAAAAAAGAAGAGAAATAGAGTGTAAGTTGAAAACTCTGTGAATGTGTATGTGTGTGTACGCGCATGTGTACGTGCGTGTGTGTGTGTGTGCATGTGTATGTATTTAGTTAAGTAGTGATCCATGACTTTTCTATGTGTGTGTGAGGGGTTAATGTGCACATTCCATACTCGTGCATGTATGAACAAAGAATTCCTCCCTTTGACAAGCCCAAAAGAACTTTTTCAAACTTCTAGGGATTCATTCAGCCATGAAGAAGTGTATATGAGAATCATTCCACACTAAACCTATTCACTGTAGAGACTTTCTTTCTTTAAGTAAGTTCCTCATATCTTAGCAGACATTCCTTTAAAAATGGTAGCTTTAAAAAGTACCTGAAGCTAACGGTTCATAGTCACACTTGCTGTGTAAGAACTTTGTATGTTGATAGTAAAATGTTAAGCCAAATGCTAAGCAGGATAAAGACCTTCTAATGCCCCACAAGTCAAAGGGACAGCTTTTAGTTTTTGGAGATGCTAGGATGGAAATCAGAGCCTCATATACGTTAGACAACTGCTCTACCTCTGAGTTACACCCCCATTTCTTAGCACCGACTTCACCATACCTTAAAGATAATCTGATTTTAAACAAACTACTTAAACATGTATACTGCATGGTGGGTACTCTATGGGCTTATGTGTGAACAGATGCAGACTTCCGGTTGATAACCTAATTTAAGAAGTAACACAGGATCTAGCCACAATGTCACAGCTCATACCTGGCCAGCTAGTGAGAGATGTGAGCCCTTAAAACAAGGTAGCAGGCCTCCTTCTGCCACAGTCACAGCAGAGAAGAGGCTAGACTTACCTTTCTTTGGTCTGGATTTCACTGGCAAGGACTCCTTTCTTTCCATGGCTGCCTCTCTTTCTTTCCATCGGCGGATCTGTTCCTCCCTCATCTTGTAGAACAAGATCTGTTTCTGCTCTTCGCTGAGCTCTGCCAGCAGCTCGGGGTCTATGAACATATCTGCCAATATCTGTCTCAGCATCGTTGCTGGTCACAGGAACTTCTACACCTGCAGCAGAAGCTTCTGGAAATGAATTGCTCCCCTCTGGCTGGCACTTAACCACCTCCACAGACCTTTTCAGAGGCTGGAACACCCCAGCAATAGTGACTAGCCAGGTCAGGAACTCAGGAGAGTGGTTTATTTCATAAATGCTCTTCACTGGACAGACCTGCAAAGAGCAACAGACCAAATCAGGCAATCAAATGTATAGATTTGGGGTAGGAGCAGGCTAGTAAAGAAAGCCAGGAGGAAATACAATAGCGATTATTATTATTATTATTATTATTATTATTATTATTATTATTTCAAAGAGAAAGAGGAGAAAAAACCAAGGTATATTTTGTTAAGAGTTTGTATAACCTCTATCCCTAATAGATACTTTATCAGAAAAACCTTAACTCTGTACAGGCCGATCTCAGGGAAACAGAAATTTAGCAGAGGTTTGCTTGGCCTCCTCCCTACTGAACAAACACATTATTACCTCAGAGCCTCCCAAATGCCAACAGCGTGCTGTAAAGAACCAACAACAATAACAAAAGAGGAAATTAAAATACCCTCCCCAAATTCCAAAAGAAAATTTCACATTTGAGGTACTTTTAGAGGAACAGAGTCATGGTCAACTAAGTAAAAGTAAGGAATAAAACTGAGAGTGGGGTGTCTTTTTCCCCCCCTTCTCTTAAGCACTGCCTGAAGACAACTGAGTTCTTTCTCCTGCACAGAGGACATTTTCAGACAACCCAGCCGAGCCAGGAGAGCAGAACAAGTACAAAAGAGAACATGCAGGAACATTCTGGAAGGTAACCAACTCTTAGGCATATCTTTTCCAGGGTCCTGATGTAGTAAAATAGAAGTTTCAGGCCAGATACCTGGGAGAGAGAAGACATCACTGGCTTCTGTCTTTGCCTTGTAAGTTTATTAGGAGGTCTCTCCAGAAGGAAGCTGTGGATTTGGGTGAGCATGGTGGCAAGAAGGTAGCACTTCTTCGAGTACATAGTTTGATGTAGCTTAACATTTTAGATGTCAGGCCTTCAGACTCTCTATGTATAAGACATATGCATATATTGTGAATGAATTCATGTATGTAAACACGTGTATGCCACAGGGGGAAAAATCTCAGGCCCTCCACTTTGTTTGAGACAGGATTTTTTTTTCCTGGTTCAACACTTTGTAAACAACCATGCTAGATGACCGGAAAGCCTGGGGAGTCTCCTGATTCCACCTTTCATCTCTCAAAACAGGGGCAGTGATTAGATACCACTGCAGGTGGAATCCTAATGCACCCTCATGCATTATTTACCCACGAATCTCCCTGGTCCCAAACTTTTAAACTTCTATTATCAGGAAGAATTACTACATATGTATCTGCACATATGTGTATATGCATATATATAATATATATGGATAAAATACATTTAATTAGCTTCAAATGTCATAGGAAGTCTCACTGTGACATTTCAGAATCATCTACAGCCTAAAAGATCTATAGCTTTCATGCCTACAGTGCTTCACTAATCTTGCTTCTAGCTGTGCCTGATCAAACATCTTGTTTCTCCATAGAAAGAAAACACACTTGCATTGACAACAGTTAGCAGGCCGCATAGAGACATGATAGGCTTGCCTCTTGCTCATCTTTGTGAGTTCCAATTCATTCTCTTTGTCTTCCTTTGTCTTCCTCTTCCACTTCCTTGTAAAGTGGCTCCTGAATACAATCCTTTGAGACAAGCTCACTCGGTAGTCAGGTGCCACAGAATATCTGCAGCATGTAGTCTCAATAATTATTTATTGGACAGCAAGGTCTTGATGCTTTATGTACTAATACCACCCACACCCTATTCTCTCCCACAGCACTTAACTACTAGAATTCAAATGGATACACGCATTAAAATGAATGCAGAGGCTGTACCTTGGCTAGGCATGCCTGTCAGAACCCCTAGTTAAGACAGCATATTGTTTTTGAGATAGTCTTCAGAAGGTTATACAGTGTTGAGTCAATGTCTTGTGATATTTTGGTCCTAGTCCTAGCACATTCTCATAGAATAGAGCAAACCAAGTCCACACTGAAGTAAGTGTTTATAGAAGATATTCTTCTCCAGCAGAAAGAATCTGGCTCTTTGGCACACGTGAAACCAAGGTGCTGAGGTAAAGAGTAAGTAAATAAAGCAAATAACTCCTTTAAAGTCCAGGAAGCATCCACAAGTGGCTACATTCCATGACCTTAGTAAAGGGTAGAAAATGAGCAATGGGTGAGCTCTGCAGCTTCTATTCTGCCCCCAATATTAAATCAAGTGAATAGTATTAGAATATCTGAGAGAGCTGAAAATTAGCTCCCTCAAAGAGCCAAGGGCACATTCCTCCCCTGGTCTGGCCCAGAGTACTCTGATAACAGAAGCAACCCTTAACTGTTGCAGGCACGAACTTAAATGCTCAGCATAAATTAGCTCACTTTCTCCACTCTCTAACTCCAGGAGACCCAGGCTGAAGGAAGAAGTGATAGGTGAGAGGCGGTAAAGCATGGCAGTTACTATATCTACTGCGTGGACTGGCTGCTACTAGTTTACAGTGAGCCCAGGGGCGTGATGCCACTTTTAAAATTTCAGAGCAAAGACCAGAAGATATCCCTGGGAAGAGAGATGCAGGGGTGGAGAAACCATAGCAAGTGCAGAAGCCCAACCCCCATCCACTGGAGATGAGAGGAGGCCACAGAATAAAACAACCCCACCCCAGCAGGAGCACAGGGCTGACTGCCTCACTGAGCCAGTGAGTGGTTTGTCTTCTTCCTGCTCTCTACTTGCCAGATACTTTGTTGCCCCAGAATTCTCTTCCTTGGCACCTCTGTAGAGAGGTGTGCAAAATTTTTGTTTTGCCTGGTGTAGCAAACATGGGCGTGAAGCATTAAAGTTAGTCAGTTTTGTTTTAAACTCCTGAGGATTAAATACTGTCCCTTGCATATGCTAGGCAATTTCTCCGTTGCTGCACTATATTCTCAGCTTCCCCCCGCCCTTTTTTTTTAACTTTATGAGAAGGAGTCTAACTTGCTCGGGACAGTTTTGAATAACTCAGCTAACAAGTCTTTGGCTGTTAACTGTGGGCACCAAAGTGGACTGCCGATTCATTCTGGATGAGTGAGCTCCTGCCAACCCTCCTCAAGACTTTCTTATGGCGGACCTCAACACAGCAGTATGTTCTCGGGATACCTCAAAAAATACCAGCCCAGCCTGGATACCCAGCTTTGCCTCCAGTGAACTGTAACTTTGGGAGGTCACTTCACATCTTTGGACTCAGTTTCCCAATCTGTAAAATTAACCTGGGAATCTTTGTAACTCGTGAGATAAAAATCTGCCTTGAAGTCCTTGAGACCAGGACAGGAAATAAACCAGCCGGGGTTTTCCTACTTTCACTCTGAAGGGACACCCTTTGCTGTCACTGACGCACACAGTCGTATTTGGGTCACAAACTGAGTGCAGTTATTCGAGATACAACACAAAGTGCAGCTCAGCTAACCTGTTCTCCTGTGGCGCCTTTCTTATAAAGGACAAGGAAGAAGCAGCAAGCCCATACTTGTTGCTCACTCGAAAAATTTCTAAAGAGTCCTAAATGTGGTTAAATTTCCAGGATACCTGATCTGACTTTCATACTTTCTGCTTTTCGACAACACAGTTGTGCTTTTGATTATTAGGGAGGCTAATAAATGGTAATAATCCCCAGCTACAGCCCAATCGATCATAAAAATAATGTGGTGTGTAGACTAAGTATATCCCTAAAATTAAGAACCTAGTTTAAATTGATCATTTAAACGTCTACCTTTGTCTTTTGGCTTTGGTTCAATTCAATTTTTTCTTATCCATTTATGTGATGATTTTGAGAAGAAAATTAATTGCAAGTGGAGGAAGCAGTTGGATCTAGTAAAATCAGTTCATCCCAAAGCTTCACTCAAGTATTCTTTGATACATAGTTTTGTTACAGAAGCCAGAGAAGCTTACTGGAGAGCTGAGGAAATGACAGTCACACCACTTCTCTTTAGAACGGGAAGACAGCGTTGAGAAAACCTACAAATGGCGAGTGACTCCACCCAAGACCCATGGACCCCTAGGGACAGGAGCGGCCAGGACTGACTCACTTTTGTTGAGAAAAGTCCGGGCCCAGCTGACTGGAGCTCTGATCAAACTGAGCCCTGACCCAGAACTGCAAGAGGGGACAGCGCCCGCCCTCCCTGAACCACGTGGGGGCGCCCGCAGAGGGGTGTCCCCGCTCGGGGACCGCACTCATGGAGTTCTGGTGGGCTGAAACCAGTTTTCAGGGCTCTCTGGAAGGTCTCCGGGCTGATTTGCAGGTACCAGTCCAGCACCCAGCAACTGCAGAGCGGCCCAAACCGTCCCAGGTGGCCTCTGCCCCGCTACACTTGCCCCGGGCCGGTGTAAACACTCACCGCGTGTGCATGCACACTGCCAGGACCCCACACCTTCCCCGAAGGTCGCCTCCGATTCTCCTGCCCCCGGAGGCACCAGGTATATCGATCGCAAGCCCCCCTGTCTTCTGGCCGCCACTCACCCGGCCAGGACTGTGCAAACACTGGACACCCTATACCAGACACCGGACACCCGCCGCCTGCTCCACTGGGCACCTGAGCCCGCCCTGCGTGTCGTGGAGAAGGGACCGGAGGGACTGATGCGTAGGCACCAGGGTGTCACCACCCTCCTAGCCCGCTCACCCGTCTGCCTTGGCTCCGTGCTCCAGCGCCCCACCACCCACCGCCACCACCACCACGGGTCACCTACCTGCCCAGACCTCAGCAAGGTGACCCAGGCACCTGCCACCTTCAGATTGCCTCCTGCAGCGATCCAGGAAGAAAGGGGAGGACAGGCTGAGAGGCAGCTGGGGCTGGCTGGACAAACACTCGGGCCCAGAAGGGCAGTCAGCGTCCAGCTCGGAGCCCTGGCCCGCCCCGCCGCGCCCACATGCTGGGGTGACTGACTCCTGGGCGCTCCCTCCAAGCCCCACCCGGGTGCTGGAGAAGCTCCAGGGCCACTAGGCTAGGCTTGGCTGCCTTGGTCCAGTGACAGCAAGGCAATCCTTGGTTAACCTAGAGCGCTGTCTGCAGTCTGGGATGGTTTGTTGGGCCATCTCAGAGAGGTTCCAGGGACTTATTAATTAAAACAGCACAGGCCCCTTCCACACTCAACTTGCTAGGTGGAGCCTGCCGAGGCGGGCAGGCCCTTCTGGGAACCTGAGTCCTGCAGGCCAAGTTGGCTCTCCCTCCAGTTTCGCCACTGTATTTCTACAGCCTACTTTACCCTTTCCCTTTTGTTGACATTAAGTAAATTATCAAACTCTGAAGCATTTGTTACTCCAGGTGTGGCTTCACTGAGCACAGTCAAGGAAGAGAGCTGCAATGTGAGAGACTGAAGGCACCAGAAACGGGGACAACCATGGGGTGGGGGAAAACCTGAAGGGGAAAAACTGGCTAAGAGGACTAGGGAGGTGCAGGGCACGGCATAAGCACATCTGTGAGGAAAGATTAGCAGAGTGGAAAAAGCTGGACCGGCCTTTTTCATCAGAGCAGAATGTTAGGGATATGTGGAGGAAGACAGAGTGTGGGAAGAGGGGGCATCACAGGACCCCAGACTGTGGGTGTTGGAGAAACATGTTATAAAAGGAAGCATGGTGTGACTTTCGACAGCCTATCCAATCAATTTAGAAGCCTGACACACTGTGACCAAACGTCATTTATCTTAGGCTTTCCCAACTGCAGGAAACTCCTGAAGAGTTAGAAAATCTTAAGACAGGGGTCATGCCACACATTCTCAGGAAGCAGAATCAGCCATTTAGGAATGGTGCTTGGGATCCATTCAGGCAAAGATTCCTGGCCCAAGGCTTAGTCTCCACTGCACTGAACTGCGTGCCTGGTGAGGTGCTTTAGACTGGCGTGTCTCCTTCTCCTTAGTGGCTGTATCTGCTCAGCCAGTCCTCACACTCCATGCAGCGAAGGAAAGTGCTAGTCCCATCAGCCACCTAAAGGTCTCATGGGACACTGATCCTGTGGTCGGCTTTCCTCCTCCCCCCTCATTCTGCCTCTGTGCCCTGACAAGCCCACCTTAATAGCAGCCCTTCCCCTGTGCTGTCAGCCTTGCTGTTCCATTCAGGACAGTGGTAGGGCCTGGCCCATTCAGTTGCCACAAGAGTAAAATGAGATAATGCAAGCCAAGTGCTCACAGTATGGCTGCCTAATAAGTTTGAATACTCACTGCATGCCAGAGACACTTGAACAGATAAAGGCTTTTGCACAAAGTATTCAGAAGAGTTTCTGGCATGCAGTAAGTATTCAAGCACATTAGCTAATACTATTCCACACCCACATACTATAATTTCAGGTTCCTGCCATTTCATACCAAGGCTATAAATATTGTCTCCCACCCTATCTTGACTCTAGGCTATCCCTAGTCATCCTAGTCAAAGTATGCAAACCCTGTACCAGCAATGGTCTGTGTGCCCAGTAGAACATAGCAGAAGTGATGGCATACTATTTTCTAGTTGAGTTTGTGGTAGTGGCAAAGATTTGTTACGTCAGCACTCGGGATGCTGGAAAAGAATGTGAGCGGCTTAGGTGCGGGCCAGCCCAGATTCATAGTGAAAGCATATCTAAAAATAACAATGAAAAGTCTGTAGCTCCGTGTCTTCCTCCGCTCTCTCTCCTTCCCCCTCTCTGTCTCCTGCACCCTTAAAACATTCATGCCAGGCCAAGAGATAAGAATTTCCATATCAAGTGATCCATGGGAGGAATCTACCCAGAGAGGCACTAAGGCTGAAACCACACAAAGTAGCTTGGAAGATCCTCAGCTGCCCTCAAGCTTTGCGGTAACTACAACACTGGCCTGTAGCTTCCCTGAAAAATCATGATGCTGCTCAGTTAAGCCACTCCCAAACTCCTGATCTATATATACTTAAAGCCATTTGTATTGTAGGTAGTCAGTAATTTGGAGATAGTTTTTTACACGGAAGTGAATAACCAATGCACACTCTCTCTGGTCCTATTTCTAACCCAAATTTAGTTAGCATTCATATACAGAAAATGATCTGGATAGCTTATTTAAACACTGAGCTCATACTTCAGCCCAGAGCTTAAAAACAGAACATGGCAGGGCCCTGGCATCTGCATGTCAAATAAGTACTTCCGGTGATCCAGGCCTCAGGGTCTGTACTCCAGGCTGTCCAGTCTGAGAGTAGGGCTGTGAAGTTATTTCCTTTCCATAAGAAATTGATCCACCTCTTATCCACCATTCAGTTGCTGAAATATTTTCAGTGCCTACCCTCTCCTGAACAAAAGGTGCAGGCCAACTTTTACCAGCCTGGACAGCCCAACTCTGAGCCCTTCAGCCACATCACCTTGCTACTAGATACCCCCTACCTTTCCCGTAATCCAGTTTGTGACAAGTCTTAATCCACAACCTCTGCAGCTTCACACTGGGTCCATTGTCTAAATTGTCTTACTTTACAGCTCACCTTAGGAGAATTGGACCTCCCCTCTCTCTCCTTCCTACTCAGAAGCAGTACTTGCTGCACCTACTAACATCAAATTTAGCAACTCATACACCTGAGAAACATTTCATGGACACCTGGCTAGACCCTGCAGAGACAAATGAGGCAGAGTCCATGGCTTGGGTCCCTGTAGCGTAGCACTGCCACACATAAAGCCTCCATGAAGACGGCAGGTCTCCTTTGAAATCATGAATACAGATGCTTGGTACCAAGGACTAACACTTAGGGTGAGCATGGGTATCCAAATTTGGTAGTTGAGTGAATGTCAGTTCAAATGAACACAGACTGTACAGAAGCATGTTATTTATTCAGCGCATGGCCAAGCCTCTTATTGCACCTCTTTATACCATGAGCCTCTTTCTTGTGCTTATTTCAATTTCTTCTCTCTGGCAACTGCATTTGGCTTAGGAATGTTACTGCTCAATATTACCTGTAAGTATTTATGTAGCTCAGATGGGAAAAGATTATGGCTGCAGCTCGAATGGAAAAGTATTCGGGGGTGGAGGGGGCAATAAATACTGAGTGTTACAGCTCGGTGGAAAGTATTCCGGCATTCGAGAGCCAATGAACATTACAGGCCACTGTAAGCCTAGGTAGCAGCTTAAACCCTTGCTTCAGGGAGAGGTTCCCCCTTATTAACAGCTCTGCACTGGCAAGGAAGGGCCTCCCAGGCAAAGTTGCTACAGTGGCCAGCAAAGAAGAAGGCCTTTGCTTCCCCTCCACTGCTCACTGTCCACTCTGCTCTCTGTTCAACTGGCCCAGCCAGGGAAAGGCTGCAAACAACTTTGCTCCCTCAGATGATCTCCATCCAGATTCCATCCATATCTGCTGCTCCAGTGAAAGAAGTCTTCACCCAAACCTCATTTAAAAGATTTATTGGGAGGGAAGAGTCCAGGAGAGGGTGGCTGCCTCAGCCCAGGTGGGAAAAAACAGCATAGGGCTGTGGGCTCAGGATTTATATAGAGCTTTTGGGGAGGGGGCAAGGCTTTCTAGGGAGACTTCCAGGGTGGGGATTATTCAGATTTTATTCCTTTTTACACTGATTTGGTTTTGGTTTCAGGGCCAAAGTGTTTCTTCCACTGGCTCTTTTGGGCTTTGGGACTCTAATTTCAGGACCAAAGCACATTTCTTTCACTGGCTCTGGTTCTAGGGACAAAGTGTGTTTCTTTAGTGCTGGTTTCAAAGTCAGAGCACATTTTTTTTTTTTTTTTTTGGTTCTTAGACTGGTTCAGGTCTTGGATCCAGGGTGGGTTTCTTTCACTGGCTCTTGTGCAGAGCCAGGGTGGGTTTCTTTGGCTGGACACTTTTTCCTACAGTACCAAGTACAGCACAAAGCACAGCATGGGCATAATTGTGTGGAAGCCTGCACAGAGATTATGACATGTAAGGGGACCTCTGGAGTTGTACAAATTGGAAGCCCTGTTGTCTCCAGGAAGATATGAAAAGCCACTTTGTCATTTTTCTAAGTTAAATTGTTTATGTCTAAGTTCTTCAGAAAATAGAGGTTACCCTTAATTTGTAAAACAATGTAATTAATAAGTACCAATAATATTTTCCTGTCATAGTGCATTATCAGCATTAGAAACCTAGACAACTTCTGTGAACTCCTTAAGAAGTGAGCTATATTTGTCCCACATCGAATGTGAGGTAGACAGGAAATGGATATACTTAAACATTTAAAATTTGCTGAAAACTGATCAAGCTATAAAGTAAAATAAATGTCAATTAGTGTCCTTAGTTCTCTGTCCGCAGTTTAGAAGTCATGATGATATATTTTATTTAGTTCCTTTATGACGGCCTGGGGTAGGGCTTTTCCTCATTGTCATAAAAAGCAAGATCAAGTGTTGGCCTTTCATCTGCTTCCAACATCAATCCTTTTCCGTGAGCTACCTTCACATACTCATCTTCTCAAACATCCAGTCTCATGTGTCGGGATCCACACATGTCCTGGAGACAACAGGGCTGCTGTAATGCCATGGAAATGGCCTGTGACCCAGAACTTCTGAGATGAGGCTTATGCTTGGAATGAACAACAGCCCAAGTTGTAAGAACTTCCAGTAGCCTCTGGGAACCTCCGTTTGTTTACAACCTTAAGCTGTGATGGACAAGCAGAAGCAAGTTCTCCCTGGTCTCTGGGCCCACCCCTGGATCTTTCCAGATTCCGCTGAGTTGAAAATCAATCTTCTACCAGATTAAGAACCGATTCGCAACAATCTAACCTCTGAAATGCAGTCTTTCTTTGCAAAGACACACATTTCTACGAATTTTGTGCTGGAATTAATGCAAATTAACACTTAAAAGTGATTTTTTAAATGATGCTTAAAGTAACTCAGGGACATCTTTCTCAAAGCTTATCTCTTTGCATCCCTGAACCCTGAACCACAAGAAGTTCTTATATGGCAGCGATGAGCACAGACATCAACATTTTCTCATATTATCGATGGCTCAAGTGCACCCCCAATCATATATACACATGTACATACAAACACAATAACAATAAAGAATTTTAAATATTTTAAATGAAAGCTATAGAAACAGAATTTTGAAGAGGTAGTAATAGTCTTTTCTATCATGGCCATCTTCTTGGTGTTGGTTTCATGTGAGATCAGACACACACTACCAGATGCCACACTAAAGTTATTCAGGGGAGTTGCCAAGCGGGCACGAGGGAGAGAAGCAGAAGAGAAAGAGGCAAACTTTCACGTGGTGGCTCCTTTAAGAGAGTGGGTGGGCACAGATTTACACTGTTGGCGGTATTGGCCTCTACATGCTAGGAATTCTTATCTCTCCTGGTGCCTTGTTGGGTTACTAAACTAGCACATTTACCATGTAGCTGGTACATGCCAGGAATCCTTACACTTAGTTCTGGTCCTCAGACACATTTCCCAGCTCCATCAGGGACAGATGCTCTCCACCCAGCCTGTCATAGAGTATGGAGGGAATCAAAGGACACCTGAATTCAGTGTCTGGCTCTTCTCAGATGCCCACTTATATACAGACTGATTTTCTTTTACTGCTTTCTGTGATGAAACTCCAGTTCCCTCTGACCCTGTAACTGAAGGCATTTCCCAAGGCTACACGGCCATGTCCTTATTTACTTCTAGTCTTTCCTGAATGTGTGGGACATTCTGTCCTCCAGGACACCAGAGGTTCTCAACGACCATTCCTCTAAAAGATACTCATTTGCCCGACTCATTTCCATCTGCAAATTCTGCCTGGGAGCAAAGACAAGTTGTCTCTGATTTCAAATGTGTCTCCGAGTACAGAAAGCCATTGGATGGACTTTGTGGTTAGAACCATTGTTTAATTAAGTTTGAGGCAGAGTGGATAAATGGCAAGGGTACCTTCACACCATACACATAGGCTTCTGGTAAAAGAGCCAATGAATGACACAGATCATGCCCCAGAAATGTAGTAATATAGACCCTTGAGCTGTTGGGAGAAAGGAATCTATCCCTGTGTAGAATTTATGTACCCATATTTCTCAACCCTAAGTAAGAAAAAGCACCTACAATACCTTTCTAAAATACCATTCTAAGAGGAGACGTTTCCAAGCTTTAGGGCTAGAAACAATCTAGACATTATCTAGATTTCTTTTACTGATGAAAAGAAATACCAAGAAAAAAGGTTAAATGCCACAAAGTTAGTTGGTGGCTTATACATAAATGAAAGAATGTGGGGTTCCTATCACAGAGCTTTGACAAAGTTATAACTCTTTAGTCTGCTCATCCCTTCATTAAACTCAGGGGGCAGATCAAAGACTACCACCATCTCATCTCATTTCCTCACAGAGCACCTCTGAATATGCTCTTTCCCCCTTCCCTTCCACTTCCTTTGAGAGATAATGACATAGTATAGCCTAGGCTAGACTCAAACTTACAATCCTCTTTCCTCTTCCTCAGTGCTGTGGTATTGAAGGCATGCACCACCATGCCCAATTCCGCCTCTGTCTCATGTTAAGGCCGCTGGGAATCACATCCAGAGCTTCAAGGTTGGCTGAGGGTCTGTAGGTTGAACACCTGTCTAAGCTCCCAGTCGTAGACCTTCAAGTCAGACATCAGACGTTGGAGCTCTTTCTGGAAGAAGATGACCATGACTTCTCAGTATGATAAACAAGTACGGGTTAACAACTTATCAATTCCAAGTGGTTTCCTGGGTCAACTCTGAACAAGAGAAGAACTCTAAAGAAAGCAGGAGAAAATAGTGAAGGACAGAGAGTTGACATCAGAAGGTTAAAGGGGGTGGAAGAGATTTTAAAGTACTTTGAAGTTTGGACTTTTGGTTTTAATTGATAAGAGAACATGTGGGTACAAAGGAATTCAAGAATTTGTCTGAGTTAGCACAGCAGTTTGGACCATGGCAGGACCAAAACTAGATCTTAAGATTTCTAACATCCAATTCAGACTGATTCCAATGCCCAACACTGTCTACAGAACCCCCTCATTCTTTCCTGTTAAACTATTTCAAGAAGGGTAGAGGTGAGACATGATATGCACACCTGTAATTTAAGTGCTATGGTGGTGGAAGCAAGATGCTAGCAAGTTGAAGGCCAGCCTGGGCTACACAGTAAGTACCTGTGTAGTGGATTAATGATGTTACATTGTAAATAATTGTCCCGCCTATTAGTTTAATAAAAAACGCTGATTGGCCAAAGACAGAGAGGACATGTGGGTGTGGCTACCAGACTAAGAAAACTCTGGGAACAGGAAGAACAGAGCAGAAATGCCACAGAGAAGCCAGAAGATACAGAGGACAACTATGTTGCTCTGAGAAAAGGTACCAAGTTGCATGACTGAACAAGATAAGAATCATGGGTTAGTTTAAGGGTAAAGAGTTAGCAAGTCATATACCTGGGCCTTAGGCCAATCAGCATAAAATTAATGTAAGCATCTGTGTGTCTCTGTGGGTCTATGGGTCTGCAGGTCTGCTGGTCTGTGGATCCAAACCTCGAGACTAGACCAGAAAGTCCAGGCCTGGAGGCTAGGCCAGAAAGTCCAGGCCAGAAACCTCATACAACATACCTGTCTCAAAATAATGTGGGCTAGGCTAGGAATGTAGCTCAGTAGTAGAGTGCTTGACTAGTATATGCAAGGCTCCATGTTCAGTACACACACACACACACACACACACACACACACACACACACACACACACACACACACACACACACACACACGGAGGGGGGAGTAGAGGGAGGGAGCAAGGAACAGAGGGAGGGATTGGTCTCATTAGGTTTTTATTGCCAGAGCTCAATTTAGAGCAAGTCATATTTGTTGAATTAAGTAATTAATCCTCAACTTGGCCAACCCCAGAGAAACACTGCCTCCTGGAATGGTCTAAACAGGCTCAATTTTTAAAAATAAAATCCTTGTACCTGTAAAGATTATTGATATCCTTTGTGGAATTCTCTTAAACAAAGGAATGTTTCTGTACCTTGAATGTTCTAAAATGGGGTGTGATATCTATGAATAGTGGGATTCCTCCTGAAGAAAATGTACCAGCATCCCCCTACAGTTTTATACTTCTAGTTTTACTTTCTACTGGCTTTAAAAATATACTTTATTATAAAAAGTATGGATAAATAATATTAATTTATTGATTGATTTTTAATTCTAACAACAAATAAGTTCATTAAGCTATATAGTCTTTGAGTCTGGTTAGTTCTGGTGAAGAGGGGTCTTTATAGATGTGGGTGTTTCACAACTTTTCACATTGCCATTCATTCCACACAGGATAAGAATCTTTTATCTACATGATGTGAGTGACACAATTTTAAGCAAAAATGCTGTTTTTAGATACAGCCTTTCTAGAACACTAGCACAGAACAATTATCATTTGTATGATTCATGTTATAGGTTTAATTATATATCATCTTAAGCTGTTATTCAACAGTTTCATTGTTCTTGGCTCCCCGGCTAATTGTAAATTACACCCTTTGTGCCTTGTCTTTGCTTTATATCCTTCTTAGGACAAGCGAAGCACATGGGACAAAGATGAGTTCCTGTGTTGAGAAGGCAGAGAAGGCAGGGTTCCTTGGATGCTGCTCTCTGTGTGATTCTAAATGCCGACGGAGAACTTCCTCTTGCCCTCTCTGGACCCAACCTAACAGTATTGATTGTGGTTCTGTTTTATTTAATGCCTCCTATTTCTTCTTAAGAGGTGTGTTTCTTTCTTTTTAACTTACATGTTTTGCTAGAAGGACAAAATACAGACAAATAGAGATCATAATTTCTAGTTTTCTCCTCCTACTTAACATACAATTATGGGTGTGTGGCTTCCATTGATAAGTAAAAGGGAAGGAAATGAATGGAGTGCATTTCTATTATCACTGGGTGGGAAAAATGAGTCAGCCCATGATAGCCGTGAATAGAGGACTTAAAAGGAGGAAATGTCATGAATAGAAATCATTACATTGATTTTTAATAAGACACAGGACATGTGAACACTGCATAGGCTCCAGAGTCAAGACTATGTTAATAAGACACAGGACATGTGAAAACTGCATAGGCTCCAGAGTCAAGACTATGTTAATAAGACACAGGACATGTGAACACTGCATAGGCTCCAGAGTCAAGGCTATGTTAATAAGACACAGGACATGTGAACACTGCATAGGCTCCAGAGTCAAGGCTATGTTAATAAGACACAGGACATGTGAACACTGCGTAGGCTCCAGAGTCAAGGCTATGTTAATAAGACACAGGACATGTGAACACTGCGTAGGCTCCAGAGTCAAGGCTATGTTAATAAGACACAGGACATGTGAACACTGCATAGGCTCCAGAGTCAAGGCTATGTTAATAAGACACAGGACATGTGAACACTGCATAGGCTCCAGAGTCAGGGCTATGGGTGCTGTGGGGAGTATTTCAAATTGCTTTTAACAAGGAATGTGACTAATTGGGGCAGAAATAAGAAGGGAGGCAAAAAGATGAAATACAGCCCTCTATAGCTGATATTCAGGTGCAGTAGGGTTAGAGCAGATGTGGGGACTTTGGGGCTGGACTGAGATGAGTAGGAGTGTAAGACCCGAGGTAAGGATTGGTTCACCCACCATTGGTGATGTTTTAGTAAAGAGTACTGAGTTTCATTGTGGTTAATACGGCAGTGTATGGGCATGGAGCGAAACTGAAGGCAGGGTGCGCTCGCAAAGTCAATAGCAATGTGAATGTGAACTAAGATAGCAGGAATGGGGAGGCAAGAACATATGTGGAAGACACTGAAAGATAAAAATGTAATAGTTACAAGTGGAGAAGGAGAGCCATTAGGGGGAAAAAACACAGGCATGGTTTTAGCTCATATGCTTAAGTGAACACAGTTGAGAACTCCTGAACACTTCTACAACCACCTCATTTTCCAACCATTTGGCCCCAAAGGAGCCATTGAAGGCACAAGGCCAGAAGTGTCCAGCTGTAGCTAATTCTCCTTTTCTCTGCCTAAAGTTCTCTGTTGGTTTGTAAAATCATCTCCTTCCACAGCTTTGTACCAAGCTAAATGACCTAGCTCCAATCTACTGCTGAGTTTGTGAAGCAATGACTCATTATCAATTTTCTGAGTCATCTCCATAGCCCAAGTAAGGAGCAGCCTTGTAAATCCTAGAAAATCCCAGGCATAAATGATTTAGATCACTCAAACCTCACAGAGGCTGTTACACCGGGACTAACAGGGCAGTTTTGACTTGGCAATTCTTGGCTTTCAGTGGAGCTCTATGTTGTACCTGTTTGAATTTAACTTAGAGTCTATGAATAGCCCTCCACCCTAAACCTCCCAATAGAGTATGTTCTGGAAAGATATATGCCTCAAGCACCAATGAATATTTGCCACATTTATTGTATTTGGTAAATCTCTGTGGCTAACACAATTACAATTTTGAATTCCTTTGAATTCTATTGTCATACATCTAACCAATAAGATGATGGCAGAGGCAGAGGCGTCTTATGTTGTCTGTCATACTGAACACACTACATTTTAAGGCTCTAGGGTTTTAGAAACACACATTAGAAATCTCTGTTTTTCAGGGTAGGGGGATGGCTCGGTGGGTAACAAGTGTGGCTGTGCAAGCAAAAGGACCTGAGTTTGGATTCCCAACAGCTACATTAAAAATTAAATGTGTTACTATTATGACTGTATATACGGTATAGTGTACGTGTGTGTATGTATATATGTGTGTGTATGTGTGTGTGCCTGCATGTGTGTGTATATGTGTGTGTATGTGTGTGTGCCTGCATGTGTGTGTATATGTGTGTATGTGTGTGTGCCTGCATGTGTGTGTATATGTGTGTATGTGTGTGTGCCTGCATGTGTGTGTATATGTGTGTGTGTATATATGTGTGTGTATGTGTCTGTGTATGTATGTATATGTATGTGTGTGTGCATGTGTGTATATGTCTGTGTATGTGTGTATATGTGTGTATGTGTGTGAATGTGTGTGTGTATGTGTGTGCATGTGTATGTGTATATGTGTGTGTGCATACTTGTGCACTCAAGTTATTGTTTTCACATATGTGGAATCCAGAGGCTGATGCTGCATGATTTCCTTGGTTCCTCTTAACCTTATTTTTGGCACAAGATCTCTTAGACCTGGAGCTCACTGGTTAGCTAGGCTCTGGCCAGTGAGATCCATGTTCTGGTAATTGTGGTTATAGACACACATACCACATTTGGCTTTTGCATGAATCTGCATAGTTTCTTGTGCTTTTACAGCAAGTACTTTACAAATTGATCCATCTCCCCAGCCTCCTCAAAACATGTTTATTTTTAACAGCTTGTGATTCTCATTAAACCTAATGGCATAACTTAATAAACAATGGAATGCAGAGTTACAGGATGTTGAGTGTTTCTATCAGAATCCCCTGGCATGCCAGTGCTCATGTGCAAACAACTTAGGCATCTCTGAAATTCACATTGACATTCTTAGCTTGGGCCATCTGACCAGGAAGTAGTTTGGGCATTAGGATAACAGGTCACTACGTCAGTTGTTTATTCTCTGTTTAGTTTAAGGTTCCAGTTAGGCTAACAGTTGAAATAAAACTGAAGCAAATTCCTTGCCTACTCATTATGTAGCTCATGAATGCTGGACACTTGTAAGCCAGAGTTTGTTCCGAGTCTCATTACTGTCTTAGTTAGGTTTTCTATTACTATGAAGAAACACCATGACCACAACAACTCTTATACAAGAAAATATTTTATTGGAGCTGGCTTACAGTTTCAAGGTTCAGTCCATTACCATCATTGCAGGAAGCATGGTTGCCTACAAGCTGATATGACTCTGGTGAGGTAGCTGAGAGTTCTACATCTGAATCATTGGGGAGCTGGAAGGGAGAGTCACACTGGGTCTGGCTTGAGCAGTGAAACCCCAAACCTCACCCCTAGTGACGTACAAATAGGTCTCATAGTGGTGTCACTGCCTATGGATCTATGAGAGCATTTACACTCAAAGCACCACAAACGCCATCGTCATCATTATCTATACAGTTCTCCTCATCATCAACACCCACATATTTATCTGTGAACAGTACACAGGAAGGAGATGCAGAGGAAATACAGAGAATGAATTCAGGATTTCAGCTGAAGCAACTCAAAACATAAGAGAGACAAGTTAGATATTCCACTTTATTTTTTTGTAGCTACATTTACCTTTAGCATTTGTATTTGGTATTGAGGATATGGTTTAAGACAATATTGATCTTATAGTCCTTTACTGAGGAAGATAAGTGAGTGATGTGAGATGAAGAAATGAAGGTTTGCTGTCTGAAGGTTTGCACCAGCGTTACTCTTAGTTTTAGAAATACCCTAGACGTCATAAGGGCATAGGAAATTCAAGATCAAGTCTACTGTGGCACTTGCCATTCACCAAATAAAGGCCAGCAAGGATTCTTGCTGCTGTCCTCTGTGCATCATCATCTTTAACACAGGTTATGGTTCCTCTTCAAGTCTTTCCACCTCGCTGGGCCATTGCTTCTGCGTTAGCATCCTTAGCTATTTGAGCAGACTGGGATCAACCATTCATGTCCCTCACCACTATCATCCACTCAGCTTTCAAACTTTGTTCCTCATTCACAAACTCTGGGACCAAATGTAAAGTTGTACTCTCTTCTCCATTCCTGGGAAAGTCTGTCAACATTGCAGGCAGGGAGCTTACCAAACAGCATAGCTTATGGACTCCCGGTCCCTTCCATTCCCAGCTCTTCCTGTAGTAGCAAAGATGTCTCTGGAGGCTGGATTTTCTCTACCTTTGCCGTCTAATGTTTGAACACTGTAACTTCTGAAGAAAGACACCAGCCCTCTTGTGTTTCTCACAAATTCACTCATCTAAAAGCTGTTATTTGGAATTTTGAGGCTTGGATATAGAAATGCCTGAAGGACCTGACAAGAGAACATTCCACCTGAGAATCAGCGTAATAACAGTCTGTGTTGTCTTTTTTTTTCTTCTTGCTCTGTAGTTGTTCAAAACAGCCCATCTCCCCTCCTCGCCTGTAGTACCTGTCATCCGTGCCCATTTGAAGGAAACTTTGTCACTCAGCTGTGTCTATTTGAGCTGATAGCTTCAGTAATTTTTGCTAATTCTTCCTTCAGCTTTGATCTCTGGTTCAGGGTCTTAGCACCTCATTTTTGAATTTTTATTGCTTAGTCTGCTAACTGGTCTCTCTTATTTTCGTCTTTGCTTTAATTTTATCTTTTTCTTTCACATGAAAGCGTGACGTTAAGCCAACAGTATCGTGTCTTCTCAAAACCCATCATAGTGAGGCATGCACCTGTAATCCTAGCTCTCAGGAAATGAAGTTGGAGACCAGCCTGGGGTAAGAAATGAGATACTGTCTGAGAAGAAACAAACAAATGAAATTCCAAACTCTTCATAATAAAACAAATGAAGTAGACATCAATATCCCCAAGAAGGGCTTCTGCCCATGTTCTTGCTTCATCTCTTGTACCATTTCACGTTTTCGGCTCAAAAACACTAAATAATTTGATTTTGCATCTCCATGATAGCTTGGCTTCTCTCTCTTTATACAGCCATCCCCCCACCCCCCGACTGTTCGAAACTGCTCTTTTCTTTTCTTCATGGTTACAGTGTTAAGTGGAGACTTAACAAAATAAAAGGTAAATAGCACTAGTGAACACCTCCTTTGATACCTAACTCAGGTTTGGGTTCCAAAAACCCCAAAAGCTTTCCTTGTGTTTTTCACCTTCCTCTAAAGCAGTGTTCAGTTCTGTGAACTCTTTGGAGGACTTGGGTCTGGTGATGTATCTGACAGAAGGCACATTGTTAATGTCTGACAGACCAAGCAGCTCATCATTTCCAAGCCTGTATAGGTCAGATGCTCATTGTCTTCCTTCCCGGCCCGAGACTAAGGCTTGTAAAGCCACCAAAATCCATCTCTTCGGGCACTAAACACTGATTACAGAGCTTTACTTTCAGTATCAGAAGCAAGGAAAGAGAGGAAAGACTGCCCTTTGATGACAAGTAGGAAGTAACTGTCCAATCAGAGTGTGTCCAAGGCTGGAAAGCTCAAGAAAGGCCTGCCAAGGGGAGACACATGTCTAAGATGTTGCAGTCTTTGAAATTAGAGCTGCCGAGTGGCCAAAGGATCAGTTGTTCAACCGCAAGATCTAGGGATCACTAGGAATGGAGTGGGGTTGTGAGTACACTGAGGAAAGTGTGCTTTTCTTAGATGTAGAAAGTCTCCACAGTTGGCAACCACAAACGGACAATTTAAAGATTAGGGAGCAGAGTCCTGAATGTTTCATCTTTGCACGGAACAGCTAATGTTTAGATGAGGAATTATCTGATAATCTTCTTTAAAGCAATCACCAACCAAATCTAAGGCCACCCTGCAAGTCACCAGAGCTAGTTGACCAACAGAGTTGTAAGGACAACCATGCTCCATCCCTCTCTGCCACTAAACAAAATATGAACAGGAATCCTAAGCGACCAGGCTAGAAATTACAGAAAGTTATTTGTTTAATTAATTAATATTAAAGTTTTAACTCTTTGTTTGTCTGCATGTGGGTCCCAATGACAGATCTTTTTCCCAGAATCTGAATTCGCAGAGCCAAAGTCTCTAGATACAGAGACTTCCTTGCTTTCTTTCCTTTGTGTTGTTTTAAAATGGTTTTGTTCGCTTGCTTTTGTTTTTCTGTTTTTCAAAACAGGGTTTCACTGTGTGACAAAAGGTTTGGTTTTTTTTAAAGGTTTTTCTTCTTAAAGGTGAAATCAGAAGAAAATATCACAATACGTAAAGGATGTTATAAAGACACAAAAATGACTTCCTGTAGGGGGATTATGTTATTCCACTGTAAATAATTGTCCCCACCTATGAGTTTAATAAAAAGTGCTGATTGGCCAAAGGCAGACAGGAATTGTGGGCGGGGCTACCAGACTAAGAAAACTCTGGGATCAGGCAGAACAAAGCAGAACTCCAGAGAGAAGCCAGAAGAAGCAGAGGACAACTATGCTGCTCCGAGAAAAGGTACCGAGCCGCATGGCTGAACAGGATAAGAGTCATGGGTTGGTTTAAGGGTAAAGAGCTAGCAAGTTATATTCCTGGGCTTTAGGCCGATCAGCTAAAACTATTGTAAACATCTGTGTGTCTCTGTGCGTCTGTGGGTCTGCGGGTCTAAACCTTGAGGCTAGGCCTGAAAATCCGGGCCAGAAACCTCATACTACAAATGGCAGCCCAACGTGGGTAAAATATAAAGCCATAGAAAGCAGCTTCTGAGTTGTGTCTCTCATGTGAGCCATGGTACAGAGATGCCCTGGTGAGGCATGTGGGCTTGGGCTACAATGGCTGGCTTTTGGAGTGCAGCTTAAGGTGTAAAATGGCTGGTTACTGAAGTCTCACAGGACCCTCAATATAAGCAAAAAGTTGTAAATGATGTATTTAAGGTTTCTGTTCAAAAGGGCAAAAAGGGAACAGAATCAAAGATGGCTTTCTAGTGTCAATGTTTTCTTGAATGAGCTCTGTTTGCCAGAGGCAAACTGAGGCTTGGCTTTTTTAAGAGAAGCTTCCTGATTCAGCCTTAGGCAAAACACTTGTGAGTCTTTTAAGAGGCCCTGCTGCCTAATACTTAAATGGAGTTAATGAACAGCAGATGGCAAAGCTTTACTTGGTGATTATATGGACCCTAAAATTCCCCAGAGTACCTGGGCTAAAAAGATAAATTCTATGAAATTAGACTAGGAACTGGGTGGAACTGTCCATCCATCCTACCAACCTTTAATCCTTAGCCAGAGACCTTGGCAGATTAAAGGTGAGTTCAGAAACAGAAAGAAATAGAAGAATCTGGGTGGAGTCAATCACCCTAGCCAAGCAAAGGTGTGGTCAGAGACAGAAAAAGTTAAGAAATAAATATACAATAAAGACAGTTTTTTTAAAAAAAGAGTCTAAGTGGCTTAGAGTGTGTTGAAAATATATACACAGAGACTTAGAGAAAGAAAAGAGAGAAAGCCCTTTAAAAAGAAAGTAAAATAAATAAATTAATTTTTAAAAGCCACATAAAGATGGAAAAAACAAAGAATGTCTGGATGCTGTATGCTATTGTCTTATCTTTAAGCTTCTTAACTGAAAATGAAGTGGTAAAGCTGCTAAAAGACAGTTGATTATAAATGCTGTTGGATTAATTCAACCTATATATTTTGTAAATGAGTTGGCTTTAAAATTGAAATACGAAGATATGCTACTTTGAAGAAGAGGTTTTCGTTTTATGTTCACAGAAAACGAGAGGCTATGGATTTATTTCTGGATAAAGAACATAAAGTCTCATAGAGGAAGACCCCCTGAAAAATCTCCAATGGAAATGGGATGGCCCGGATGATTCAGCATTTCAGAGCACCTCTGTTGAAGTTTCCTGACCTCTGTATCCAGAACAATTTTAACGAGACTGGCTGAGATGACCCAGCCTTACAGATTACTCCACTAGAGACTTGTGCATAATCCTACATTTTTCTTTGGATTCCCATGAGATTGCCAGCACCTCCATTCAGCAGGAAGTAGCCTAGAGAATGACACTCACATTCCCAAAACATGAATTATAGATGTTTGTATTAATTTACAGTGTGGTTTATAAGTTGTTATAGAGAATGGGGGGGGAATATTAGATTTGGAGTTCTTTTGTTTTAAAAAAGAGAAAAGGAGATATGTGTTGCAATGGGGTTTCTTGGTCCCGGGAGGCCAGAGGCCCAGACCCTGCCATGCCAGACCTCTTAGCTGCCCACCACTGCTGCTCAGGCCCCCAGAAATGACTCAGATGCTTATATTAACTTTATGTTGTTTGGCCTATGGCTCAGGCACATTGCTAGCTAGCTCTTACATCTTAAATTAACCCATTTCTATTAATCTGTCTGCCACGTGGCCCATGGCTCACCTGTGTTCCTTACATGTTGCTCCTTTGGGTGACTTGCTCGATCTGCCCCTGACTCTGCCCTTCCTTTCCTACCTATTCTGATTCCTCTGCCTACCTTTTTTACAGTGTCTGTCAAGGGCCAAAACAGCTCCTTTATTTAAAGATTGATATTCACAGCATACAGAAAGGCATTCCCACATCAGATATGTAGGGGGATTATGTTATGCCATTGTAAATAATTGTCCCCACCTATGAGTTTAATAAAAAGTGCTGATTGGCCAAAGGCAGACAGTGTGGGCGGGGCTACCAGACTAAGAAAACTCTAGGAACAGGAAGAACAAAGCAGAATGCCAGAGAGAAGCCAGAAGAAGCAGAGGACAACTATGCTGCTCTGAGAAAAGGTACTGAGCCACATGGCTGAACAGGATAAGAGTCATGGGTTAGTTTAAGGGTAAAGAGTCAGCAAGTTATATGCCTGGGCCTTAGGCCAATCAGCCTAAAACTATTGAAAACATCTGTGTGTCTCTGTGCGTCTGTGGGTCTGCGGGTCTAAACCTTGAGGCTAGGCCCAAAAGTCCGGGCCAGAAACCTCATACTACAACTTCCTGGCTAGTAATAGCTAATTAATGCCTTCTCAAGGAGGCTGGGAGGCTTTTTTAACAGCCTAAATGTTGATCTGATACTGTCCCCTTTTGCAAGCTACAGTAAAATAATGATAAAAGAATGTGTTACAGTGTAGAAATAGGAACCTTTTGGATAGAAATGCTAGCTATACATTACAAACACAAAATTGGTTTTTATTATTTTATTAGACATACACCATTGCAGGTTATTTTTAAATCTATGAGCTTTGTAGCTAATGATAAATTGATCACTCTTAGTAAGAGCCATAACTATATCTAATCAGTCCTGTAACTGAGAGAATTCCTGGTTCTCTTTTACTGCGTCATTATCGTCTGAATGTGGAATGATCTGCCCACCTTCCCCCTGTGGGCTTAACATGTTTAAAATACTTAGTTTCCAGTAGGTAATGCTATGGTTGGGATTGTGGAACCTTTAGGAGGTTGAGCCTCACTGGAGGAAGTGGCGGGCTGACTGGTCAGGGGGTAGGCGTTATGGATACTGGTTTACTCCCTGCTTCCTGAATTTTGCTGGGCTGTAACCTGCTACTTCTTGTTCAGCCAAAAGCTGTTCTTAATGCCATGCCTTTCTTGCAATGATAGATTATATTTCCTTAAAGCATAAGCCAAAACAACCCACCCCACCCCCACCCCCACCCCCACCCCGGACGCGAGGTGCTTCTGTTACATTTCCTATATTAGCAAGAAGAAAAGTAACTAATGCAAACACCCTATGGCGCAATATGACTCCAGGTCTTGCTCTTTTGTTAAACTGTGCCTGTAGAACTTTGGTCCTTTCCTTCCTGAACCATGCCTGCTGCTGTCTGAGCACTCTTCTCTCCAGCTCACACTGCCAGCTTGTGATTCCAAATTGGCAGGTGATCTCAGCTAGAGAACCCCCTCTCCTGCACCCCAAGAGGGACTTTGTATGATGACAGACACCGCTGAGACAGACACCCCCTTTCCAGCATCTGGACTGGTATTTTTTCCCACCAAAGTTCAAAAGAAATTTTTCACAGTTCCGCTTGTCAAAGAAGCAACAAGTCAATCATTAGCGACCATATCTCCACCTGTGGTTTTGGAAATGGGACCCTGTCGGCAGCTTTTGGAGTAACCGCTTACAGTTGAAAGATTGAAAGATATGATAACAGCTTGGGGCAGAATAAAGGCCAAGCAAAGACAGAGGCTGGGACCCAAGACCTACACGCATTCAAATCAGTCGCAAAAATCTCAGCAGTGATGGGGGCTGCCGTGGGTAGGGATCTCACTCCCAGCTGAGAAACTATTGGCGGGTGGCCGCTGCTCAGGGAGAAAGTACATTTTCTTCAGGGGTGTGATACTGGTCCTTTCACATACAGGCACAGTGTGCAGACTCTGGATATTTTTAAAAGAGAACGCTTTTTGTTAGTCAAGTTTTAAATTCATTAATTTTTTCTGCATAATATATTTTGAGCATAGTATTTCTCCTTTTCTTTACTGTTTTTAGATTCTTGAATGAATGGGAAGTAAGAAACAACTCTTCCACCCCAGAAAAAAATTCTTGTTTCACGGAGTTAACAGGAAGCATGACGCTGGCTCCACCTCAAGAACTTTTTGTGTAGATTAGGTATTTCCCCCAGAACTAATCATTTGAGTTATATATGATTACAGAAAAATAACATGCAGGAGCAAGACAAAATTAATTTATTACCAGGCTAAACTACACATCAATTTAGACAGAAGAAAGAGTGAGAGGCTACCTGGAGACGGTTTCAGATCATTACAGACAGGAAGCCTTCCTCCAGTGAAGCCTCACTTCCTAAAGTCTTCACAGTCTTCAGAAATAGTAACCTTTGCTGGGGACCAACCATTTCAAAGATGTGGGCCTTAGGAGATGCAATGCACACTCAGACCATGTCCGTGCAATGGAAAGGGAGGCAAGGATAAAACTAGTTTTCCTAGTCTATAACAAGATTAATTCAGGAGATAGTCTTTTTTTTTTTTTTTTTTTTTTTTTTTCAGGCACCTTATAGCTTAACGTTTTAGTGTGGTAAGAACTAAGACTTGAAATTCTGGCTGTTTCGGTAGGTATATTTTTATAGACATTTAACCTTTTGCTTTTCCTCCCTCAAAGTCAACCCGAAATCCTCAATCAGGCCAGCTGTACTGAGCATTACTATGGTTTCAATGTACTTTGCTGCCATAAAAGTTTGTGTCATGGAAGCTTGGTCCCCAGTGCAGCAGTGTTGAGACACTTGCAGCTTTAAGAAGGAACACTGAACAAAAGAAAATTAGTCATGAATGCTCACCTTCAGTGACTGAAGCTTCTAGACTCTTTCAGCTACATGAGGAGTGAAGCAAATAAACGTTACTTCATAGGGTACCCAGCCTGTGTGTGTGCCTGTCAGAGCACAAGTGTGTGTGTGTGTGTGTGTGTGTGTGTGTGTGTGTGTGTGTGTGTGTGTGTGCGCGCGTGCACGCGTGTGTGCATATGAACATGTGTGTATGTAGGTAAAAGGTTTTCCTCAGGTATTATATTTTACTTATTTATTATCCCCTTATTTATTTTGTATATGTATTATGTGCATGTACATGTGCCTATGCTATGAGTCTTATTGAGGTTGGAAGGCAACCTAAGGAAATGCGTTCTTTCTTTCCACCACATGGGTCGAATTCAGACCCTCAGGCCTGGCAGCACAGTGCCTTCACCCACGGAACCATCTCACCAGCCTAGCCTCAGATTTTGCTCTTCGGTTTCCATCTACCTTGATTGTGTTGACCTGGTGCTCCCTGATTCTGTTAGGCTGGCTAAGCAGTGAGCTCCAGGGACCTGTCTACTTCATCTCCCATGTGTACCTGGGTTCTGGGGATTGAACCCAGTTCCTCACGCTGGTATGACAAGCAATTTACCAACTGCATCATTTCTTCGGCTCTCACGTTACTTTGATAAAAAAATAACTTGAAACATCCAAGACGCAGTGATGACACATTTTATACTTGCCTCACTTAAGTAAGCCCAAGGGGCCAGTAGGAATATCAGAGCCCCCCCTCCCCCCATGTTTCTCTTGATGAACTGTGAAGCTACTCTGCCACCTGCTGTAGGAAGAATCAAATGAGGTCAGACACAATTTCCTTTATACAGAGATGACTAGTGAGGGTTTGGGATATAGGAGATTTTGGAGATGGGATTCCAACATCTGGATAGCCTTCCCAAATTCACTGTGCATTTACAGCTTGTCCTACAATACTTCCAAGAGGTGGTGGAAATGCATGGGCACCCGTGTGGAGCTGAGCTATGGGAAATATTCCCATGACCAGTTCTCGGAGTCAACTTTAGCACTTTATAAAATGTTCATTGCTGTGATGTTGTAAACATGACAGTAGGAAAGTAAGGGGAAAGCTTTGGAAAGTCTGTGCTCTCTGGTTATACCCAGGAAACAGGTTTTCCCACATGATCTAGCAAAGATTTTAGTGTAAGTTTAGTCATAGGGTGCTAGCACAGAAAACAGGGTGATTTGGGAAGAACAGTCAGCTAAAGTTCAAAGGATAATCCTCCACCTACTGCCCCCACCCAAGGTTGGCTCTCTGAGAAATTGCAGGAGATCAAAGGATCCATGAGCCAAGAGACTGATTCAAGGCCAGTTTCTTTCCTCTGGGAAGCATGTCTCTGATTGGTTGTTTTCCCCCTCTGACTACTATAAACTTTAAAACTGCAAACAAGGACTGTTGAACACAGTTTTTTATTTGTTTCGTGGAGGTTCTTTATTTAAGACATGGATGACTCTGGACAGCCAAGCACAGACAGGCAGAGCATCAGTTTACTTGTAGACAGAAACAATGTGCAAAGTAGGTCTATGAGCACTATATGTACTTGTCCATTCTAACATCTGTCTGGTTTATAAAACTAGGTGTGTTCATGTGAACACCACTGCTTTGTGTGAACCCACGTATCCTTTAAACAATAGTTCAAGGCTTTGAGGATTTGAGGTACCTCAGTGGTAGAACACATGTCTAGTAAGCACAGGCCCTAGGTTTGGTCCTCAGCTCTGGAAAAAAAAAATGGTAAACAATTCTAGGAGCTGCTTGAGAGGTCTATGTATAGTGTCAGTTTTCTATGTACCAGAGGTTAGGGCTTTAGAAACTTACACTGATTTAACCATCATATAAACCTTGTATTTTGGACGAGAAAACAGGCCAGCCGGAAAGTCCCTTGCCCACGATCACACAGACTGGCTCTGAGACACCACCAATGCAGGTTACTGGAGCCACAACTTTGTATTTTTCGCATTCTGCCTTGTTAGAGTGGAAACCGATTGGAAGCCATCTCCGGCACACTTCTCTTTCCTCTAGAATGTGTGTCAAGCTAGTTGCAGAGCTGAGGAATGCTTGGCATCCACAGAATCTTCCATCTGTGCTTCTGGCTTGTCTGCCACTGAGCTGTGAACCCAGCCATGAATCACTCCTGGCTAGAGAAGCTGACTGGAGCTCACTCTTCAGGCAGAGTAGCTGTCTGGAAGACAAGCTGCCTAACTGGCTTTGCAACTTACATCGAACAGGAAAACAGTTTTTAAAGTGTCCTTGCATTTCTGTATCTGCTTTAATAACGCTGTTATTCAAGAGCTTATGGAATCTTTCCTGATAAATATTCTTATATTTAAATACTTAATCTAATTAATGAAGCGTATTGATTTTAAAAGCATTGAATACAGTCTTGCTTACATTAAGTGTACTTTGTTATCTGTTTTGTTGAATAGTCAGAGTAAGAGCTTATAAGAAAACCGTTCTCAGAAAATCATAAACCTATTTACATGATCATCTCCCACCTCTTGGCTTTGTTGATGGAAATCCATTCTGCTTTGATCTGTTGTTTGATTTCTTTATGAGGTGATTTAAATGAAAATGTCCCTGATGGCCTCCGGTATTTGAAGGTTTGTTTTCATTTGGTAGTGCTGTTCAGGGAGGTGACCTGTTCAGGGAGGTGATGTAGGCTTGCTGGAGGACACGTCACTGGGAGCTGGCTGTAACTTTGTCCCATCACCAGTTTGCTCTGCTCCATGGCTTTGGTTGAAGATGTGATCTCTCAGCTTTTTACTCCTGAGGTTATGTGGTCACTTGCAGGCATACCTCCCATCCATGGACTCTGAATGCCAAACTCTTCCCTCTATAAATGGCCATGGCCATAGTGTGGTCTTATCACAGCAACAGAAAGGTGAATAACATACCTGACAGGTATAAATGTTGTGTTGATGTCAATATTTTGAATTACTTGAAGATAAATGCATATTATCTGTAAAGCCTGATAAATATTCTTGCTAACATGAATTAAAACTATATGGGTGAGAATTCAGGTCTTAAGTAGTGGGGAAAAAAAAAACTAAATAATTTATTTTGAGTAGAACAAAACCCTATTCTCCAAAAAGGAAAATTTTTGTTAATAAGTTAAAATTAAGTTAAATTAAATCTTTGAGATTTCAATGACATTCTTACTTTTCAGCATTGTATGAAAACTGCGTCAAATCATGAGTAAAATAGTTTCCAAAACATACACAACCCCGTAAACCAATATCCTAACTTGTCTCACAGTAGAATTAAAATAAAATAAAAACTCAAAATTTAAATTTTTTTTAGTTTCTTTTTTTTTTTTTTTTTTTTTTTTTTTTTTTTTTTTTTTTTTTGCTGCTGTGATAAAATACTCATACTCAAAGCAACATAGGGAAAGCAGATTTCCACGGCTTATGATTCTAGGTTATAACCCAGAAGTTGAAGCAGGAACTTAGTATCATATCCACAGTCAAGAAAAAAGAGATGATGGGTCTTTCCTTTTGTTTTTTTCTACTCAGCCAGATTTTTTTGCATTTATACAGTTCAGGGCTCTTTCCATGAAATGGTACCACCCACAGTTGGCTGGGTTTTCTTACATCAATTAATAGTCATGACAACTCTCCACAAAGATAGGCCAACCCAATGTAGACAGTTCTTCATTGATATTCTCACCTCAGCTGACCCTGGATTATTTCAAGTCAACAATTAAAACAACTATCACATATATTTTTTAATGTATTTTATTATTCTTACAGAGAAGGTAGTTTCTATTCCAATCTACCTGGTGCTCTTGCTCCTTAACCTTGATGGAGCTGGAGGGTTTGAGATTGCCCTTCAGGGTGGAGCTGGAGATTTAAATACAGCCTAATCCTTGTCCATACTCTTGTAAAAAAACAAAAACATAATAATGGAACTGCAGATACCTGTAATCCTAGCACATGAGAGGCTAAGCCAGGGGAGCTATGTAGATTCAAGGATAGTCTGGACTACATGAACTACTTGAATTCAAGGGCAGCCTAGACTCCGTGGTAGGCTCTGGCCCAGCAGTATGAGACCCTGACTCAAAATAAATAAATAAATAATTTTTTTAAAATCAGGCAGCACTGAGTTTGGATAAGTCAAAATATCCAGGAGAAAATTTCTATTCTCAGATTTCCATGTTAAATAATCTACTTTTTGAAGCATAAGCTGACAGTACTATTAAATATTTCACTGAAGTTCTTCTGAAAAGCTAGTCTTCCATGTTTACAACCAATTTCCAAGAGGCACAGTGAGTGCATATGATGGGTTTGCATTGTTTTCTTCACAAGTCTTTCATGTGGAATCAGAAATTCAGTTCTCTTCGATGATATGTGAATATCATCAGGTAGGGTAGCTGAGACTGTGTTAGGCCACTATGAAGATGCTGGCTTAGCTAGCTACTGTGCATAATGTTAGTTGTTGAGCTGTAAGGATAAAACGTTCATATATTAAGCCGAATTTAAGACTATCCTGGAAACAAATCCTTATTTTCTTCTATGTGTGATTTTTCATAAGAGAATGTAACACAAAAATGTTTTAAATGATAATATGTGTGGCCTCTCTACAACAAGCTGGCAAAAATTTATCATGTGTTCAAGCATTTTCAAGTATGTATGCTTATCTTACTTATACTCTTATGTTGATATTCATGACCAATTTGATGAAAAGAAAAACAGATTATGGGAAGAATTTGGTTAATTTTGGAAATATTTCTTAGGAATTACCTTCCTCTGTGTTATTTCATCATTTAAAAGTTCATATAATGTTTATGAGAAATGTTACTAGTGGCTGAGGAATAGCTCAATGGTAGAGAGCTTTCTGGCATGGGTAAGACCTTGGGATCGATCTTCATCATGGAAAAGAAAATGAATCCAGGTGTGGCGGCTCATGCCTTTAATTCCAGCACTCAAGAGGCAGATCTCTGTGAGTTTGAAGCCAGCCTGACCTACAAGGCAAGGTCCAGGACAGCCAGGGCTGTTAGACAGAGAGACCCTTTCTCAATAAAAATAAATAAAAAGAAGAATAAAAGACAATGAAGCAGTTCTTAGTTCTGTCCTAATTCTGTTCAGCTACTCAGATAATGGCCTTTTTATGTATATCTTCAATAAAAAAGAAATAAAGTCTCAAAATTTGAATGAAAGGAAAGAAAGAAGAAAGGAAGGGAGGGAGGGAACTACAAAAATCTACATCTTTCAGAAAGAAGCTTCACAGACCACCTTCCACTGTTGAATCCAGAGCAGAAGTTTCAGTTCATGAGCTTTGTGTTCAAGATTGATGCAGATATCAACAATCAGCACCGAATGGCTAAGGACGTCAGCTAAGCGAAGAAAAAGGTCAAAGCCATAAGTACCATGTACTTGGTAGAACTTTCAAAACAAGCAACAAGATGGTCGATCCTCATTGTCAACTTTTCTAGATGTAGAATCATCCAGGTGAATGGTGAGGTATATTACGAGTGTCCTGATCAAGGGTCAGGCATTTCCAGAGAGGGTTAATTTCTGGAGGAAGACCGATCCTGGATATTGGTGGTCCTCTCCTGTGGGCTAGGGCCCAGACAGAATAAAGTGTGTTATAAAGAAAGATGGTTGTGCGTCAATGTTCATCTTTTCCCAAACAATGGGCACTACTCAGCCATACACTCTCACCTTCATAATGTTCTGTCCAAATGCACACAGCCAAGTAACCATGGGCTAAACATCCTGAGACAGAAAGAAAAAAAAAAATGTTTTTTCCTACCTTAAATGTTTCCTGTCAAGTATTTGGATGATATCAATGCCAAAGTAAGGGAGACAAAGGATGAGGTGGGCCATCCGGAGCTGAAGAGAAATCTGATTTTCCTGATAAGGAGAGTATTCTCCGCAGCATGTAACCCCCAAGGTACGTGGACAGAGACAAGGAGAGAAACAGAAAAGAAACAGACAATATGGGGCCAGGGCAGAGGTGCCACCAACTGCCTAAAGAAGCTACTCTGTAGTGGGATTATGTTGTTACATTGTAAATAATTGTCCCACCTACTGGTTTAATAAAAATGCTGATTGGCCAAAGGTAGACAGGAAGTGTGGGAGGAGCTACCAGACTAAGAAAACTCTGGGAACAGGAAGAACAGAGCAGAAATGCCACAGACACACCAGAGGAGCAGATGCAGAGGACACCTATGCTGCTCTGAGAAAAGGTACCGAGCTGCATGGCTGAACAGGATAAGAATCATGGGTTAGTTTAAGAGCAAGAACTAGGTAGCAATATGCCAGAGCCATAGGCTGATCAGCATAAAATGTATACAAGTGTCCATATGTTTCTGCGGCACTGTGGGTCTGTGCATCTGCAAATCTGCGGGTCTGGACCATAAGCTAGACAGGCCAGAAACTTCATGTTATACTGGTCATACCATCTGGAGACCTCTTAGCTCCAAATGAATAGCTTGGACTATGTCTATATTTGAAAGCCAGCCATTGAGACTAACATTAGCTAGTGATTTAAAAGGGAAGAGTATACTAGAAGGAAGCTAGAGTGTTGTAGCTTCCTAAAAGGGAAAAACCAGACTGTGCCCAAAGCCCAGGGGCCCCTGCCGCTAAATTTCTAGGTTTTTATTCTAGGAGGGGACTATTTATAAAATTCAAGATTGGCAAGGTCCTTTGTTCCATCTGATGTTGGGGACAGGCCCAGGTTAAGGCAAAGGCTCACATCCGCATTAGTCACTCTGAGCATGTAGGTGGGGTCTTAGAATATAAACACAGCACTGTTAGGCTCACCCTGTGCTGTGGGTGGAACTAAAACCTAGTGGTTTTAAAAGAAAGGCAAACAGGAGAGAGCTGGATGCCAGGGAAGAAATTTCAATTCTACATTAAAGTTTACTTAAATTAGTACTGCTCACAAGAATGCTTGTGTAAGTCGGCAAAACTGATGTGTTTAGTGCTACAAGTCGAGCAGTGAATTTGATCAGGAAAGGGTTCCTACAGGTGAAAAGTTTTGGATGGAGATTGAAAGGGCAGGAGTGGCAAGGCGCAGCTGTTTCTAAATGGTGGGAAGGACATGTACAAAAGTTAAAAGGGTAGGGAGGTGGCAGGGTCTGAGAGGCATTGGGGGAGGGGAAAACATGATCAAAAATATATTGTTTGCAAGAGTAATTAATTAAAATTAAAAGCTCAACATGAAGAAGTCCTATCGGAGTAAGAACAACCATTGTTCATGGTTAGTCCAGTCTATTAATTTTGCAAATTAAAGAGCATTAAGGTAAGTTAGACAAGAGGTTAGATATTTGTCACAGGTGTAGAGTTGTGAGGCAGCCCGAAGGAGAGGGATGAAGAGGGAATTTTTGCTGCCCTTCTCAACAGAAATGGGTTAACCTCCCATATAACACTCTTAAGCTTTTCTACAACTCCAAGAAGTCCACACCTTTCTCATGATTACTGTGAATTTTCCACCAAAAATTTGAAAGTTAGGGATATTTTCCTCATAAGAGGTGAGGCACAGAAATGTAATCTTAAAAGAAACATAACTAACAAACCTAAATGCATAAGTGGCTAAATGTGTGCCATTTAACATAATGGCTATAGCTAACTATTTAAACTTAATTTAAATAAATTAAAATTTAATTGCCAGCTTTCCAGGCTTTGTACTCACATTTCACTAGCTCACTAACACAATGGAGCTGATAGCTACTGTGTTGGAAATCCAAGTCATTTTCATCAGTACTATGGAACACATATTGGGCAGCAGTGCTTGAGACTTAGTGGGTAGATGACTTGGCTGTGTGACTAGTCTTTACACACAGAGAGTAGAGAGCTTCGACTGTGATGTTTAGACTAGTTTGGATCCTAGTAGAAAACAGATGGCACACATAACTGAAGAGAGCTTAGTGGAGACTTTTTCCAGAGGTACTACTGGGCTAAGAAAACAGGTAGGACATGAAGAAGTTTTCAGGGATCTTCCACTGTGGGAAGCCTAGCCATAGAGAGAGAAATCACATCATGGGACCTAGCAAGAGCTTGGCCACAGAGGGACAAATGATGGAATGACAAATTCATGACCCTAAGGGGGGGGGGGAAGTTTGGAAAAACAACCAGACTTTCTCATCTTTTTTTGTTTTATATACTTTTTTTTATTGCTGTGTTGAAACACCATGACCATCACGACTTTTAAAAGAAGGCATTTGATTTGGCTTATGGTTTCAGAGGGTTAGAGTTCATGATGGTGATCCACAACCACAAAGCAGAGAGAAAGAGAGAGGGAGAGAGAAGTAAGAAAAGCAGAAGTCTTTTGAAACCTTTAAGCCCTTCCCCAGTGACACGCCTCTCCAAATGGACCTTTTAATCCGTCCTAAACAGTTCCACAAAACAAGGACCAAATATTCAAATATATGAGCCTATGGGGGGCATTCTCATCTAAACCACTACACTATCCACCAAATCTCTTGCTGATATTAATCTGTCAGCTGGTGGGGAACTGACTGGTATTTTGGCTAAAAAGTCACACTCTGGGGGTATAGAGTAGAGGAAGATATGACTGGCTGGCTAAGCATCATATGCACTTTGAATAGGACAGTTCTGATGTAACTATAGATTCCTAAGGTCATATTCAGGGTTTGACTTCCCAGATGTATTGGCTTATGCAAAAAAGAACACACTCAGCATAAGCTATGCTTGTTTCTTCATGGAACAAATTGCTCTCTCATTGTAAATCAATAAATTAGAAGCTTTAGAAAAAATTTCTGTGCTTGCAAGACCAAAAACCACACCCCTTGATGTAGGCTGATTTACCACATGTGTATCACAGCTGTAAGAAAGACTTAGGGTGCATCTCATTGGTCTTAAGCTAATGAGGGTTCTGAAACATAGTCTTGGACTCAGGAACAAACATGTTTCACTCCTAGCTGCCTCATGGACCTGGGACTGTTTATTGTATGACTCTTTCTAAAGAGGTGTGAACAAATATTTATTCACTCCAGATAGGGCACTAATGACAGACCAGAGAAACGATTTCACTCAAGTCTAGATTGGTGAGCCTGAGTTTACCCAATTACAGGAACATGGGTGACTCAAAGGCAGCAGCATCCCCAAGAAGCCCATCTCACCAAGGCTGGTGAGATACAAGCTACAGGTCCACTCTGGTGAAGAGTCTCCTCAGCCCACCCTGTTCTCTGCTTTTATACCCCTGTGGGCAGGGGCTTTGTAAGGCTTGTGATTTTCTGAGTTTCTCCGACTGCACCTTCCCAAGTCTCTGGACCTTACCTCCTTCACCCAGAGTAAATGTTACAATCCTGTAACACTATTCATTGCCATGATTTCCTTAAAACACATAGGCCAATGCAGGGAAATGTGGGAGACCTTTTGTTCATCTCTTGGCAACTCTTGAGAAGGCTGGTTGCACTCATTAGCTTTTGTCAACTTGACAAAACCTAGACATACCTGGGAAGACAGGACCCCAGTTGAGAACCTGCCTCCATCGATTGGCCCTGTGGGTATGTCTGTGGGGCATTTCCTTGGTTGCTATAGGGCCGGGCCTATTATGAGTGGTGTTCCTTGGGCAGGTGGGCCTGGGCTACGTAAGAGAAGTAGCTGAGCAAGTCAGGGAAATGAAGTCAGAAAGCCTTATTCCTCCACGGTTTCTGCCTCAGCTCCTGCAGGCTTTGAGGTCTTGCCTTGGCTTCCCTCAGTGGTGATCAGTGTCCAGCAAGTCAAGTAAATTCTTCATCCTCTAAGTTGGTTTTGCTCGGCGTTTTATCATGGCAAGAGAAAAGCAAACTAGGACATCTGTCATGGGTCAGGCATCACCCTAGGCTTTGGGGATGTAACAGTGGAAAAACAGACACAATGTCCTGCCCTCATAGAGCCTATATCCTGGTGGAGGTGGGCGTAGTGATAAGACGTACTAGTTGGTCACGGGTCTATACTGCATTAAAATAAATAAATAAAGCAAAGAGTGGCCCTTGGAAGGAAGTTAGAAATACAGATAGAGATGGGAGAAGTAGAGAGGAGGTCCATGCACCAGTGTATGACATGGGGTGGGGGAAGCCTAAAGGAAATGAGTCAGTAAGCCATGTGGATGGGGAAGAGGAATTCAGAGTGTGGTGTCATAGAGATGGAGACATGCTTTACGATGTAGAAGGGTCCATAGGGGTGACCAGAGTAGATGGAGCAGAGAGCAGACTATGGGAGCAGAGTAGGGTCAGGTAGGACTTGCAAATAGTTACACATGGATGACTTTGATTATGCAGTCCGAAGTTCACGGCACCTGCTGGTTATTTAAGGCTGGTTCTTATGAACATGTTCTGGTTGATCCCATAGATGCCCATTCTCAGCATCTTGACAGCAGGAATTCCATCCTGTATCATTTTAATTTGTGTTATCTAGCAAATGGCTCACATTCATTTGATCCTGGATAGTTTCTGATATACTGATGCAGAAATTCCCACTTGGTCTCCGATATGTTCCCTTTGGTACCTTGCAATAGATCTGAGCACATTGGCCTGAGCAGAGATGGATGTTTCATTGAGTGTAGAAAAGCTGCACAGTTCAGTGTCAGAAGACCCTGAGTCAGCCACATTTATACATTCCTTCACAGAAGTGACAACCCAAGGACTGGGCTATGACATTTCTCAAACAAATCAGAATGCACAGCACAGGTGTATACTCACATTGAAATGGGGTTTCCTGTACATCAAAGATAAAGCAGGACTCTGAGGGGAAACCAGAACTCTAATTTTTAGGGCTGCCATCTTGCAGCCTGACCCTTCAGGTTGCTGTTTGGTGTCCCAGGCCCTGCAGTTCCTTATAACCTTCATCATTTCTTCTTCGTCGTCTGCTTCATTTCTTGATTGAAATCTCTTGATTTCTCTTGTTTTAGTTCCTAGGGAAACAAGGCGCACATGCATTCAGAATTGTTGCAGGCTGAATGACTGATTAAAATTTAGAGGTTGCGGTGAGATAGATCGTTGTACATACAGTGACAAATTATCTTGGGCTGGTTTTTTTTTAGCATACTTATTAGCAAAAACAATATCAGGCATATCTGAAAACTACATCCGTGATATCTGGACCTTGTTGTGATCCTCTGACCTGGGTTCTCTACAGTGTTCTCAGCAAATGCTTTGATTTGTGACTTTCTTTGCTCTGTAACTAATAAAATCTTATGTAGCCACTTGTACAATGGTTATTACGGGTAACTTGAACTCATGTCCAGACCACGGTCACTGGCATTAATAAGAATAAGCTATTTTTCTTCCATTTGAGGTGAGTTTAGCATCAATGCCCTTCATGCTGTGGCTCCTCCCTTATTTCCATTCCCCTCCAAATATTCCCTGATGTTTGTCTGGTTCCCAAGAGGTCACCTTGTTTGAGTCCAAACCAGTTGTCCCTGTCCAAGAAAGCCTTTGACAGTTCAGGACATGGGGTAGATTCCTACTGTTGATTTAGTCTGTGTGTTTTCTTTATGTAGGTAAACTTTTTTTCCAAAAAGGAGCTGAGGTGGCATCTAGCAAGACACATCCCATAGCTCTCATTTAGACATCCCAAAGTCCATCGGAGATGCTGTAGCAAATGATGCAAGATCTGTTTCCATCTCCTTTATTCTTCTTCATTGGTCCTTCCTATATAGCACAGTCCTGTGCTGTCATGAACACTCAGAGCCCTGTGCTCCACTGATACCAGCCAAGGGATCCAGTGCAGGCCTGTGGCTTGACTTCACACGGGCGTGGGGGGTATGGGGGGGGGTAGTGTGACCTGCTCTGCTCAGAACTGTGGGTGTTTTGAGTGGCAATGCTTGCTGTCATATAATCAATTTGATTTCTAAAAAGAATCTAGAATCTTTCTTTCCTCCATGTCTGGTATTTCAAAAAAGAGCTACCAGGTCAACAGTGAAATCGAACAGGCTAATGTTTTCCATTTCACTGTGATAAAAAGCAAAGTAGATGTTTCCAATTCAGCTATAGCCTTTTCTTTTTGTTTTGTTTTATAACCTGAAAATTGCAGACTATTAAGAAGTGGGGGGCAGGGCATTCACCCACTATCCTAGCTCATAATAAAGCAGAACTTTGAAACATTTTCTTCTAAGCAGCTTAATGGTTGTGACAATAGAGTTCTTGTACTTTACGCCCTAACATTTTTCTAACATCATTTCCTATGTGTAATTTTAATATCTGTATATTTCTCCTATGATTTCCATAACCATTCTCTATGAGTTAGCATTTAAATTGCTTCCAGCCAGATTTTCAGATTAGTGTGTACTACAGTGAGCAGCTATGAGCACAGAATTTTTCTTATATTTATTTATAATATTAATTTATAATATTAATATTCTTCTCACTCTTTGTCAATTTCACCAACTTGCTTGCCTGGAAGTCATACTGATTAACATGTATGCTGCCTACATCCCTGCAACTTCTTAGGTGTATTAAATTCTGCAAAATCACAATAAGAAATGAATATATATATATTCCCTGTGGACCAAGCTAGTCTTGAACTCAGAGATGTGCCTATTTTGGCTTCCAAAGTGTTGGGATTAAGGACTTGCACCACCTTCAAGAGAGATATGTTTCCTTAGAGTTGAAGTTAAGAAATATGCCATTACTTGTTATTGCTGAGTTATTTTGAGTTGTGTCTGACACTCATTTATACACCCACAAATAATTCATTAGATGTAGGAAACAAGGGGGTATTTCTCTATTCTCTTTTACCATTTCCTCATCTTCCTTGAACCCATAGACCCACAGTCCACCGACAGAGCTCCTTAGCACTTCATAGGCAATAAGCATAGACATTGCTGTTGAGTTTACAGGTGCATGCTCTACCAAGACTACCGCTCTACGGCAGAGGCCAGTAACTGCAGTCACCCACGTGTTGATTGGCTCATATCACCCTAAAAGTAGATGGACAGTATGGTAGACTCCTATTGCAATAGCAAGCCTGTAAGTTTTCAAAAAACAGGATCTCATTGTGCAGCTCAAGCTGGCCTCAGATACTCAATTCTCCTGCCTCGGCACCTCAAACAGCAGTAGTCCCAGGTAGGCACCATTGCACTGCCTTGAGGAACATTTTTGATGAGGGTATTTGACTGCCTGAAGAAGTGATATCTGCATGGGAAGGCTCTCTGGCTGCATTCTCTGCTCCTAAGGGCAAGCTGTGCAGAGTTTAGGGGATGCACTTTGTTATCCCAGGGCCAAATGAGGAAGGAGCTCATGACTGTCTCAGTGCCTTGTCTTCCACTTTGCTGCATCCAATCCTGACTCACTTTCTCCCAGGCCGCTGATTGACACACATCACCCTGGAAGGAGATGGACAGTGCTGTAGATTCCTAGCCTCCTCATGATGAAGACTGTGGGGCATCTTATACTTATGTGGATATCTTATTTTACACATGTTTTGCCTGCATGTATTTCTGTGTACTATGTGCATGCCCGGTGCCCACAGAGGCCAGAGAGGGTGTCAAAACCCAGGAACTGGAGTTACAGACAGGTGTGAGCTGCCATGTGGGAGCTGACAATTGAACCCAAGTCCTTTGAAAGAGCCCTAAGTGCTTTTAATCACTGAGCCATCTCTCCAGCACTCAGATCATCTTTTAAACATGTTTGAACAGAATCTCATTATGTAGCTCCAGTTAGTCTCAACTCCTCAATCTTCCTGGTTCAGCAAGCCAAGTATCAGGAGTTACAGGTCTGCAGTACTGCATGAATGAATAAGTCAGCGACTATGCCTGGATCTAGGACTGAGACATGGCAAATTCATCTGGTCTAATCCTTATCTCTGGCATAGATATGATATCATAGTCAGAAAATCACAGCAACAGGATCTAGGTCACACTGCTGCAGAACCAGTAGCATCATGGGAGCTAAGGCAGCCAGAGACAAGGAGCTTGAGGTTCAGGGATGTGGGACAGGGTATCTGGGTGTAGCTCTGTCCTCTGCAAACATGTGACTTTGTGGGTAAGCAAGTCAGAAAGGGTGATCATTTACAGAGCGGCTTTCTGCATTGGTCTATTCAGAAAGCTGTTGCAAGGGTCCCAGTAAATAACAGGCCTGAGAAAGTGCTTTAGAAGTTGCAGTGTGCTCTGTTAATTTACTGATTTTAACATAAATTCTGCTGAGGCCAAGCCCAGGGCAGAGAGTGTGACCACCTCCATTCTCAAACGATAAAAGAGTGGACCACTGGTTAAAAAATTAAAATATAATTATAAAAGTCATTTATTGTCTGCTTGGTTTTGGTTATTGTGGTACTTAGTGAGTCCTAGTTAATATAAGTAACAAAATATTCTTCCCCTAAAAGTTCTGTCTTATTTCTGAATACCAAATAAATATTGTAGCCAAATCTTTAAGATGCTCATGAAAGTTTCAGTTTAGCAACATTTTTCTTAAATATTTTATTTAATTTTACATATTAACATTTTTCCTTGATAAAGCTTGAGTTCTAGATGAAAGCTAATTCAGACACCCCTCAATTACCATTGCCAAATTTACCAAATAAGAATACAGGGTAAAGTAATATATAAATGCCAAACAGGGAGTAAAAACTTTTTCAATATGGTTCACTTATTTGAAACATATTTTATAAATATTATTTACTTGAAATTCAAAGTTAACTAGTATTTGGGTTTCAACCAATGTCCCTGCCACTTAACCGTGAGCGCACAGCTCTATGTCCCCACTCAGGGAAAAATGTGTGATGATGGCTTAGTTTGGCTTTTCATATACTGCAGGCACAGGTTGTCAATGTTCTCAACACTGGTGTTAATAAACATCTGTGTTTTGACTTAAGCAATGGATTTGAACCTGACAAGATGCCACACACCTGCCACTCTAGCTAGCAATAAGGAGGCTGAGACAGGAGGGGATGATTCCCAGTCAGTCTGGGTCATATAGTGAGTTCCAGCCAAGCGTAAGCTACAGCACTGAGTTTCATGAGTGAATTCTAGACCCTCATGGACGATCTAGTGAAAATATCTATAAATTAAGTAACTTGAAATAGAGTTAATGCTGGCATAGAGATTGTAAACATAAAAATATAGTGAGACCCTCAATTTAATAGTTCTCCAAGTAATCACTTGGAGTCTTTGCTTGTTGGTTGGTTTTTTTTTTTTCTTTTATTGCATTTAAAAGTAAAATAAAGAGGCTGGAGAGCTCAAAGGTTAAAAGTACTGTTGGTCTTCCAGAGGTCCTGAGTTCAGTTCCCAGAAGCCAAATGATGGCTCACAACCATGAGATCTTATGCCTTCTTCTGAAGTGCAGACAGAACACTGCATGTGTAATAAATAAATTAATTTTAAAAATAAACTAAAAATAAAATGGAGGGGAGGAGGGGATAGGAGCTGGCAAGATTGCTCAATGGTTCAGGGTGCACATTCCCATGCCTATATCTACACATAGGATCTTTAATGTGAAATCCTCATTGCTGTCGATGATAGTATTGACAATGGTGACCAGTGGCCCTGGGTCTCAGACTAGTATTTGGCTCTATTCACAGAACCTGAAATTTGAAGACTAAAGCTAGTAGGATCTCTATTTGTGATTTATGTAAGGTTTCTAACTTGCTATGAGATTAAGATTTTCCCAGGTGGAAAACAGCCACATTCTTCCCAGTCTATCAAGCCCTTGAAATCGTGCCTTTGCCCCACTCAGATCTGTCACTGCCCTTCCGTTATGCCTGCAGATGGGATTGTTAGTTGGGATAAATGACTCCCTGGTATTAATTTTAAGCAAGGATTACTGAGTTGAGAGCTGTTTCCATTGGCTTCCAGCCAGGTACTGGTATATTCCTTGTGGGCCAAACCAATAGGCTCTGATATTTTGCCTTTGGTCTTTTTGTTTATGAATATATGTATTTTCTATATAATATTGATGTTCCTATTTCGTGGAGTTCTTATAGCTGCCCGGCTAGCCTCTGGCTTTAGAGACCATACTTACAGGGCACAATTGTGATTACCAGACACCAATCTCTTTTTCCTTTATTTAAATTTCTGTATTCCATATCTCCCTTTTGAATAATACACCTTAGACGGCTGGCCACTACTTATCTGCAGTATTTTGGCACAAATAAAGAAGCTGATGGTTTTCCTTTTTGTGTGTTTGTGTGAGTTTACAAGTTTATTACATTCAATTTGCTAAAGATGAATGAAATAAAATATTATTCCAGCAGGGGGCGCTGCAGACTTCTACAGCCACTGGCTGTAAGAACAAGTCCGTTCTTACTGTTAGGATCAGAAAGGAACTCCCCTGCTGCGTCAGAGCTGGATGCCTAGACTTTATCCCAGAATCCAACGTTGTTCCTGTGAGCCTTTCTACAGACAAAATTATCAACTGATAATCAGGCCTTTTAGGGTATCGGTGAAGTAGCACAATTCTGGAGGAAAAGCTACCTATCCAAGAATCTCACTCTGGGTGAAGATAACTCTGTGTTAATAGAGATTGGGCTAAGTTAGTGTTGGAGAGTAAAGCACACAATTTAAATACAAATAGAATTTAGAATAACACAGTTCCTTGGGGTCAGATGTTTCTGCTGTACAACGCATGAGCTTGTATTAGAACAATCTCTGTTTCCATTTTGGAACATTCTGATTGGGTAAATCTGTGTAGGCTCTGACAGTTGGCGTCTTAATTTCCATGGAGGATTTTATTGGCTAATCCTAGTATTTGATATCTGGCCACTGGGTTCTTCTAATTGCTTTGTCCCCTAGTCTTTGTGATTTGATGAAAGGAGTGTATCATTTTAATATGAGCTTTCACATTCCTGGAGCATTCTGCTCATCTGTTCAATGGGTCCAGCTGGAGAGTCCACATTTCGGCTTCAATTAGATGTCCATATTCCCTATATTCATACATCTCGTCACCACAAAAGCAGTGTGGCCATGTTGAGACCTTTGCCTTCCTCACTAACTACTTATAACAGAGTGGTGCACTTGACAGGACTGACTTTGTCCTCTCCCTAAGATCTGTCTTTATTAGGAAATTGACCTTCTTTCATTTTATATTTTAAGAAGTAGACATTGAGTCTGCGGTAATTTGAATACATATGCACATATACATAGACTAACAAGTTTAAATGCTTGGCCTGGAGGGAGTGACACTATTAGGAGGTGTGGCCTTGTTGGAGTAGGTGTGATCTTACTGGAGGAAGTGTGTCACTGTGGAGGTGGGCTTTGAGGTCCCCTGTGCTCAACTATGCCCTGTGTGGGACACAGTGGCTTCTGCTGCCTGTGGCTCAAGATAAAGAGCTTTCAGCTCCTTCTCCAGCGCCATGTCTGCCTGCATGCCACCATGAAGACAATGGACCAAACCTCTGAAACTATAAGCTACATCTAATTAAATTTTCTCATTTATAGGAGTTTCTATGATCATGGTGTCTCTTCACAGCAATAGAAACTAAGACAGAATCTTAGAATAGCATTTGCTCAGGTCACTAATTGTTCAATCATTTGGGTTTCAGGCTCACTACAAATGAATAATTAGTTCATCTATTCACTGTGGAAGGAGAGTAGTATATGAACATCAGTGATGGAGTTCATTTATATTAAGAGAAGAGGCTAGAATAAAAACTTCTTGGAAAGACATGGACTCTCTGAACAGCCTGCCCCTCCCAGCATTCTCCAGGCACCATCTTGGCAATCACATTGCTGAGATTCAGTGAGCACAGCTTCCCTGCTGTATCTAGAGGTTAAAATCTTGCAGCAGACTTCCTGGTCCTCTCCCTCACCCAATCTACCCACCCCCTCTTCCTGATGTTCCCTGAGCAGTATATGTAAGAGTTATGCTAAAGATGTGTCAACTGGGGCTTGGCACCCAAGAGACAGCTGTTCTCTGCACTTAAACTAATTGTAGATTTGGGGAATGATCTCTTCTTAAAACTTGATGAGAGGCGAGAGCTACACTCTCAATCTGTGAGTATAAGTTCAAGTGTATAGGAGTTACTCTAGCTTTGGAAAGTGGCACTAGTAGTTTTTCTGCTGAGACCTATGACCTCACCAGCCATGACTGGCCTACTAGTTTAAGGTAACGAGCATACTTTCTTTCCTTAAGCTTAAGTTTGATTAGATGGGTGTTGTTTACCACTTGCTGTAAGTATCACAATTGCCCCTTTAGGGAATCTCATTGTATTGTTGTGGGGCCCCTGATCAACTACTGGAAACAAGGGTTCTCATGCCTGGAACTGTTAGCCTATGAATTTGGGGGGCACATATCATCCCAAGTGGCATAATCACATTGTTCACCACAAACGGTCTCCCATGAAGAACTTAGCTTGCAGAAAAGCTGGGGACGTCTCGGTTGTGATCACAAAAGGTGAGCTGAAAACCAGACACATTTTACAGGATGCAGTAGCTACAAACGATCTGCAAAAGTACAACTTTTAAACTTTTGCTTTGTCTGGCAATTTTAGCCTTATTGATGAGTCTTCATTTTAGGAAGAACTAGGGAAAATCAATCAATGGTTATAATTAAGGAATAATGAAAACACTATGTGTCAAAATTTGTAGTAGCTAAAGAAGAAATGGCAGGAAATTTAACAGCCTTACATGTGTCTAACAGAAAATTAAAATATTACAAATCACAACCTGTTAGCTTTTATCTAAAAAGTACTCCATAGAGAACATACATAGCTAACTAGAGGTGGGGAAAAACTATAGCTGATCCAGATAACGAGGTTTGAAGTTTCAAAAGCTTATACCATTTCCAGTTCTTATCTATATCTCTGCCTTGTGCTTGAGGATAAGATATAAGCTGTCAGATATTGCTCAAGCACCATGCCTGCCTATTGCAATAGCTCATTAACATTTAAAAAATTAAAATAAAACACAATAATAACCATAATCCAGACTCTCTATGTATTTTCCATCTTTACATGGCTTTTTATATTTTTATTACTCTATTTTCTCTTAAAAAAATTCTCTACCCTTTTTCTTTTCTTTCCCAGCCTACATATTCTTTTTTTTACATACATTGTAACCCATTTAGAGGTTTTCTCCATCTGAATCTGTTTTATTGCATATCCTTAATCATTGTCCAACCAGAAAAGCTTTTAAAATGCTAAACTATAAAGCACTGCTTTGGATACTGACTCTGCCCTGCTCAGCTTTTAAACATGGCAAAGGCACCAGAGCCATGCTTATCTTCTCAATTCTTAGAAACAGTATTTAAATATTGTAGAGCTATTTACCACCCCTACTCTAGGGAACCTTAGGGTTCACATTGCTACTAAGTATAGCACTGCCACGTGCTCATGAACTTAAAGTACTTGGCAGCAGGGCCTCTTAAAGAAGCTGAAGCTGAGTCAGGAAACCTCTTTTAAAGGAGCCATCTCTGCTCACTGTCAGCAGAGTGGACCAAAGAAAATGCTGCTACTAAGAAGCTGTCTTTGACTCTGTTCCCTTTCTGTTCAGTATAAACAGAAACCTTAAATCCATCATATGCAGCTTGTTGCTTATACCAAGTCTTCTGTGAGACTTAGGAAACCAGCCTTGTTGTAGCTTACACACACACACACACACACACACACACACACACACACACACACACACACACACACACTTCTCTGTCTCTAATGTTCATTCCCTTGTGTAATATCTCTTTCCCTTAGGTATGTGCTGTATCTTTCAACTCACTTTGAAAGGAAGCATGGCAAGTGATCAAATGTCACTTCTGAGCTTAGACTCTAGGGCAACCACAGCTTACATCTTGACGTTCCTCATTCATTCCTTAATGCCTTCATAGCCCAATGTCTGGCAGAAGCATTGTGCTTCTATGGAAGAGGCCCAAAGGCAAGGAACAGATATCTGTGACTAACAGTCTCTGAGATTCCAAAACTAGTGATCGAAAATGGAAGAGGATTTCTGAGTCCTTCCAAAAGCCAAGAGAGCTTGACCTGACAATAGAGCCCCATACTTTGATAACATCTTATAAGAGACTCCAAGTCTAAGGCACCTGAAATGTGAGATCATTATAAGTATATGTTGTTTTAGTGAACTCAGTTCTGGAGTAATTTGTCACATAAAAATACATATGCACATGCATACACATGCAGAAAGGTAAAAAACACATCTTGTTTTAATTGTGGATTTAAACAAATATTTTCTATCTGCCTCAGTTACTACTCTTACAAAATACCATGAGTAAATTAACTTATAAAAAAAAAAAGTATTTAGTAGCTCACAGGTCCAGATGATTAGAGTCCATGACCATCATGGCAGGGAACATGGAAACAGGTAGGCATGATACTTGAGCAATAGCTGAGAGCTCATGTCTGGCCCTCAAGCACAAGGCAGGGATAGAGATAAAGACAAGACCTGGGAATGGTATGGGCTTTTGAAATCTCAAATCCCACCCCTAATAACACATCTCTTCCAACAAGGCCACGCCTCCTAATCCTTCCACCAACTGGGGGCCAAGCATTCAAACAAATGAGCCTATGTCAAATAGCACACAATCTTCTAAACATAATTCTAAAACCTAGAATGGAAGACGGGGAGAGAACAAACCCTCAATTTTTGTGCTGTGGGTTTGCTGTTATGTGGATGTGAAATTAACCCTCCGTTGAGGGAAGAAGATGGGCCCTGGTTCCTGGTAGTCCTGAGATCGCTGTCACACAAAGAAGGCGGACCTTGCTCCTTGCCACTGTGGCTTTGCTATCACTGGGATGTAAACTGACTGACTCCTCCTTTACTCTTCCCTGTACATTTTCAGGCATGGGAGTGGGAATCTTGATATCCAGAGATGAAGAAAGGGCACAGATAGATGAACCGAGGGCCATGGGCTAAGCAGGCAACAGCTCCATAGGTTCTTACTGCAGATCTCAACTCTCTAGAGAAAGAAGGGACCACCAAAGAGGAGAACCCTAGGGTCCAGAAGCAACCTGAGCATGGGGGGATTAAAATCAAGTCTGGCCTGGATCTTGCTCTATAGATCAGACTGCCCTTAAGTTGTAACCATCCTCCTGCCTCTGCTTTCAAAGTGCTAGAATTACAGATAGAAAACACTGTGTCCAACCAAAGTGTATTTCTTTCCTTTTATGTAGATGTGTATGTGCATAATCTGTAGGAGCCACCATCTAGGTGCTAGGAACCAAAGCCAGGTCCTCTACAGGAGCAAGCAAGTCCTCTTAACTGCTGACGGGACCTGCAGCTCCCTCTGATGTATTTTTAACAACAGAAGAAACCTCAGTGAGGTACTACTTTAGTTTTCGTTATTGATATGATAAAATGCTATGACCACAAGCAATGTGGGGAAGAAAGAGTTTACTTTCCTTACACTTTCAGAACACAATCTATCACAGGGAAGTCGGAGTGGGAGCACAAGGCAGGAATGCGGAGGCAGACACTGTGGCTGAACACTGTTTGCTGCTGTTTTCCAGCTTACACTCAGGCTCATGATTACCCAGCTTTCTTAAATAGCTCAGAAGCACCTGCCTAGATATGATGTTGCCCACAGTATATTGGTCCCTCTGCATCAATTAATAATCAAGACAATCTCCAAAGACATGTGTAGTCAGAGTTTTACTTTCAAGGCGCCAGTCCAAAATTAATATTTATTAGAATATAAATTAACACTCACAATATTAGTAACAACTTATGGTGGCACCTGAACAAGGACTGGCGGATCCAAGCAATGGACGAGCGATGAAAACGCGATGGAAGCACGATGAATGTCCAGCAGCCAGCAGCCAGGAACCAGGAAGAGAGCTCCTGGTGTCCCAGCAGCCACTTATCAATGGGCTTGGCCACACCCCCTCCAGGGTCCCGGAAGTGTCTTCTGACCTTATCAGCTGACACCTTAATCCCACCACAGACATGCCCACTGGCCCATCCAATCTAAGTAACTCCTCCAAAGATGCTTTCCTCTCTGAGGACTCTGAGTTCTGTCAAGCTGATAGTACTAAGTCGAGCAGGTCCATTGTGTTCTGTTGTAATCTGTTGCGGTGGATCTTTACCACCCTCAGAATTCATGTCAGAATTATAAGAATGATGGTCAAAACCACCTGTAAGGAAGGTAATTCAAAAATGGGTTGAGAAGATCCTCACATGTAGGAATGGTCCCTTGCCATCTCACCAATAAAACCCTGGGCTATTGGAATATCCAATGCTCTTATTTTATCCGAGCAAAAGATTCACTAGTTTCTAAGTGTCTCACTCACTGCTCTTATTTTATTATAAGCTTCCGAATGTCTCACTCACTGGATTATTTTCTTCCAGGACTTTCTTTGCAGAGTCCTCAACAGGAAGTCTGAGGCTTTCTGGCACAGCTCTACCAAGACCCAGTCCAATAATGAAAAACTGAACAACATGTTCTGCACAAAATGCAGTATAATCTATGGCTCATTTGTGGTCCTATTCCTGGAAATCCCTACTACAGGGTTTGTCATTAAAGAGACAAAATGAGGATAGCCACAGGCCAACCACACTTGCCTTGCGAGCCTACAGGATAACAGTCAGTCATCATATGAAACTGACTCTCTGGTGCTGGTGCTGTTTGAACTGGCAGCTTTGGGCATTGTGGAGACTCCTCATAGGCTGTTTTATCCCTATTATTCCTTTGAAAATCTGTTTCCTTTCAATTCAATTTGCCCTCTGTTCCAGAAAGAACCAAAAGCACAATGAGGATTGGTAGAAGTTAAAGCTGAAAGAAGTCATCAGCATCTTCCAGGGCCTTTCTTCCTTCCTCTGCTACCAAGATACTGACAACCTAAAGCATCACCACTGCCAGGTGAGGATACTCTGTCCATTTGCAGATGGTACCCGAGAATCATCAGCTTCTCCATGGGCAGCAAGTTATGCAGACTGATCCGCTCCTTAGTGCAGGGCTCCAGGAGCACTCCAGATCAGCTTCTGTCAAAATGAGAATTCACCAAGCAACCAGCTTCTCCCATGGTCACCGCCAGCACTACACTCACTGGAGCAGCCTGGTGTAGCCACCAGAGGGCGCAAGGCTAAGCAGGCAGAAACAAATGGGGTGTATATGCTCTCCAAGGTCAACACCACTGTATCACTGCGGATTGCTTGCTCCCTCCCCTCTTTCTCCAGGGATTCCCAGTCACTGAACCCGGGGCTGTGTATCTGTATTTTTACTTCTTCCACTGAACTTGAAAGTCTCCCTGCCACACACTCTCCATTCTAGTTCCCAGATTCTTCTACCACACATGGCCTTAGCATTCTTCCATTACAGAGATGCAGATTCCGGGACACTTCATAACAGGTCCAGGGATAAAACACGCCAAGGTAACACACACAAGAGCAAGCAAAAGCTATTCCTCTAGGACTTGCTAGGGTGAGAGTCAGAATCCATCACTTGCCTTAGAGAATCACAGGAAAGCAGGGTGAGGAAGCTATGTGTCAGAAAAACAAAACAAATACAAAAACAAACAAACAAACAATAACAACAACAACAAAAAACCACAATCTGAAGGCCAGCATCCCACAGGGGCTGTTTTGGAACCGTAGTGGTTTAAAAGAAAAACAGCCCTCAAAAGGATTGGCACTATTAGGAGGTGTGGCTTTGTTGGAGGAAGTGTGTCACTGTTGGGGTGGGCTTTGGGCTCTCTTTTTCTCAAGCTTCCCTCAGGATGTAGCCAGCATCACATCTGTTTGTTCTCTACAGGCTCCCCTCCATGGTCATAGTGGACTGAACCTCTGAAACTGTGAGCCACCCTAATTAAGTGTTTTCTTTATAAGAGTTGCCATGGTCATGGTGATTCCTTCTCACAGAATTAAAACGTAACTAAGACATAAAATGTATTTGCTTTCTCATTTTCTACCCCAAATAGGAAGTATGGGGAAGGCAAGCCTGAGGGAAGCCTATCACATATGGGCAAAATTTGACCCTTTTTGTGGGAATATGTTTCATATTTAATAAAAAACCAGTCTGAAATATCAGAGGGATCTACCCACAGTCAATCCAGGAGGATCAGAGAGTGGTGATTTACAGCTTTAATCCCAGCACAGGGAATATCCAGGAGTGGTGACCTACACTGTTAATCCCAGCAGATCTGAGTTTGAGGCCAGTTTAGTTTACAGAGGGAGTTCCAGGCTCCCAGGCAGGCAGTGGTGGTACCAGGCCTTTAATCCCGTAACTCCAGAGACAGAGGAGATCTTTCTGTGTTTCTTTGAGTCCAAGGCTAACTACCAAATAGTAGTAGCCCATGCCTTTAATCTTAACCTGGATGTGAAACAACTGGGTGAAGAAGATATTTAAGGCAGGCGTAGGAAGACAGATTCAGGCAGTAGAAACCAGGAGGAGTGAGGCTGAGGAAGCTGGAAGACAGCTGGGTGAGATCTGACTGTGGTGTTTCCTCTCTTTGATATTTCAGTCTTTCTATCTGGCTCTGAATTTCCTTTATTTGTGCAACATTTCTTTACTCCCACTGACGAAGTCTCAAACCCGGTCTTATTTTTTATGAATAAACCAGTCATCACCCCTTCGAATATCATATCTCCCTAATCATCCTTCTCATCTATATCCTAGACTATATCATCTTTCCTGGAGAAAACATGTGGGAGGCTGTGACCTACCAGATGTAGGGATTGAAGGTGACTTTGAAAGAAACGCTCCAAGGAGCTGGCATTTGCTGCCGGTAATATGAGCCCAAGGCCTTTAGTCTTGTAATGAGGGTGGCTGAGCTAGTTTTCACAGAAGGAGTCCAGAGCCCCACTCTGAGACTTTCTGGTCCTTCTCTTGAGTTCTACCATTGTATAGACTTCCATGGCTGTAGAAAACTACATATTGGGTATCTCAGTTAGTAGATTGTTATGTATAATATACAAACCCTAATGACCCTCACCACCACATAAACTGGTCTGTGGGTTCATGCTTGTAATGCCAGCACTGCAGAGATAGACACAAGAGGCTCACATGTTCAAAGCATTCTTCAGCTATGTTAGGAGTTCTAAAACAACCTGAGATATGTGAGATCTTATTGAAGGAAAGAGGGCATGGAAGAAGAGGGGGGAAGGTCAAAGGGCATTAGGGAGAAGTGAAGGAATAAGACTGTATATGGTTCACACGTCATCACTTGTTCTCATGAGTAAATTAGACATGGTTTGTACCACATATAAGATTCCGCATTATGCACGGGGACAACAAAGGATGAGGTCAACATTTTGTAACCTATAAATTTGGTGCTATTTCAATTTCTATTCATGCATCTGCCCTGGTTCGTTTTGTTGTGAATGTGGGATGTCCTGATACCCCAAGCTTGAACATCTTTTGCAGATCTGCCAATGAGAAAATGAGAAATAAGCATTCTTTACTCATGTTCCCTCTCCCCATTCTGGGGAACAGTGAGTGATGGCATACTGTGAGGCATTGAGTGCTCCTTACTTTGTCCTGTCAGCTGTTTGTTAATCTGTAGCTTCCTGCTGAGATGCAGGGTGTGCTTTTTAAAGAAACCTTACACAGCATAAGTTTTATTTCGGGACCGGACACACTAACATACAAAGAAGGTCTGTGAGAGTTTCAGAGTCTGACAAGAGAGGTTTTCTTGCAGCAAAAAGTTCTGTGATCACTAACTGGCACACCCAAGCACTGTTCGTAGTGTGGTAGTGTGTGGGTGAATGAACTCTCCTCAACTTTGAGAAAGTAACCATCTACACCAGGAAAACAAAGGCCCTAATACGTGGTAAGTACAATGTTGAGGTTCAAGGTCCATCGGGAATGAAGACAACTGGAAAATTCTAGAGAAACAGAAGGATGAGTACCATAGAAAACTCTAGAAGGAAGATTGAGGAAGACTCTCAGCTAGTGGGTATCACAAGAAAACATTTCATTTTGGTGGAGAGGTCAGAGTAGACCAGGGAGGCCCAACAGTTACTCTTGAGTTTCCTGCTAACAGTTTAGGTAGGAGGAGCTAAAGGACACGTTGAGAGCACACGGAGGAGGTGGATGAGAGAACTGAGGGCTTCTTATTAGAAGGCATTATAGTGGGAAGTGAAAGGAACTGAATCAGGGTGCTGGCTTAGAACGTTTGGCGGATGATGCTGTCTTCAAATGCAATGGACAAAGAGAAGAAACAAGTTAGCTGGTGAATGTGGGAACAGTAGACTCACTTTGGAGACTGTTGATGTATGTATGCCACCTGAACTGTGAGTACATTCTTTGGGGGCATCTAAATCATGTAGGGACATCATTCAGCCATCAAGTTTGTCATTTGAGAAGTATAGACTAGAAATATGTAATAGAGTGACACCTACCAACTTGGAAAGAAATTTTTTTTCTCCATGGAACTTTATGAATAACTAGTGCTTCAAAGATATGTGTTTTGTATTCTGAAAGTGTTTGTAAGGTTGGTACACTCGAGACCACAGCAGTTTAATGGTGTCAGCTTCTATGTTGGGTGCTAGAGATGTTAGAGGAGAGAGAAGTCCAAACTGAATATGATCCACCAGCTGACCTTTAGACTGTTAATGCCAACATGAAAGCGTTACTTGTCTTTCACTAGGAGAGAACTTTAAAAATACACCAGCCATCTATGGGAAAGTGATAGTTTAACTAATCTGAAGAATACTACACAATGACGCTTCCCCCATGTAATGTGTATACCAGCCCCAAGAAAGTGGGCAAAAACATAAGATGTGTCTTTTACCATACAAGATGAAAATTTCCAGAATATCTTTTAGTGAGAGTATCTTTGCATTAGGGAATTTAGACCTAATTTAACCCAGTCTTAATCTAAGCTTAGCCATAACAGTGCCATCTTTGTCATGAATTCTAGCCTTAAACCTAATATTAAAATCAGCTTTATCCTAAAGTAGATTCTGACACCCCCAACACGAATGACAAATCTAACCACAGTACTAGTTTTAAACCTAAATACATGAACGCTAACTCTAGCCTTATCCTTTGTGTTGTTTATTAAATCTAGCTTTAACTCTATGATTGATATTTTAGGTATTAATTTAATAGGTGGAAATCTTCTTTGGGACTCTACTAACTGGATAATGCTAAAAGTTGACATTTAGATTAAGTAAGTGATTTCAAAGCAGGTTTTCATCGTACAGTCTTTAACACGGTATCACTAGCTACCCTGATATTTTCAATGGAGAGACCTAAGGGTGTAGTTCATTCTTAAGTGTCTATAGGGCACACTTGATTCTTTCTTGTGACTTCAGTATGTGTAGAGTAGGAAGAGATGCTATAAATTTTTAGGGAATAGTTCAAAGAGACAAGATTTATGTGGAGAAAATGTTTTCAGATATAGCATTCACAAAGTACAAGATAATCTTAATTTCAGACTTTAAAAAACTCCCAAAGAGCAAGAGTTTTCTATTCCTCGAGTCTTCCAGAAAGCTGGGTCACAAGCTCTTCTATTTTTGTTTAAATCCCAGTGTGACTCCACTTAGATCTTGCCAGCTAGAATGTACCTGGATTAGACTGGTGATCACTAGGGTGATATATGGCATTGGGCTCTGGGGCTCATAGGCATAAGGTAAGATAACACACTGTACTGCACCTCATAGACAAGCTGAGCAAGAAAAAATGATTAACACAATAAGACTAGAGGGAATATGAAGAGACACACAAAACTCCAATTCCTAATTTGAAGGCCACGAGCACACGAATGTTCCTAAGTGCTACAGTATGTGGTGTAGACCTGGATATTGAATGACTCAGAGTTACAGATATTAATGGGTTCAGCAGACAATATTTTGTCTTATCTGTATAGAGTTAGAAACTTACCAAAATTTTGTAACACATATTCAATTCTTCCCAGGCTCTTGCGAGAGTGCATAAGGTACTGTTTGCATATGCAGAAGTAAGCTTGATGGAATCTCTTCTTTGTCCCCTAATCCTGCAGCAAGAATGGTAGCTATTTGGACTCAAGTTGCACAATTTTGAGTGTCACAGAAACTCATTCTGCTTCACAGAAGAGATAAGGCATGAGACTGTGCCCTAAACTGTTGAGCAAAGCTTAAGAGATAAAGCAGATAAAATCACTTTGGAACTCCAAGAGAATAAGATGAAGGCAGGAAGCTGGGGATGAGATTGCAGACAGATGGATAGAATGGACACAAATTTTAAAACATTGGAAGATGTGGCACCTCAAGTACCCAGCGCAGGTGATGATATTTTACGTAAAGCTTCACAGAAAAGTCAACAATTTAGAAATAAAGGTTGACTAATAAAAGACGGATCTGTAGTGGTGAGCAGAAAAGGCTAGAAAGCAAATCCTAGAGGCTAGCTGGGTGACTTTCAGGTGTGATACCAAGGAAGGGTCTGGAATGTGGTAGTAGAACTCAGTATAAAGTAGAAATAAATGAGCTTACACAACAACATTTAAAGGTTCACGGTAGTGTACAAAGGGTGCAGGAAGTGGAAAAATGAATGATTCCACAATTTTAATAACTAGATAAATGCAGGCAAATCACGTGCTCTCTCTGGGTCTCTCGGGAAGAATGTGGAGATGAGATCACCCTCATGCAAAGAGTATAGAAATCTGGTGCATACATGGGGCAATTGCATAAGTCTATCACTCTTAACGAATAAAAGCAATTTTAAAGTAGCAAGAAATACAATGTTTTTAATAACATTATTTATAATTACCAAAAAATTGGAAAATATCTGAATACTGCACAATGGGGAAAGAGTTAAACAAATAGGAATATTATGTTGAAATTAAAGCTGTATTTTAAGAACATGAGGATGTAATTGCTGGTAGTATGATGGTGGGTGGGAAAAATGATATAACACTACCTAAAGTGGGCATGAAGTCCTGCCCACCCCCATCAGAGCACTATTGGCATCTGATAGCTACAGGAAAGGGGGAATCAGTTTCCTTTAAGGGCGTGTGGCCTCTGGGAAGTCTACCATGCTCCAATAGTAAGCCAAACATCCAAGAGTATATCAGCGGCACAAATGGACTCTATGGCTTTTTATTTGTTTGTTTTTTAATGACATGAAGTTGGGTGGGCAAGAGAGTCAGCTGGATCTGCGTAGGGTTGAGAAAGGGGATGTATGATCAAAATACAAGTATAAAGTTCTTAAAGAACTAATAAAAATAAGTATTCACAATGAAATGAAATGAAACAAAAGACTAATTAGAAGGAGTTATCTTGGTGCTTGTATGACAACTTTATATTATTTTGTACATTTCCAAAAATTCCCAAATTGTTCATAGTGAGCGTTTATTTAGCTTTCATATTGAGAAAATATTTAGAAACAACTATTAGTATTCAAAGTCTTTAGATGTGCTATGTTTCAAAGCAAACATCACATAATGAGCAAAGAGGGTGTATTCATCCTGACTGGCCTTCGTAGGAGATGACCTTCATAGGAGATGACCTTCATAGGAGATGACCTTCATAGGAGAGGGCTAATACAACTGCAGAAGACAGATGCAGTAATAAAAGCAGATACTGCCTTAACTAGACGGGGACCAGAGTCCTCATCAGAGGCAGGCTGACCTTTGGGAGCTGTTTATATCTCAGATAAATACAGCATCCACTCCGGAAGCAGATAAGAAGACAGTTATGTCCCAGTTGCAAACAATACCTCACAGAATACTTCAGGAGCTTTGCTAACCTCCGGGAGAACTCTGCTAGAATTCCTCTCTCTCATTGCAGTCAGGACTGCAAAACATACCAGTGCATATGCATTACTGAACAAAACCACATCACTCATCCAGGGGAACTACAAAACATCTCTGTGGAGTTAATTTGATGAATTTGTATTTAATGAAATATAATGTTTCTAAGAAATAAACTTGCATGTGTGCCTTTGGGAGAAATAATGATTGAAAGTCAAAATTATGAATATCTTAGAATATTTATATTCATTCACAGCAATGCCCATTTTCCTGGCCAGTGAGTCGCTAACAGAGCACAAAGCCACCACTCATCCGAGGGAATACAGAGCTGTAAAACAATCACAGTCTCCAGGATTTCTGCTAAGTGTGCTACCTCGCGTGACCTTGCACTATACCACTTGAAGCGAAAACCATGGTAACTATCTCTGACAGATGAGTTCCCGACATGGAGACTTCCTTTTCATGCAGCTTTGATTTCACTTATTTTTGAGTTGCTCAAAGTTCAGGAGACTTTCCTCAAATTATTCTTCTGCTCACAAAAATTAACTTTGCTCTTTTTTTTTAATGCCCTCCCTCCCAGTATAGCCCACCTCTAGGAAACCTCCTAAAAAGCCAAACCTGCTTGTTAGTAGAGTTTCTCTATGCCTATCTCTGGCTGTCTCCTTGTCAATGTTCACATTTGAAAGGAAATAGCACAGGTTACCACCTGTAGAAGTGCCCCAAATCCTTGCCAGCCAGTGCCCATGATTCCTGCCCAATCTTTAGGTACCAAGTAAGTATAACTGCTCAGTATAGAGGTGAAAGATTTCCCCCAGTTATGAGATTTGTTCTCCCCCACTGGGGGGCTGTCCAAACAAACACAGTAAGATTGCCTGCTCTTCTCTCCACATAGGAAGTAGGCAGCATATAGAACACAAAACCTCATATGCTGGTTATAAAGTTTTAATAGATGAAAATTAGGCTGTTTGCATCTTCAAAATATCAACAAGGAGGCGTGGAGCCAGTGCTGGCAGGAACATTTAACCTTATTTATAGAAATAAAATAATTAAAGTGAAAATGGGCTTTTGTACTACAGGTCTCACGGAGTGCATTTTAACTAGAATGACTGCCAAGATAAACTGCCACTGACCACCGTATATAAGCAGTTTGACATCGGGACCTCCATAAGAGGCACTGTCTGTCTAACTTTAGCTAACCCGTGCACTTCCTGTAGCTGCTTTAGCTGTCGGAGCCAAAGGGTTCAGTTACTCGCTGGATAGTTTTGGAAACCTTTTTCTCTCTCTGCAGGGTGTCTCTCTCTGCACTTAGTACTTCTGGATGGAAAAACTTACTCTATTGATAAATTTATGTAAGCAGAGGGCAAATAGAGTCAGCTCCATCTATCTAAGAACAAAGAAAAAAAACCGAGTTCCTGAATCCTTTCTCTGATGACAGTTTCTACTTGCTTGATTGCATGTACATTTCATACAGTTTGCATGACAAGTGAGCCAACACTGTGTTTTTCATCCACGACTTGGTGTGCAGAAGAGGAGGAAGATGCTGCTCTTAAAGATCTGAAGATTTCAAGAAAGAAGGGACTGTGGTTTCACTGTGGGAAGTCTGCGGGGATAAACAGCCATTCATGCACATCTGCATTTTAAATTCCAGGCACAACCTGAAACACCACAAGAAACTTCTTTGAGAAGCTAACAGACTTCAGCCTGGTAAGTCACTGCTTCGGACTGGCATTCTCTGTAGCAAGCCACTAGCAAGTAAGCAATTTAGGGGGATGGTTGAGTCCTGAGAAATTCTGTCTTTTCCATATCCAGGATCTTGCAGAACTAAGAATTCTCACATGGTGAGAAAGGAGCTTTGGGGACTTTGTAACAAGACTGCTTTGGTGCGTGCTTTTCTTCAAAGAATGAGAAAATTATTGATTTTACCAATCCTATCCTATCCTGGTATAAAAATATAAAAATCAAATTGTCAGTGGGATGGCAAGATTAAGAAGGTCAATGATATGCAAATGTTGCCTTTGTTTTAATATATTACTAAATGCTGACTCTTGATCCCTAGACTTCTCATGGACATATGCTGAGGGACAGCACTGTGATGTGTTCATGTGGATGTGGATGTACATGTACACATGTGTACTGAGGCTAGAAAAAACCCCATGTGTCATTCCTCAGGAGATGTCTATCTTATTTGTTTGAGACAGGAGCTTGTACAGCAGACTAGGTAGGCTGATCAGCAAGCCTCAGAAATCCACCTGTCTACCTCTTTAGGGCTAGAACTACTAATGTATATCACTACACCTAGCTTTTGTATATGGGTTCTGGGGATCAAGCTCAGGCCCACGAGCCTGTAAAGCAAATATTTCACTGGTTGATCTATCTCTCTAGCCTTGAGGGATGACATTGTTTTTTATTAGAAATTTAAGTGTATCTTTTTGACAACAAATTTAGATACACTAATAAATAAATAGATTAGAAATATTTGCCTTTTAGCCCTTTGTTTGATAATAGTGTTAAAGAGAGAAAAATCATCTGGAAAACATTGAGTTGGTGACAAGTCAATTATACAAAAAGTTTAAGTGATATAAATATTAGAATAATATATCATATATATTTTTAATCTGGGTATTTAAACATCAAAAAACAGAATTGCAAACAAAACAAAATTAAACAGCAACCACAAGGAACCTCTTTTTAAAAACTTACCATAATCTTTTTTAGTTATAGTCAAATCTACCAAGTTGGCTTTTATATGTTCTTTGCCCTATAATGGAGAAATATCTAAATGTGAAATTGCTACAGTTTATAAGATACCAAACAGAAACGTGTCAGCTAGACATATCAAATATACAGTCTCTATGTGGATCAGTTGCTAACAACAATAAATGTCACGATTCTCTTGGAAGATAAGCAATGATACAAAATGATGTAAATTTATAAATAATTAGGAAAAATAATTTGAAATCATGCAAATAATTGTATCATACCATGCTTGTTCCTAATGGGGAATAAAGGTTATGATTCATGCAATAAGTAGCAAAGGCTAGGAATTATGTGGAATGTAGTAGACACAATGCCAGCATAATACCTTAGCCACAGTGAGGTGAGTGGGGCGCATGTAGGCTGGCAGGGCTTGGGAGTACATGGTACACTTCTGCAGCTGTGATAGTACCAGATTCTTAGGAAGAATTCTTGCAGCATTAAGGGATATTATTTCTGCCCTTATCCATCTGGAAGTTTTCAATTCCCTGAGATAGAGGAAGGGAGGGAACTTCCTTGGCTCCTTCAGAAGACCCTTTGTCCCCAAAAGAAGGAACTAAAACTCTCAGTATGGGATCATAAGGAAGCCATAGCAAGCATAGAAGAGGGCCCTAAGGTTATAGAGGGTCCATGCTTGAATGGGCCTAAGAAAACATAAGGATTCATGTTTCATGTTGCAATTTTATGTTGAATTTCTAGTTTAAGAAAATTGCAAATATCAGTGGAAAGGGACTTAGATAAATGGAAGAGGGAAGCTTTCACACTAAAATGTCCTTGAAGCCAGGGCTTCTGTCCAACATGTGTCTCCATATCTCTGAATCCTCATAGTAGCTTTCAAGGGGGTATCTATGTGGATATGGAAGAAAACAGAGACTTCCTTCTCTTTGTAGACTATAGTCAGACATTTATTTCCTCTCCACGAGTTCCCAAATAACTTATAAATGTTTGGCTGATAGCTCAGGCTTGTTATTAGCTGGCTCTTATATTTAAATTAATCCATATTTCTTATCCGTGCTTTGTAACATGATCCATGGCTTGTTACTTCATTTTATATATATATATATATGTTTGTCCTTCTTTCTTAATGGCTGGATGGAATCTCTCCTGACTCTACCCTTCTTCTTCCCAGAATCCTCTATGTCTCGCTGTCCCACCTATATTCCTGCCTGGCTACCAGCCTGCCAGCATTTTATTAACCAGTGAGAGTAATACATATTCACAGTAATATAGAAGAATTATTTCACAACAGTAAGTAGATGTGAGCCAGCCAGGAAGACGCAAAAAGATTGTAATCTGGTTATTCTTGGTGACTGAGCATCTTGACTGTGAGAAGAAAGGAGGTTGGTTGGGATGACTGTGAGTTGGGAAAATGAAAACACAAGTGTAGAATTGAAATCTAGGTGCTTTATACGGAGGAAGGGAGACATGTGATAGAGAACTGAAGACAAGAGAAAGGAAAAGGAAGTCGTCTGCTGGAGTGAAGATGGCACCAAGAGAGCCTGAAACAGGCTGACAGGACAGACTTGTGATGAACTGAACTGATTCGTCTAACAGGCTGTGTGTCTGTATTTTGGGTAGACAAGCCATGGTCATGGTACCTGAAAAGTAATGCAACAGAATGGTCAAACAATTCGAGGTGGGGTTAGGAAATACAGAACTTGCGTGTCTTCTAACTTCTAATATATATAACTTTCAATTGTTGGGTCCTTTGCTTGATCCTAAATGCCTATTCAGTGTTGTTCTGATAGGTTTAGATGTCAACTGGACACAATCTAGAGTCACTTAGTAAGAGGTTGATCTGTCTGAATGTCTGTGGAGAACTGTCTTGATTGTTAATTGATGTACAGTGGTCCAGCCCATTATGGACAGTACTAACCCCAAGGCAGAGGATCCCAAACTGTGAGAGAGGAGAAAATGCCTGAGAGCAATAAAGACATAAAAATTATCTCTTTAACCTTGAGTATGGTTGTGGTAAACTAGCTGCTTGAGTTCCTGCCACAGTTTCTCTGTGATGAGTCACTATAACTTGGAAATGTAAGCCAAACAACCCCACCCCACACTGGAGGAGACAGGGAGACACAGCAAAGCCGACAGATATCCCTCCCCAAATTTGTTACGTTACTGTAGGGAAACGTTTGTACAGGTTTACAAATGAGCCTTCCTGCTCTTATTTATGGGCCATTCACTGACCCAAGCTAGGAGTTCGCACCGTACCCAGCCATTGGCAGAAGGTAATGCACCTCTGATATCATTCTTCTCTTTCCCAATTGCTCTGAGGTACAGACGGCCATGTCAGGCCTGTGCAAAGTGCTTTGTTGGACCTACTAAAGCTCTTCTCATACCTGCCTTGTGGTGGAGTGAAGCTTCTCCCTTTTTCCCAGGGCAGGATGAGAGGGGTGGGGAAGCTCAGCTTTGTAACATATAACGTGCCTTGGTGGGTTTTTGCATTTGATAGGATATGGAATTTATTATTTTTCGGTCTTTGAGAAAAAAAACTAAAACAAAACCAGCAGCCGCATCCTAATGGTAAGATTAATGAATAGAACAAAAGCTAAAGAGAGAGAAGAAACACCCATCAGATATGATAAAATGGGCTGGGATACAACATAGGAAAACTTAATTATCTAAATAGTGAATCCAATACTGAATGTGTGTAAGTGTGTGTGCTGTTTCTATTGGCAAGTGAGTTTCTATGAGTGTGTGTTGGGGCCTGAAATTGAAAACAGGTATTTTCTTTAATCACACCCCACCTTGTTTATTGAGACAGGGCTTCTTTCTCACTTAACATGGAACTCACTGATTTGGCTAGACTGCCCTGGCCAGCAAGCCCCAAAGGTTTTCTAGGCTGCCTTCCTGAAGCTAGGACCACAGGCTATACTCAAAAACAGTTTATTCAGTGACTTCAGACATTTCATGTATCAAATAAAAGAATCAAGGTCTCCAAGACTTCTTTGAAGCCCATTTTCTTTAGATAAATTTGATTGACTTACTAATAAAGAGAACTTCATAAAAAGATGAAATTGGAATATTATAAAATACTTAAAAATGGACTTTTCTTTGGTTACTGTAAATCCTTTACACGTGTGGTTAGTAAAAACGGATTAGATTGAATTTTGATGTGTGGGATGTTTGTCCATTGACTTATTTAACATTTCCTTTTAAAGAAGGCATTAAAAAAAAAAAAAAACTTGAGGAAGGTCTGAGACATTGTTTCCAATCCTCTACTTAAACTGTGTTTGCTTTGAGGCTGTCTTAGTCTTTTCCTGTCTGACTTTCATTTTGCCTCTTGTTTGTCTGTGGGTCTGTGCGTCTCTGCTTTTTGTTTTGTTTGGAGTTTTTTTCTTTCTCTTTTTCTTTTTTTGTGGAACAGACTCTCAATATGTAGTCCAGGCTAGCCTGGAAATTACAGCCACCACCCTCCTTCTGCTTTCCAGGTGCCAGGATTTGTAGACACTAGCAGCCACCATACCTGGCACCTTTTCTGTTCCTGCAACTAAACGCCTTTGATTTGGAAATTCATAAATAGTGTTAATTTATTCCTTGTACTTTGAACAGCGTGTTTTCAGCATCTAGTAAGGGCCTTCTTAGGGCTGCTTCCAGTGTCAGTACATGCTGGAAGCTGTGAGTTGGAAGCAGGGAAAGATGACCATTATAGCAAAGACCTTAATATAGTAACCCACGGATCCACATGCACCTCACACAGCCGGGGATATCCGCTGTACTACATGGGGAGGTGAGTTTGAGAACACTTGAACTTTGGTGGAACACCTTAAAATCACTTTATGCTATTGTATTCTTACAATTATATTATCTTTATTGTTATTTAAACCTATCTCACCAATTGAATAAGTGTTAGCTAGGTAACCGAGGCTTCGCTTGTGACTGAATCAAAGTAGACTATAAGGAACCCAACTAAAGCACAGACACAATGTGTTAAATTAACCAATAAATGACTAATAGAGTCAAAGGATAGCAAAAAGCTTGATTCATAAAGCAATAAACATTCTGGCCAAGCCTGACTCATATATGTGTGTGTGTGTGTGTGTGTGTGTGTGTGTGTGTGTGTGTGTGTGTGTGTGTATACACATATATATAGCTCTTAGATAATATATATATTTAACCTTAAGGAACATCTCAGAAGCATTAAAACAGTAAACTTGACCTCTCCAGTTCATAAAGTAGTAAATATTCCTGTGCAGTTGAGTTCTATTGTGTATTGTTCCATATCACACCAGGTTGGTTATGCAAGAGTTAATGAGTACTCTGCTGTCACATATGTTTAAAAATTAGTGACTGAATTGTGACTAAATGTATATCCAAGCTTTAAAGCACTGCCCTTGACCTGGTGGCAGCTGTGCCACAAACATAGTCAATATTTTACACATCTGTAGCATTAAAAGACTAAATGCATTCTGTGGGATTGTTCTTGTCAGGTCTGTGTTGACATTAAGCTATTTCCTCACTTCCAGGGAACCTCTAGTTTCTTAGAGCCGACTGTTTGCTGAACGGTGTTGGAAGCAGGCAGAAGGCAGAGTATATGTTACCTGGTGTTCCCCAAAGAGTTCTTGTTTTCCTTGGGTGCTCCACTGAGCTTGGGGTGGTTTTCCTCTATCTAGTGGCAGAAACTAGAGCCTCTAGAGGGCCTTCCCTGCAGCTGTGGAAGTCAGGCAAGTCAGATGCATGACAGCTCTGGTGAAGAGTCCCACACTGAAGGTAATGATTACCTTCCCTCACATTAGCTACTTTTATCCCCTAAGAGTAATTAATACAACCACGTTTTATGTTCAGAGCTAAGGTCCTGATCCACTGTGGTTTCTTTTTCAGACACAGTTGGCAATGACAATAAATGTTGCCCCTGCCTGAGCATCTCTGGCCTTCCCATTTTAGAGTGCCATTTGGTCATGGTGGTGCAGTGATTAGAGGAAGCTGATTAAATCATTGAGGGCCACTTTTCTCCTGTAAACTTTAATGCCCATTCTGTCCCGGGAAACCCATGTCTTCTGTTCTTTACTAGCTTCGGCCAGGAGGTGTGGCTTCCCAGGTACTCAGAAGGAAGCAGTTGTGGTCTCCGTGTGAATTGTTCTCTTTTGGCTCATGTGTTTGCCCTCTGATTTAGTAGCTGCCAGAACCAGTTGGGAAGATGGAACCTTTAGAGGTGGAGTCTCAGTGGAGGAAGAGGACCAGGGCAGAAGGGCCCCATAAGCTGATCCTATTTCCTGGGCGTGTTGGCTCCTGACTTTGGAATCAGTATGACAGGAGCCTCATACACTTGTCACCGCTGAGCTACCTCTGTGTGTCTCCCCTGCCATGCAGGCTGTATCTGCTCGGACTTTAAACCCAAATAAACCTTCCTTCCCTGAAGATGCTACTTGCCAGACTCTCTGTCATGATAGCTAACTGGTATAGAAGCTATATGTTTTCTCTCAGGCCTCAATTTCCTTCTTTTTCTACCATGTACTTACTCTCTTTGCTTCTTGTCTTGGGCACTTTTTTTCTTTTCTAAAGTCAATCTTTTCATTGGATTCCTGATTTTTTTTTTTTTTTTTACCTTTTTGATTTTCCCCTTGTGAGGCATTTGTTTCATTACGATTAAACTCTTCTCTCTCCTTCCAGCCTCCCTGTACACACACACACAGACACACACATGCACACATGCACACACACACCACACATACATACACATCACACACACATACACCACACACACACACAGACACACACATACACACATGCACACACACATAAACACACACACCACACATACATACACATCACACATACACACACATGCACACACACACACACATACACACACCACATATACATACACATCACACACACACATACACACACCACACATACATACACATCTCACACACACACATACACCACACACATACATACACACCACACACACATACACATACCACACATACATACACATCACACACACATACACCACACACATACACACACCACACGCACATACACACACATATACACACAATCTTAGTAAAAGAAGTAAGTGACTTTTTGAGATCAAGTCTATAATCACCCTCTCAAATTCTTTTTAAACTGGCTCACAGCACAAGAGAGCTTTTTAGGAGGGCTTGTGAAATCTTGAGCAATTCTTGGTTCTTTAAATGATCTCATATTGGAAATTAGACCACACTGAACTATAGAATGTTTGTGAGCCTCTGTGGCTCAGTTTCTCCCTGGAGGAGAGGTGGCACATTCTACTCCAGTGAAGTCACTGAGGAAACTGTCTTTAGGTATGAATTTTATATCATTACAAGATACTTGTAACTTCTACTCACCACATCGCAGAGAAAAGCCCAGGGTGTCACCCTGGGAAATCCTCTGTGTTCTCTGTGTTTCCTCACAAATGTCTCCAAAACTCTTGACTCACTCTCCTGTTTCTGTGTGCGGACTCCAGTCTCTGGCTGCTTCTCACATCAGCAATCTTTCTTCCTCTAACTTTTCCTTCCTGTTTGTGGGACTATTTTCATAAAAAATGTTAATAACCCCTTAAAATGCACTAAATGCTTTCTTCCAAATAAAAAAAGACACTCATGCAAAACTCAACAGGAAAAGAGAAATTTAGGAAATAGGATTGAAGACATGTCAAGGGCCTGATGGGGTGTCCAGAAAGCTCCCCAAACCCCAGAAGTCATCACAGCCTCTGAGGTCTGGAAGAAAAGAATCTTAACCCCAGCTAAGGGGTTTAGTGTTTTAATTTCTCTGTCATTCTTTGCTGATTACATTCCTTCGTAAATAAAGTTTACTCCCAGTTCCCATTAACATCCCAGCGAACCGCGGGGGTTTTTAGAGGAAGTAAACATACTGGTTACATCAACCCCCAATAGCCCTTGCTCTTCTTTTTAATAGATTCAACTTGTAGAGAAATGGAGACATATCTAGTAATCTGCCAAGAAGTAGCTATTTCGTCACACGTTTGGATTGTTGGAGCCTTCCTGGCTCTGCCTTCTTTTGTACCTGTTTCTAGATTGTTCCAAGATTAGCTAGCACTGGCGTGAACTGACGTAAAATGGAGGTGCCTTGGTTGGGAAGGGTTGCTTCTGTTTATTCATTCCTTCAGCCTCCCAAATATTTCTATCACTTACATGCAAACAAAAATTCTTTGTTTATGCCTTTGTGTTTGGTTTTGTTTCTCATCTATTTCTTAGGTTAAAGTGTTCACTGGTTATAGTGAAAGCCACATTGTCCCATCTGATCAGATGACTCTAGCACCTGGAACCATAGCACATGCCTCCTTAGGAATGATCTTTTTCTCAGGATCTAATGTTTCTTCTGGAGCTAAAAGGAAAACAGTAATGGACTGAACTAAAGATTTATACTTTTTCAGTGCTCATGTAGTACCAACATGTTCCAAGTGGCTGAATAGCAGACTTAAGAGCACAACCACCCCCCCCCAAAGATCCAGTGTTTTTCTTACCTAATTTATCCTGCTCTTATTGAAATCAGTAGTAAATAACAAGTATGTTCCTGGAACTTGCCCTTTTATCAGAATTACCTGGAGATATATTAAAGTTCATATTGCTAGGCTTTCCTTCCAGTTTCTGATGCAGCCTGATCAAGGAAAGCCCAGTGATTTGCATTCACAGGGCCCCAGGTGCTGCTGCTTTGAGGATCTACATCCCTAGTTACAGCCCCAGACTGTGAGAATCACATAGTGGTTCAATCAGCTGCTAATTTTACTCTACACTGTGCAAGAGAAACAGAACGATTATTCCGGGAATTTGAAATTTTGATGAATAACAAATATTGGGAAAGATACCATTTTAAAGAAACTTACTATCTATTCTCTTAAGCGTCAGTGGACAGCATGTGCAAAATCGTCAAGCGTGGCTTGCTCCGAGGTCATCTCCAGTCAGCATTGCTTTTGCTGATGGATCAAAATTCATTGTGTTAGTTAGGCTGTTCTTCAAGCTGGATATGTTTTATATAAAACCTGTTGAATTTGCAAACCCGTTGTAAGGTCCACTTGAATGGTCTGCTTAAAAAATTACATTTAATCAATCAGCTGTCATCCACACAGCTAAGAGGGTTGATGTTCTGTGTCCTGTAGCCAATGCACAAGACAGGCAGTGTCTTTCTTTGAAAAATATACCTCTAGAATAGAAAATCAACCAGGATTCCTTGAATTGCTATTCAAAGAAATAATGCAAATAGTCTAGAACCTGTTTTTCATGATTTAGTTTTACTTTTCTCCCTCTTATTGGCTAGGTATTTATGAGTTTGAACCATCCCTGAGGTGTTTATCTTTTAATTTTTTCCATATGATGTCATGTCTGTCTCTAAAGAACACAAAGAGACGAGATAAAGAAGCTCTCCCAAGCACAAGTTCAGACCCTACAAATATAAATAAGGGCTGAGGAGACGGTTTCACAGCTAAAGCTTTGGCGTCCAAGTGTACCTGATAGTGGATCCCTCGAGCCCTTATAGCCTGGATACAGTGTTGTACCTGTGATCACAGTGTTTCTGCTATAAGGAGGGAAGAGCTCAAAGGCAGACCAGTGGCAAGCAGGAGACCCTGTCTAAAACAACAAAGCACCCAAGGCTGTCCTTGGCCAACCACACCCATATTTTGACTCACACACAAAATGCACAAATATAAACATACAACCTATGCCATGCACATCGGGGTCGGAAATAGAGACAGAGAGAGGCTGCTGCAGAATCACTGTGCCTGAACTGTGGAGACCACAATTGTGGAGACCAGTCCAACATAGGCTTGGAGTGTAAAGCATAAGGAAGATGAGCCACATATCACATGGGGAAGAGGAACCTCGGAAACCATAACTGTGGCACTTGCTGTGCAGAGCTGATAGAGAACAGTGGGCTAGTTTGAATATTAAGCACACAGCAGCAAAAGTGTCTACATATTCCTTTTTTTTTCCTTCCAAACCTCTGGTGTCATGCAGCATGACACATATGTCCAAAGGTTGCAGAACCACTGACGCTTAGCCCAAGCCTTAGATGTACAAACTGGCCTTTCCATGCCAGGAAAGGAAAACCTGGTGAGAGAAGTAAACCATGTTCTGCATGGCTCTGATTAACTGTCTTTTTTCTTGGCTATCTTGTTTGGGCTCTGTCTCTGGGATTTTCAAGTGGGAACGCGGCACAGAGACAGATATTGCCATTAGGGAGGAAGTAGGGGCCACTGAGGAATCTTTTTAACATTGGCCTCTTCATTTTTAAATGTATTTTTAAAACCATCTTTTTCTTTTTTCTATATAAAATGATCATATAACTTCATCTGAGGAATCTTGCTGTCTTCATAACTTGACTGAATAGGCTTTCCAGGTTATCAGTCTCTAGGTTTTCCTTTCCTCTTTTCCTCCATTCCTCTGTCCATCCATCCATCCATCCATCCATCCATCCATCATCCATCCATCCATCCAGCCATCCATCCATCATCCATCCATCCATCCATCCATCCATCTATCCATCCATCCATCCATCCATCCATCATCCATCCATCCATCCATCCATCCATCCATCCATCCATCCCCTTCTCTCTCTCTAGTATCTAGTTTTAAATGTCAGTTTGACCCAAGAGATTCTCATTGAGTTATTGGCTGCACTGGGTTGACCTGTGACATGTTTGTCAGGACCATCCTAACTGATTCAATCAATGTCAGAAGCCTCAGGCCATTGTGGGCAGCCATTCCCAGGGCACATAATCTTGAACTGTGTGCGTGAACAGGTCAAGCTGAGCACATAGTAGGTGATCATGTATCATTCATTTCTCTCTGCTGTTAACATGGACATGATATACCAGCTGTTTGAAGTTACTGCTTTGACTTTCCCAGAATAATAACTATCACATAGATGTGAGTAAATAAACCCCATTCCCCCAAAAGTTGATCTTTTGTCTGGATATTTTATCACAGCAACAAACATAAAATTCTCCCCATTTCTTTTTTTCCATTTTTAATAGGGCAAGGGTTACTCAACTGTGAATGCTCAAATAATATAACTTTTCTACTATTCTCTCTGAAATATCACAAAAGATAAATGTTCTACCAACACTACCAGGAAAAATCAATAAGAAAATTTGGTTTTAAACATTATTTTTATTTTTTGGACTATGAATAACGACTCTTCAAGATAATAGAGGATATAGGATTTTGCCTCATATTTTTAGTAGATGCTAAATCATTAACAGTTCCTTCTCCTACCAATTTAATATAAAAACTGACAACATATTTTCACATTTGTCTCCAATCCAATGATATATATATATATATATATATATATATATATATATATATATATATATGTTAAATGCAGAATTTCATGTGCCTAGCAAAAGGGTAATTTATTTTTTCTTATAAGCTAGTAAGGCTTTTAAAGTGATATATAGATATAGATATGTCCTTTGAAAATATGTAGACTGAAGACTGGGCAGGAAAACAAATAGAAACAAAATATATATAAATTACTAACAAGCTATTAGTGGGTAGGTAATATTTCAAGCTTTACATAAAAAATTCAAAGTAAAGACTGCATATTTGGAGCCCTGTAAAAATCCCCTGAAGAATCCAGCTGGTCTTGACACACCACACACTCTTGTCCTGGAGTGACATTGTGTTTAACAGTGGGACTCAGATGTAATTACTCAGGAGGTTGAACAGGTTGTAGCAATTGTAGCCTGTTCTGGAATGATCCTGAGTGGACACTCCTCCAGAGACTCTTCATGATGCGTGTTCCATGATGCACTCCTGGGTAGTTCAGGTTCATGGAATGTGGTGATGGCATCCCTCGCACCTTTGCATAAAGGGGGTTCTAATTTAAACATGAAGTTACAGAGTGTATGTCTTTGGCAAAGGTCCCATAGAACCTGACATTCTAGATGATGACAGAGGACCCAGTAGAACTCACCACTGGCTTTATAGGAAATATAGAGAAACCATGTGAGGTGAGGACCCAGGCACTGGAACCTTTGGGGCCAGCCCCTAGGATCTAGCTGACCTGGTTTGGGGGCTACCTGTTGTGCCAGCCTTCCTCAATAGTGTCTGCACTTATCCTGTTTAAGAATAGCATGTCAGAATGAGACAGAATGGTGGAGATACATCAAGCTGTGACTTACAATAGAAAGAAAAGAAGAAGAATGTGAAATATTGAGTCTGTTTTCTATTTGGGAGGAAGAACAGATAAAGCACTGAAAAACATATTGATTTAATTAAATATAACTTTTTGTCCAAAAGCTCATCTGTGTTCAGCGGTTTGGTGATCCCTTCAGAATACACTTACATATCTTTATTTTCCTTTTAGATTTTTGAGGTAGACAGCCTAGTGGCAAGGACTCAGAAAAGGGCCTAGTTTAACTGATAAATACTAACTTTAAACTTACGGGGGCTACTTTTATTTATCAGTGATGCAGATTACAGCAGGTTACAGAAGGTTACAGCAAGTTACAGAAGTGTGGGAAAGAAAATGCAAACTTTGTTTCAATGTACTGGTTATTAGATACTATCAGGAGCAGAAGCTGAGATGCCTGGTCTTCACCTCAAAGTCACACTATGTAGAGAAGAGAGGCTTTTCTCTTGCCTGCGAACTTCAGGGGACACCACAAAATTTCACAAGTGAGAAAAGTCTCATTTTGATAAATGGAGTATTTATTTAGAGTATTTACTTATATTAAACCTTTGAAATCACTGTTATTTATCCTAGTAACTACAGTTTTGGGGATTCTCTTAGCTTTGTGTGCTAGCTTTGGGGCTCCCAGGCTTTACCTTGGTTCCACTAATGCACCTAGTGAGTTAGGCAAAGAGAAGTGATCTGTAAGGAGGTGATAGAAAGCACAGCTGTGAGGCCAGGAAAACCAGACTGGAGTACTTTCCAGTTTGTACTGGGGGAGGGGAGTGAGTAAAGCGTAATCATGCCAAGAAGAATCAGCTCATGGAATCTTTGAAAAGGTAAAATAAATCCTGTACTTTCAAAAGTGAGACAAGGACATATACATGTGTCTTTAATTAGTACGATTAGTAGTTTAAATGATGGCTTCCCAGAGATATGCCACATCCTAACCAACAGAACCTATCATGTGTGCATGTGTGTATGTGTGTGTGTATGTGAGTGTGTGCATGTATATGCTTGTGTGTGTGTGTATGTGTGTGTCTGCACACGGGGCAGAGGACAGTCTGAGGTGTCATCAAATACCATCCACCTCCTTTGAAACAGGGTCTGTCACTGGCCTGCAGCATTATCAGACAGATGTTCCAGGTCTCCAACTGTCAAGTTCATCCTGTTGAGTTCCAGCCTCACGTGAGCCAATTACAATGCACCTCTTTTTTTTTTTTTTTTTTTTTTTTTTTTTTTTTTTTTTTTTTTTTAATTGGCTCTGCTTTTCTGGAGAAGCCTGACTCCACTCACTCTGATCTAGAATGCTGGCAGGTTATTGGTGATTCTCCTTGGCTCAGAGCAGTGCTGGTGCAGATGTCTTCAGTGCTGAGGCTGCCAAGGAAAGAGAGTGAAATGTGCAGCAGTTCAGAATAAAAAGACTAGAGCTAATGGAAAAGTTGTTTCAAAGAAGGTAGATTTTGAGCCATTTTTCTTAGATTCAAATGAAAATATGCCTGAAAGTCATTTAATGGCTATAAAGTTTCCATAATGGAATCAGCTTATATTTAGATTGAGATCTATTGTACTGCACACAGCATGATAATACCACTTATGCAATAAAAGTGTAGTATTTGTATTAATAGTCAACTGTATGAAATATTTGCACGCTAGGCACTATGATTAATGTGTTACATTGGATATTTTCTTCATAAACATTAGATAAGGATGCAGTGATATGCACAGATTCATACCAGGGAGTTCAAATGCATTTCAGTGGATGTAGGACTGTCTACCAGCTGCTCAAATGGAGCTCAAGGGATTAAGTGCTCTGAGCCACCACAATGAATTCCACACATTCCATACAATCCCAGTTGTTAGAGCAGCACTGGACTTGTGGTAAATCAAGCCAAATTCATTCATGTACAAAGAAAACAGCTCCCTGACTCCCACAGTAAGAGTGGCTTCTGGCATCTTCGAAGGAGAGAAGCCCAGTTAGAAGTTCTTCCAACAGCCCTACTCGTAATTTTCCCTGGCCTTTTACCCCGGGTCAGACCTGGGAAGGAAGTTAACACAGAAGTAAACTCAGGAAGTTACAGACTAAACATGAATCTGCCTCAGGAATAACTCAGAGGTGTTCAACTTCTTGCTGCGAGGAAACTCTCTCTGTATTTTGCTGAGCTTTTGGGGGTGTGGGGGGCAGTTCAGAAGTGCCTCCAGAGGGGCCATAGGAGGGGGATATAAAAGCACACGTGATGCAACATGAAAAACTGATAAAGATCTCAGAAAGTATCCCCCAGCCCCACCCCACCGGGCCTGTGTTAGTGGCATGAGATGAACGTCAACATGAGGAGTGTGCTGTAGAAGAATCTGATTATGTGTCTTCTCTTGGGTTGGCTCTTGACATTGGCTAAGCCAGAGATGAATGTTTGGTCTGGTTTATGGTTCTCTAGACAAAAATGAAGAGTTTCTACTTTCGTGGCTTACGTGAAGAAAGGCACTGTATTCCAAGCTGAGCTTTGGTGGGGTCCTTCAGAGTCCACCATTTTTGTGTCTCTCAAAAGTTCCCAATGAGCACTTCATCCCAAGGAACTAGAAATAGCTGGTCTCCCAACACCCAAAGGAGACAGAAAACAGACCCTAACAATGTAAATGGCCAACAGGTCAGCAGTGACCTCTACACGGCTTTGTTACCAAACTCCATGGTTAGTAGGGCCAGGGACCACTGCAGCAGACTATCAGCAAGAAAGCAGTCTTTAAGCCCCACAGAACTTCAGGTTGCACATCTAGGAGACTGAGCTGGGGATAAAGGATAAGTTTTAGGTACTATTCTGCCTTTAAATTGTCTTTTGGCCAGTGGCAGCTGAAATAATACCTCTAGCCTAAGCTTTCTCAAGGTTAAAACGAAATAGTTAGGGAAAATGAGCTCCATGCACATTCCCTGAAACCAGAGGGTATGGCTCAATAGTACAGTCTTGATTCACAGAGCCTAATGCTGTGTCACTATGAGTTATAAATCCAGACTGCTGCTGGTATCTTTCAAGCACGGAGCAGAAAGCATCCGCTCCAGGACATCATTATCCACATAGCTTACCTCATAGCATGGCACACACCGCTAATAAGGCAGGATACTATTTTCCTCAAAACCCCCTTCTACTTAGAGCTCTTAGGAGGCACAACACAGCTAATACATAATGGTAGGCTTAACTGCGAAGTGGTAGCACACACCTTTAATCCCAGCACTAGAGAGGCAGAGGTACACAGGTGGGAGTTCAAGACCAGCCTACTCTAGTTACATGGAGAAACTCTGTTCTGGAAACTAATTACAACAAAAGGGGAAAGACTAATAAGAGAGGCTTGCTAAATTCAGTTATCACCTCTGCCCTCAGCTCTTTCTTTGAAACTCAATATTCTTCGTTCTGTAGCATGAAAATTAGTTGTTTGTCAATGGGAAATTCAGCTTTTATAGAGATGACTGTATTTTAACTAGGGACTTGAAATAATTGAACTTTTGGTGATAATGTTTGTGTTGCTATATTAATGAAGAAGCCTGTCCTCCTAATTTAGCCCTGAGTATGTAGGAATGCATTTACCACATGATATTACTTGGAGAAGGTAGCATGTGTCTGGCCTCTCTTTGGTCCATGGAACACAGAGAGCAGTTACTCTTGACACTGTGATGATACTGTTTCCTCAGTTCTCAGTGATGCGGTTATACACTCCTCCTTTGGGAGTTTTCCAGCAACTGGCACTAATTATTTTTGACTTAGTCTACTCCACTGGCTCTCACCTATATTGCTTTGCAGCAATCTATTCACCCTTTTCCTACAAAATGCTTAGGATTATGGAAAGGAACCTGAGGCATCCCTTCCTGTGGAGGATTAAGAATGTTTCTGAATATCCCAGCTGGGTGATGCGTTCTTCTGAGGTTGTATTGCATCATCTCCCACGAATTGTTCATACTCTCCCTGGAACCATTTCCAAGTCGTCTACACTGTGACAAATGTGCTGCCTACCCACAATATCATCAAGTCCTGGTTGACTTTCTTCTGTCTATGTGATCATAGAGACTGGGTTGTTTCTCGATTCGCTTTCCTTGACAGTTTGAAAATCCATAGTTTGTATTTCCTCACTGAAAGATGATTCTTCTCATCAATCACACTGAGGAAGAGAGAAGATAAAACTTTTGGAGAAATATTAGTTACTTTTCTCTCTGCTGTGGTCAAATATCCAGAACAAGCAAACTGAGAAAGGAGAGACATCCTTTGTTCCTAGGGTCAGGTGATCAGTCTATCAGGGCAGAAAAGTCATTGTGATTGAGGCAGCTCACGCTGGTGGAAGCTTAAGGTGTGCTTTTGCTTTTTTATTTATTTATTTATTTTTAAATTCTTGGAAGATCAGGAAGCAGAAAGTTCAGGTGGAAATCAGAACTGAATACTACCTTTAACCCACTTCTGCTAATTACACACCATGGTATCAGAGACCCCCACAGCCTCCCTAAAACACCAGCACCAACAACTGAGGGCCAAGTGTTCAACCACATGAGTGAGCCTGTCACAGACATTTCACATTCAAACCATACACATAAAAGGCACTCAACTGAGGAGGACTGGGATATCAAAATAAGACGAGAAAAGCCAACTTCTCATTATGATGCAGCAGACCCCAAGGTAGAAAGGAAGACCATAGAAGGCTATGGTGACATGCCTCCTGCACTCTGAAAGACATTCTTGAACATGGGGGAATCAAAGCATGTTCCCAAGTGGTACACCCAGTAGTATACATGGAACACCTTGGCATAGAAGAAGAGCTGAGATACGTGGGACATAGCCTGGAATATTGATCTAGGGTTCACATAAGGAGAAGGCTTGCCATGAAGCTCTTAAACCTGGAAATTGACACTGATGGGGCTCTTCCAAGACCCTAGGGGAAGTCTTGGCAATGTGCTCACACAGTCAGATGTTCTCATAAAATATGCAAAATAATCATCCATTGAGACCTCTGTCTCTAAGTCCCTCCCTTCCCCATCCCTCCTCTCTCGGGTGTAAGTATGCTCTGACTAATGAGCACTCTGTGGCTCCATATGAGGGAAACGGAGTTAGGGATAATACAGCTGGGTTTGGTGAGTTATGGGAAAAGCCATAACCATGTGTGTGTAGGCCTAAGGAAACGTTCTCTCAACATGGACACAAATTCCAAACGTCTTCTTGTTCTGTTCCCTGCTCTTGCTGTGACGGGTAGGTCGAGAGTCCAGAGATCAACACGATAAGGACATTTTCTACAGGGTAGCTCTGCTAAGGCTGGCTGGTGAAGAAAAGACTGTGGTTTAACATGAAGAGGCAGGAACTCCTCGATGGGGAATTCCAACATGTAAAATGATATATAACTATATTAATTTACCTGGTCAAGATGGAAGGATTGAGCTAAGGAGGTAATTCAGCAGAAAAACATTTGCCTCATTTGCACAAAGCCCTGCGTTTGATTACTGGTCCGGCCTCCCACCAACTCACTCTTGCACAGGAAAGGAGTAAATAGAAGAGTTCTGTTGAAAATAGATTGAGGAGGGGGCTAGAGAAGTGGGCCAGCCTGCTGCCCAATCATAAGGACCAGAACTCATACCCAGCACCCCATGCATGCCTGTAACCCCTCAGCGAGGGGAGCAGATCTAAAAGAATCACTGGGACTTGCTATCTACTAGCCTTGATGAAAAGCAGGTGCTTCAGGTTCAGTGGGGACCAGGCCTCAAAAGGAATAAGGCTACTTTGGGCTCTGAGCACACATGCAGACAAACATACAGGAACACACACATGTACATATACCACACAAACATTTATCGCAGCCACACAAGTACATATACACAAAGACACACAAAAGAGAGTCTATTGCACAAATCTCATGTTTAAAGTAATAGAAGCATTGCACAGGATCTTTGTTGATAGAGTGGAGGTGGGGTCAAAGGTCAAACTTCAAGGTCAGATTTCATGTCTGATGCTAGACACAAACCTACCTCAATGCTACAGAGTTCTGCCTATGTGCAAATGTATGTACTTGGTACATTTTAGCAGTCTCATGGATCTTGGGCTATCTTGATATAACTTATTCTGTAAGTATCCTATATTTAGTCTGCTGACCCCAGAGGAAGCAACTTGAAAAACAGTCATTGACATAATCATCGAGGGATAAAATCCTTGAATTCATTAACTAATAATTGATTAAGATGTGTGACAGAAACAAAATTTGAGTAAATGCTTACACAGCTGCCTGTACAGCTAAGTGGTATCATAACTACATTAGAAATGTATCTGGTTTATGTACTTTATGTGCATGAGTGCTTTGCTTACATGGATGTATGTACACCATGTATGTACCTGGTATCCACAGAGATTAGAGTGAGCATCAGATCCCCTGGAACAGGAGTCATGGGGGATTATAGGCTACCATGTGGGTACTGGGCACTGCAGATAGGTTTCCAACAAGTACTCTTAACTGCTAAGCTAGCTCTCCAACCCAAGGTACATTTGAATTGCTCCTATGTGTACCTTAATCTTGAATTAGTTGGATGCATGTTTACTATTTATATTAAATTTGTTTGTACGAAATTGATATTCAAAATACAATATCCAGGAAGTAGCTTACTAGATTCCCAAACTATAGACTGAATAGAAGGCTGGAAGATGAAAAAAAAAAAAAAAAAAAAAACAGAAACAAACATTTCTGCATATCACTACAGAAACACAAGAGATATTTACTTACAGGAGAGATTAAAAAGCAAGAAATAGGAGAAGTAAAAAGTAGATTAAAATAATAGTAAAATACGTTTTTAAAGATTTCTTTATTATTTCTTGTTTACATGTATAATATATGTGTGCCTTCATGAGTTTACGAGCACCACACTCATTACAGGGGTCCTCTGGGCCTAGAGATGTGATAACCGTCAGCCATCGTGTGAGTGCTGGGAACTGACCTCGAGTCCTCTGCAAGAGCAGTAAGTGTTCTTAACTTCCGAGTTACCCCTGTAGCTCCCTAAAAGACTCTTACAGGAATAGTACACAAAAGCCAACAACAGCTTTAGGCTGAGGTATTCAGTGATAAATATTGTGGTCTTTCTATATAGATTTTTCAAGTTTCTACAGTTTTTATACAAGTCTACATAGGACACAGGAGTCGGTCCTCAGATCCTTGTTGCTGAGCATTTCTCTGTCTAAAAGCAAACCCTGTTTATAATTTGTAGCTTTTGACAATGGGAAACTCATTTATCTGTGACTCTATCCAGCAAACTCAATCACAGGACAACAGAGTCATTTTGAAAAGGGGAACCAAAGAGCCACAGCACTCTTCCAAAGCATGAGTCATTGTATTCTCTGAACTCTTCAAAAAAAAAAAAAAAAAATCTGCCATCTCAGGACTGAGCGGCGGATCCCTGCAGCGGTTAGCATGTTTGTGGTTGAGTTGCCTCCTGCTTTAGGAATACCACACAAACCAAAATGAATTTTTTTATATTCAAACACAGAAGCAGGGGTGAGATGGGGGCCTGGGAAGATGACTCCACTGGTTAAGAGCATTGTTTTCTCTCACAAAGGACCCAGGTTCAATTCCCAGCACTCATGTGGCGACTAACAATTGTAGCTCCAATTCAAGGGAACTAACACCCCCTTCTGACCTCCATGCATAAAATAAAAATAAATAATATTCATAAAGAAAAGAAAAAAAGCAATGGAATTCACCTTAATGGTCTGGATTTTTTTGTACTCAGTAAAATATATATATATATATAACATATATATATGAATAAAATATATATATATGTAACATATATATATATGAATATCTTAAATGTAAACATTAAATGTCAATATCTTTAATTTCTAACTTAACTGTATTCATTTTTATTTATATTTTAAGGTTTTAAAACATAATTTATTTTTATTTTATGTGCATTTGTGCAGCAGGGCCCTCCTGACACCTTGCACAGATGTGACACTTCAATGACCTTTTGAGGAAGCTACAGGATAGATATCATCTGCAGATGACACCAGTGAGGGTCAGCTGGGTGGGCACTTGGTGTGTCACCCATAGTCAGGTGGCACCACACTGCCTCAAAGCCTCTCATATAGCATCATGAAACACTCAAATGACAGCACATGTCCTTGAGATCCCAGGAGTCAAATGCACAAATTACTCCGACATTCAGATCTTACCACCTTGTCAGGCTTGGAGAAGCAGCGTTATCCACCAGCTAGCTGCATGGAAAGTTTTGTAAATACTCCTTTTCTCTGGTTTCTAGAAATATGTCAGATAAGTGGAGTCCTCACCGACTGTTCAGTAGTTCTAAGTTTTGTTTGAATTAGTACAGTGCGTATTTCCCCTGGCTTTAAATAGGTAGAATTTAGACTTTAGATATGTCCTAAAGAATGGAGGCTAAAGCCACAGGGAGTAAAACACATTTGAATGAGCAACTTTTATGTAACTAAAAGTTGACTGTCTTCTCCTAAGACTTGTGGTTTCTGAAGGTTTTAAACATTTTTTATGAATTATTTATTACTTATCCACTTCCCAAACAGCCTTCCTTATCCTAACACAGTTTACTCTCCTCAGTAGATGGCAAATATTACACGCATTCTATCCCTATTTATTTTGCACTCTGAAGTTGCACATGACCACATCCTTCCATCCATACTATTTTTCATTCATCTGATATAAATAATAAAGTCTGAAAGCATTAGTGTGGCAGTTAAATGAGTGCCGGCTGGTACATCATTATCTATGCTGCTGGGAGACAGATGTGAGCCCTGAGAGGTCAGCTGCTAGCTCTGACCTCACATAAATTAACAGCACAACCAGAGCCTGGCTTGGGTCTCGACCCTAAGGCACCTTGTCTCCATAGAGCACTACTCAGTCCCTCCTCATGTGCTGCAGAGACATTAGGTTCACAGGCAGCATGGAAGATACCGGATACTGCTGAAGAACTGTTTCTGATCCAATGTTAATGAGTTATAATCATTGCCCACATTTGTTCAGTAGTGACAAGTCAGGGCCACTGCCATGTGTATAACTCACACCACCCTGTGTAATTCTCATCAACACCCTGGTGGTAGGCCTAGTATTTCACCAAAATTTATCATGCAGAAACAGAAGGAGAGAAAAAATAAAATACTAGGGAATAGCAGAAGTAAGTGGGAACCCATTCTGCCGATGACAGACTTTCGGGTTCTGTCAATAAAAGCTTTAGCTGAAATTGATTGCCACACACTGCCACCATGTTGGTCAACTGGAAATGGCAAGTGTGGTTGTTAAAGGAAAGCACCTGCCCTAGCATAGTTACGTCATCTTTAATGTCCTGACTCTCAGGCAGCACTTTTCATATTAGTGTGATAATGATTAATGTGTGTTTTTTGAGTCACTGATTTTGAGATGCAAGTGCTGAGGAGCCCGGGTTTGCATATTAACACTGTCAGTCATCAGTCACGTCAGCCTGGGCATCTTTAACCATTCTCAGCCCTGTTCTCTTCAGGTTTTATCTAAAGATTTTAATAATATCCATTACATATGGTTTTTAAGAGGACTGCATAAAACAATGAATGTGTATATTTAATTTATTGCTTGCTCACACTAAGAGCACTTCATGGCTGCTAGTGAAGAACCAGACTTCTTTTGATTTTTCTAAATGACTAATCAGATATATTAGAGAACCCAAGGCAGATTGTAAACAGACACCCAGGCAAGGCAGGGAGAAAGAAGTCCTGGCTGGAGTGACACCTGCCCTGTTTGTGGAAGCACAGATACTGCCAGAGCCACATTGGAGGCTGGGAAGGAACAGAGCAGAACCTGCCTGTGGCCCCTTCCAAGAGAGAACATCTTTTACATTTGCAGGATTGAGCCAACCTCTAACTTCTCCTTTTAAGAAATTTTTTCATGTATCCATGATGTAATGAAAAGAACCATTTTTGATTGGTTGTTAAAAATGTATTACTAATATGATCACAGATTGAATATCCCTTTTCTGACATTCTTAGAACTCATTACAGAATCCCAAATTTCACATTTTTAGGGAACTTGAAGGTTTGCATGCATGTAGTAAGATATCTTAGTAATGGGACCCAAGTTTAAGTATAAAATTCACTGATACTTACACTCATAGCCTTAAGGCAGCATTATGTAATTTTTTAGTGTGCTTTATTTTAACTGTGATCTATCATGCCAGATCAGAAGTAGAGTTTTCTACTTGTGGCTCAACTCTATTTTGGGGCCTTTTGCGTTTTGAGATTCAAAATGCGTGTAGCTATAAAACTCCTTGGAAATGTAAAATGAACGCTGATGATATTAATCTATCATGGTCACCATAATTAATAGTAGGGGCAACATTATCCGAATGTACATAATTATGGTCACCGTGCACAACAGCAGCTTGGGGCTTTCTTGCAAATTATTTCCCCATTGAAACCAATCTGGATAGTGACTGATGATTAGGTCACTGCAAACATTCTTTCCTTCTGCATCACTGGAAAAGTTACTTGAGCCTTCTGACGGTCCAGCTGTTTCTAATCAAGTTCAATGAAAACTGAAGTTACACTCCGAACAGAATCCAGCAGTCAGTGTTCTTGCCCAGGGTTGTGGTGGCGTTAGATCTGCTTACCTCAGTAGTGGCCGTGTTCTGTTTCTCGTGACCAGCAAGCTAAGTGTTGTTAATCCTGCTGAGGTACTCTCTCAGTGCCTCTCATTTGTAGTCTCCCTATAGGGATGCTGTGCCAAGCCCACACACTCCAGTCTGGTGTGTGACGTAGGTTAATATGATAACAAGACCTCACTAACATTAGAGGCTCTGATAACCACCAGAGCCAAGTGGTGATTCAAACACCAGAATTTGGTCGTCTATGTTTGACATGGTTAATATGATAACCAAGACCTCACTAACATTGGTGGCTCCAATGCCTGCTAGAGCCAAGAGATGATTCAACCACTAAGTTAGAGAACATGTGTGCAAGGCACTTTTGCCAGATTTCACTTTTGGCATGAAAATCCAAAGTGAAATGTGAAGAAAACTAACTCCATAATATAGAAAAAGAATAAAGCAGCTGTGTTCAGGAGGGTTAGGAGAGAAATTGGTTAGTGTGAAGGCTCTAAAAATAGGCAAAGCAGGGTTGCCTTCTCACTGTCCTGACCGGAAGGCCTCTGTACATCATCCTGCTGCTGAAAGGCAGTGCAAACGTGGCCACAATGCAAATAAAATGGCAGGGTGGTGAAAATTATGTGGAAATGAAGATGTGTTAGGAATTTTAGGTTCTTAGTCAGAAAACAGGAGTCTTAGAAGTATGCCATTCTGTGGCAGAAGCAGTGACATCTCAAACAGAATATTCTAGCAGGCCTCCGACTTCTGGTAGAGAGTGCACTATGTTGCTCACCTGGCTAGTATGTTCCTTCAGAACGTGCTGACTTTGCTTCTGCTTTGCACCTCTAGGGCCAAGTGTGACTCTCCCGAGACACCTATGGTGTGGGTGGGTAGAATGGTCCCATCACTTTTGACCCACAAAAGTTGAGAGATGAACTCAAGTGACAAGGTGTCCTGTGTTCCAGCCTAGCTCTGCCACCTACCTGTGCGGCTTCTGAGCTGGTCACTTGACCTCTCTGAATCCATTCCTCGGGGGATATAAAATCTCACCTTCATGGAAGATGGGGCTAAAGTAAGCTACAGAGAATCACTAGGCTTAATGTGCTTGTGACCATGGAGAAAGAATACAGGCTCCAGCATCTTGATATTTTTTTAATCCATGTATCTCCTTGTAATTAACAGTTTAGATGCAAAGCAGGATTAAAAATCAGGTCCTTGAATTACTTGGTACAATAGGAAAGTGTCAACAATTCTTCAGTTGACTCCACTTGTTCTGAGTGTCCTTGTGGAACTGACAACGGCCACTGCCACCCCTGCTCTGGGAATACGAGTGTTCCTGTGAACCACAACCACCACCTCCACTCTTCCTGCTCTGGGGATATAGCTATGGAGGTTATTTTACTCTAGCTTCATAAACTGGGTGTGACCTAGAAATGTAAATATCTACTCAAAGTGCCTGGCATTTAGGGTAACTTCTTTGTGCCCACACTCACTGCTACCTCCCACCCAGGACTTACAGAGGGAGGGAAAATAGCTTGTCCACAGGGTAGGTCCTCAGAGCCACATGCCCTCTGGCCCCCTTTCCCTTGTTGGGAGACACTGCTTCTTTCTTGCACCTCCCACTCTGAGTTCATACTCAGCTTTCCCAGTCGAAGCAAGAATGGTCCCTTGGTGGTGATTTGGCTTCATTCAGTGGACTTCTTAGGATGACTGCATGTCCCCCATCCTGGCTCCTGGTCCAGGTGGTCATCTCCAGATCTTCTTCCTTGCTGCTACTCTTCTCCTTAGCATCTCCAACCAGGTGGGTATGTGAGGGACTCAAGAGCAGACTCTAAACCTTTGCTTGAGCCTGCTTTGATTTATGTTGGGGCAGTCAGGTCATCGGGGGACTGACAGGCTTCAGTACCCAGTATTTTCAATGTCGGAAATACTACTTCTGTTGGCCATTTTGTTCCCATAATCCCTTGGGGTAAAGGGAGAACTTCTCATTTTCCCTGGTTGCCATGTCCTCTTCCTTAACTCCGGTCTGAATCTTGGCTTTAAGTCTTGTATTCTGTTTGTTTGTTTTCAGTGTGGTTTACTAAGTAGCTCAAGCTGACCTCAAACTTAAAGCTATCCTCCTGCCTCAGGCTTTGGGGGTACTGGGATAGCATGTACCATTATGCCTTGCTCATGATCTCAGTATTTTTAAAAAAACTTTTATTTTTATTTAAAGGTTTATGTTTTGTTTTTTTGTTTTGTTTTGTTTTTTGGTTTTTTTGTTGTTGTTTTTGTTTTTGTTTTTTTAGCATACCCATCACTGTTCGCCCTCTCTCCCCTCTTCCCGCCTGTCTCCCAGCTTCCCTTCACCCCATTTGCCTATCTATTTCTTGGAGACCGCAAGGACTTCCAAGGTGAGTCAATTCCTTCTGGCATATCCAGTTGCGGTAGGACCAACCCCTCCCTCCAGGATCGAGGCTAAACAGGTGTTCCTCTGTAAGGAATAGGTTCCACGAAGCCAGTTCATGCACTAAGAATAAATTTTGATCCACTGCCCACCCATTTGACTATGATCCACACACAGAGGGACTAGTTCGGTCCCATGCAGGTTCCCCAGCTGTGCGTCCAGAGTCAGTGAGCTCCCAGGAACTCCGTCATCTGTCTCTGTGGGTCTCCTCATCATGATCTTGACCCCTTTGCTCATATAACCCCTCCTCCCTCTCTTCAGCTGGACTGGGAGCTCCGCCCAGTGTCTTGCTGTGGATCTTTGCATCTGCTGCCAACAGTTGCGGCTTAGGTCTCAGAGCCGGCTGGGCTCCATCTTAATACGCTTTTCTTCCTTTCACATTGTGTCCCATCACTATGGTACCATCTTCCATGCAAGCCTATTTTGTAACTGGGAAATTCCATTTTGAATACCAGACTCTGAGCACTAATGTTTCCTTTGTCTTCTTGCTCACGCCAAAACAACTTCAACCAAGGTAGATGAATAGAGAAGGTTTCACCCAGAAAACTTCCACATGTGCCCACGGAAGATGAGATGCGCGCTGTGGTCCCATGTGTTTGTTTCTCCTGAGTTTAGGACTGTCCCGCTCATTAAGCGTGGCTTCTGCCTGCATTTGAAATCCTGTCTCTCACACTTACCCAGCCACCTTGAAGAAATTACTTATCCTGTTTTGTTTTATGTGTAAAATGGTAACAAAACTATCTGCTGAGTAGGATTCAGGGATTAAATTATTTAATACACAGAAAGTTCTTGCAATAGTGCCTCCAATGAGTGCTCAGCAAATGGGAACCAAGACTGATATTAGCTCATCAGGTTACTACTTTGCTCAAGAAATGATAAACTAAAGGCTACATAATGAGACAGCCATAACACTTAGGATTTGTGGATCAGAATTATCAGTGAAGAAATGTGATGCTGATTTCACTGTGTTATTAAAAAGAGGGTTAGGGCTAGAGCAATGTATGCACAATTGTGTGTGTAGAAATTAGTTTAGCATTGTTTTTACCTAATATTGTACATTTACAATACTTAGTACATCAGACCTAGTTTCAAACTGTGAGTTAATATAGAAAGTGAAGTTAAATAGTAACAGCATAGGAATGTGAAGGGTCAAGGTAAAAATATGAAGAGTCAAGGTCAAGAACTAAAAAATGTGTAGGCATATTAAAATCAAAAAATACATAGGCAGATCTGCCTCATGTGTGCTGTGTAAACCGTGTCTCTTTGTTAGTTCTCTTATATTTCATAAGCAATCATATTTTTTATATCTCTGAAGAAAGAGCATGTAGTATTATGACCTAGATTTTCACTGCTGCATAATGATCTGGCCCTTCAATTTAGGTGAGCATTGCATCAAAACCCTCTTATGAACTGACATACTTCTACCCCAGAACCCTGAGATTCCAGGAATCTTGCTTTTAATGGGTTTCTTGTATGGAAAAAAATCTATATGCATACACTTTGGAGAACTTCTCTGATACACTATTTTATTTAAAGAGACTGGTAGATTTAATTATAAAATTTTATGTAAATAAACTAGTAGCATCAAAAGTTTAAGCATCCCTTATAACCCACCAAATCATTTTTCTTTCCTTATTTTATTTCATTTTATAGACAAGGTCTTGCCATGTAGACCAAGCTGGTTTCGAACTTGTGGCAATTCTTCTGCCTAAGTCTTCAGAGCCATATGATTATAGTCCCCATAAAATCTCTAAATATTAAGTTCACTTCTCCTTTATTCATCATGGCTGTGGGATATCTTTCTATATGCTGTAAATATCATTGGTTAATAAAGGGACTGTTTTGGCCTATGGCAAGGCATCTTAGAAGCAGGTAGGAAATTTGAGCATAGGAAATGGGAAAGGAAGGCAGAGTCAGAAAGAGATACTGCAAGCTGCTGCCAAGAGAGCATGTAAAACTAAAAGTAAGCCATGGGCCATGTGGCAAGACAGATTAATGGAAATGTATTAAGATGCAAGAGCTAGCTAGCAATATGCCTGAGTCATAGGCCAAGCAGCATATGATTAATATAAGACTTTGTGTGATTATTTGGTGCTAAATGGCAGCTGGGCTGCAAGTGGGTCTGAACCTTAGGGTTAGGTGGGCCAGAAAACTCTATTACACACCATGATGACAATGTAGGTAAGGATACTTCTCCACTGAAACTTCTGCTGAAATGTAACCCCACTGCAAGGCATTACTAGGGAGAACCATTAAGAAGTAGAGGATCTGGAGGGCTCTGCTCTTGTGAATGGATTAATTTATTCTTGGATCAGTGGATTAGTGGACTTAGGGGTTTTATAGGAAGAAAGACTTTGTTATAATAGTTAAGGCTCCCTGGCTAGCTTACTCTGTTCTTCATATGGTGCCCTGAATTCTCTTCAGGCTCTACAGAGTTCCCATCAGCAAGAAATTTCCATTTAATGTATCCCCTTGGTCTTGGGTCTCTCAGCGTTCAGAATCTTGAAGTGAATATACTTCTGTTCACAATACATTACCCAATCAGCAGTATTTTATTACAGCAGTGGAACACAGACCAAGACAAGATGTATGTGCTTTCTAATGGCTATCTGCTACTTAAAAACATAGACCATTACTTCTAGGCAGTGGTAGTGCACACCTTTAATCTCAGCACGCAGGAGGCAGAAGCAGGCAGATCTCTGTGTGTTTGAGGCTAGCCTGGTCTACACAATGAACTCCAAGACAGCCAGAACTGAAACACAGAGAATCCCTGTTTTGAAAACAAACAAACAAAAAATAATAACAACATAGCCCTAAATTAAGCAAATCACTGGCTTGAGAATTAGGGTGTGAATGTGGCCAAGACAACTATGCTAATGGAAAGGATATTGACACTTAGGAATTTTTTGCATATTTGCGGGGACACAATTTTAAATTATTTATTTTATTTATCTTGGATGCATGTATTATTATGTATCAGTGCAGGTACTCGCGAGTATATGTAGAGGCTAGGAGACAGCCATTGAGAATGGTTCTCTCTTGCCACTCTGTGTGACCTGAGGGCCAGACTCAGTTAATCCAACCTGCATGTAGGCACCTCTATCTTCTGAGCCATCTCCCTGACTCTAGACACAAATTCTTAAGTCAGTTATTTTAACTTTCTGCAGTTTGCTTCCTGTCTTCCAAATTCATCCCTTTTCGTTTTCTATTTATTTTTTATGTCATAACATACAAAATAACTGCCATAACACCTGGGTCTCTTCCATGTGGAAGCCCCACTTACTTTCACCTTATGGGGGGGGGGGGCAACTCTTTTTCTCATGGAATGACCCACAGCTCATTGCAGTCAACAGAGCAGAGTTTTCTATTTATTTTTTATGTCATATTTAATTGCTAATTGTATTTCATTTCTGATATCATTTCAAAGTATTTTGTTTTCTTTGAGAAATCTTCTTCTTATGTAACAATTGTGCATTCCTTCCTGGACTTGAGCTAAAAGGCTAGTCCAGGTCCTGTACCACGATTGTCCCTGCCCTTTGTTTTTCTAAAGACAAAATTCTGACTAAACCTTCAGGAGCATGAGTAAATCATCTCCAGTGGACGTTGGTCAGAAGTATGCTATTATGAGAGGGAAGACTGAATGACAAAAGACTTCATTACTGTTTTAGTTTTCTCATGTTTTAACAAGTTCTCCACAAAAGCAACTCAAGTGTTTTTGTCTCACAGGTCCAAGGTCTGGTGCCACATGATAAAGTTAAGGAGACAGGAGTTTAAGACAACTGGTCACATTATATTAACCATCACAGAACAGAGAGCATAACAGAGAGTATCTATTCACCATCACAGAACAGAAAGTATTTACCATCACAGAACAGAGAGAATCCACCATCACAGAACAGAGAATATCCACCATCACAGACCAGAGAATATCCACCAGCATATAACAGAAGAGCATTCACCATCACAAAACAGAGAACATCCACCATCACAGACCAGAGAATATCCACCATAATAGAACAGACAGAAGGAGGGAGAGATGGAGAGGGGAAGAGAGGGAGGGATGGGGAGAGAGAGAGAGAGAGAGAAGAGAGAGAGAGAGAGAGAGAGAGAGAGAGAGAGAGAGAGAGAGAAATCATAGGCCTTGCTTCTGCTTTTTATGCAATCCAAGCCCCCAGCTCATAGTATGGTGCTATCCATAGTAGTTAGGATTGGCTCTCCCACTTCAATTTCCTAATCTAGAAAAATCCTTTACAGACATGCCTAGCTCCTTGGTGATTTTATGACCTGCTAAATTGGCAACAGTAACTATCACATTACTAGGATATTTTAATTTCAATGAAAGAAAGAAAAGTCAAATAATGTGATAGTCATAGATTTGGAGATTATGAAGAAGCTCCAGAATTTTAGGGATGAAGAATTGAGGTCTAGCAGCTAAAAGGATTTTAACCCGTGAACTGAGATCTTAGGAGTGACATCAGGCCAATTCTAATAAAATCCCATGATTTCATCATTAATATTATATGTATATTTTTAAAGTCAGAAGTCTGTAGGTAGAGATGAAAGTATTTTGTAAGGAAGTCCACATCCCTAGGCATATCTTCAAAGCAGAATAAAAAAATTTTTTTCTTTTTCTTTGGACTCTGAATGTGTCTGCTTAGCTATTAGTCATTGAAGTATCTATGGAAAATTCACTGGACTGTATTTTAGCAAATGGAATTAAATAAAAAAATTATCTAAAGAAATAAAACATCCATTCAGAGAGCCATGGTCCTGGATTTCTAAGACATATGGCTTCATGGGAACAGTGTGTGTAGAATGACTGTTATTATCTGAGGCTGAGGTAGACAGAAACTTGACTACCCAGACTTTCCTATAAATAAACCCCAAGTCTACCCTAAACCTAAATCTTTTCTGCAGGTGGAAAATCTACTCATTTTTAAGTTGCCCTGTCATTTTAAAGATTTTTCCGTCATTTAAAATTATCTCTGCCTTCCTTCCTCTTTCAGGGAGATGTTATAAATTTTAGAAGCTGTTTATCATCCAAGTCAGGGTGGGGCCCCTGGTGGGGAAGTGTGGGTTCTTCACTTTTCTCTGTGCTCAAAAGAAGCCACTGATGACCGCATCAGGGTCATAGGCTTGAGCTTGTCCTGCCATCTACTAAGAAAATTCCTTCTCATCCTCTGTGGGACTGTTGTGAGATCCACACATAACATTTTATGTCCCTAAGCCCCCTAACTACTGTGGATAGCACCATACTATGAGCTGGGGACTTGGATTGCATAAAAAGCAATAGCAAGCACTCTGATCTATGAGTTTTTCCCTAAGTGTGCATTCCCTGTCCCTGTTTACCCACATGTTCCTTTCTGGCTGTTTGCAAAAGACTAACTCATCCCAGTATCTTGTCTCAAAACACTATCTAATCCTAAAAATATTCTAAATCCTGCCCACTGTGAGTCCAATGACTGTGTTTCTGCATTCTACCCAAGTACAGCCCAACTCTGTCTAGTCCTGGCCTGTTAAACAGCCAGACTCTGTAGATACTTAGAATGGGGAACCGAATTACTGAGTTAATCATTTAGTTTTTTCAGCTGAACTCACTTCAAGGTCAGAAAGCAGGTGAAATGTAGTTAAAATCATAGGTATTTGAAATAAAACCAAGAACATGAAAATCAAAAGGCCTGCCTTCAAACTCCAGATTAACATTAAAGGGCTTGAAATAAGCTCCTCGGTTTATCTGAAATCTGTTCTTCACTCATATAATTATGGGATGGGAGTGGGGTATGTGAAGGACCCTTCCAACGCTGAAATTGGGTGAAGCACTTTTCTCTCTTCTGAACTCCTTACAACTGAATCTGACGTACCCACATGTCATGAAACAGCTTCGTGCTCTGGATGAAGTGACTTGACTCCCACCCCACAAGTGCTGCCAATATATGTCATTCTTGTTTTTAACAAAGGAAAAAGATGAGGCCAGCCTGGCTCTGAGTTGGGCTCCCAGCACCCACATTTGGTGGTTCAGTTTCTATGATCTGATGCCTTCCTCTGGACCCTGCTTGTAAGCATGCACACACACACACACACACACACACACACACACACACACACACACACACACACACACACACACACACCACAGAGAGACAGACAGACAGACAGACAGAGACAGAGAGACAGACAGAGACAAAAATAGAAATAAGTATTAAATTAAAAAGAAGGAAAGGCTTGTAAACAACTGAAAACTTGTGGTGTTAAATTGCGTTAGTGTTGCAACTGTGAAATTAAACCAATCTGTTAAATTATCTTCATATTTTTCTATCCTGTATTGCACATGTCTATTTATAGCTAGATTTTTTGTTAAATTGTAGGGATTTGTTTTCTTTGCCTTTAATCTACATGCAATTCAGGTTTTAAGCCCCTAAAATAACTATCCAAGGGAAAAAATCAAGAGTAAAACACACACACACACACCTTTCTAAAAAGTTTGGTAAGATCTGGGGCAGAAATAGCCTCTTTCTACTCTCAGGCCTTCTATGACACTTTGGAGTTCACATCACTTAGAACATAATTCATAGTTTGGTCATTCTTGCCCCTTTCTTTATTTCCTTATAGATAATAAGAATACTGAAAACAGAAGACACTAAATCTCATTTAAGCCACAGCATTTAGGGATGCTCAGAATCTAGTTTCTGTATGCCTGAAATGGTAATGTCTTAGTAAGCAAGCTTCCACCGTACTATTGCTATCCATAAAAGAGTAATTAATTCAGTGGCTATGCCACCAACGTGGTTTTCTTCTGGGGTCCTGAGCACCCTGTTGTGGCTCTGTTCCATAGTGTGCAATCCAGGACTTAGCTAAAGGAGACACTTCTGTAGAACTCACCCTCCCATTATGGATGCATACAGGAAGGCTGATGTGAAATCATGGAGCTTCTGTAGGTTTCCTGGTATCCCATTACTTCTGCCTTCTTTGAACCAAGACCAGCCACAAAGCCACACCCAATTTCAAGGGGAACTGTATTCTTCCTGGGCTACGATAAGACAGGTTTGAGTGGGTACTTAGTAAAATATAATACAATGGAAGAAGAAAAAACTGAGAACTGTGGATGGATGGAAACAGACATGCAGGGAGTTTCAGCGCCATAGTAACCATAGCAAAAGTACCACCACAGCTAAGTCATCATCACCAAAGAGCTTCTGTGCTGTTTTCTGATCTTACAACTTTCTGCTTGAGGAATTGTCAGACATGTAGCTCTAGGTTGCATGAAAAACTTATACCAATGGAGTAAAATGCAAATATGCATAAGTGCACACTGACCTCTAGATGGTTTAAAATGGACAGTCTCTCTCCATATTGGAAAAGAAGAAGGGCCAATAAGGAAATTACTTCTTAAAAATTATTAAAGTATAATTATATGCCAAATTCACTCATTGAAAGTGTGATTTGGGAGATTTAATATCTTCACGGAATTGTGAAACTATAGTAAAAAGTTTCTGTCCCACCAACAACCCCCAAATACCTAGCAGCTGCTTCCCAAATAATTGACTCGAAGGCTTAATATTATAGTAAATGCTGGGCCAGTAGTTCAAGCATATTACTAACTAGCTCTTACACTCAAATTAATCTATTCTTATTTATGTTTAGTACATAAGTACATAGCTTGGTACATTTTCTCACTAAGGCATTCTCATCCTGCTTCCCCTTTGTCTGGTTGGTGATTGCATCTCTGCCTTTCCTCTTCTCAGAATTCTTGTAGTCTGGTCACCTCACCTCTACTTCCAACCTGGCTAGTGTTTTTATTAAACCAGTGTGAGTGAAAAATCTTTACAGTGTACAGAGCATTGTCCCACAGCACATAACTATCAATGTAATCTAATTTTGAAACATTTTCATAACTTGAAATATCAATCTTATACTCCTTCATTAGATCTTGTATTTTCTATACCCCAGTGCTAAGGAATTATGGATCGATTTTATGTATCTGTAGAGTAGTCTACTATGAACACTGCATAGAAATAAAAACATAACATATGACCTTTTACGACTTCTTCCTTTTATCTAATATATGTATGTATGTATATATATATATATATATATATATATATATATATATTGAAGACTCAGTGAAGATAGGAGAGAATAGTTAGAGTGATGAATACCAGAAGAGGGAAAAATTAGAACAAAGTATAATGAGTCCTATACAGCCATTACTTTGTGTTTTATATTAATAGCTAATAAAATTAACTGGAAGATAATGGTGCACACCTTTAATACTAGCACTAGGGGAGCAGAGGCAGGCATATCTCTGTGAGTTAAAGGTCAGTCTGGGTCTACAAAGTGAGTTCTAGGACAACCAGGATGGTTACACTTTTGTTGTGGTGGATTGGGGGCATGGTCATTTGTTTGTTTATGTTTTTTCTTCTTTTTTTATTGCTCTATGCTCTTTGAGGGACCTGCCACCCAGCTCCCAAATGAATACACAGAGGCTTATTTTTCTTATGAATGCTTGGCTGTAGCTTGGCTTATTTCTAGCCAGCTTTTCTTAATTTTAAAGTATCCCTTCTGTCTTTTGCCTCTGTACCTTTATATTTCTATATGCCTTTCTTTACTTTTTACTCTGTGGCTGGTTGTGTATCTGGGTGTCTGGCCCCTAGAGTCCCCTTTTTCCTCACCTTTCCTCTCTTCCCAAATTTCTTATTCTCTCTGCCTGGAAGTCCCAGCTATCCTTTCTCCTGTTTAGTGATTGGCTGGTCAGCACTTCATTAGACCAATCAGGTGTTTTAGGCAGGCAAATAACACAGCTTCACAGAGTTAAACAAATGCATTGTAAAAGAATGCAACACATCTTTGCATCATAAAAAAAACAAATACTCCACAGCTTAAATGTAACATATCTTCACTAGTATTATACATCATACAGAGAAACCATGTCTCAAAAAATAATAATAATAAACAAAAGGATTCATCCATATTGTAGCATGTATCAACAGTTTAAAATTTTATAGGTAAGCAGTATTGTATTGTATAGATGCATCTTATTTGTTTATCAGTTGATAGATATTTGAGTTGTTTCACTTTGAGTGATTTCAGAAATAATGCTTTTATGAGCAGTTATGCTTAAGATTTTGTATGGATGCACATCTTCATTTCTCCTAAATTTCACGTAGTAGTGGATTGTTGGGTTACATGCTTGATATATGTTTAATGCTTTTAGAGGACAGCCAAGTCATTTTCCTAAGCCCTGGCTCCATTTTATAATCTCATGAGCAAGGCATAGGGTACCGATACATGGATGTATTATCTATCCCCTGTCTGCTTGAGTCAAGACATCTAGTGGTAACTCGTTGTGGGCTAATTTGAAATTCCCTATAGGCTCCTGTTAGCATCTTCTGTGAACTCTCTGGCCACTTGAATAGTTTCTTTGTATAAGTTTCTATCCATGGCTTGTTTATTCTGTATAGACACAAGTCTGTGATCAGATACATTAATATAAATACTTTCATTCTGTGGGTTGACTTTTATTTCTTGATATCACAGAATGAATTATTTTGTATAGGCCCTTAAGACTGCAACCTCAATGACGTCTCTGAACTCAGGCGCTGGAACAAAGAAGTACAGAAAACTAACTCCTGTCCCAAGATTTGTCACTAAATCTTGATTTATCTGTTCCATTTGTCAGTATGAAATGAATTAAATGAACCCTGGCTGTGACTTTACCTCCATAAACATAATAATCAAGCTTTCTGTTTGTATGCCAACCACACAGGACAAGTCACATAACATGAGCCAACTCAGCTGTGCCTTGAGTGACACAGCCTGCAGGTCAGTCTCAGCTTGCCCTTGCATGGAGCCATTTTTACCTCACTGGAGTCAGGATGCCAAAGCCTTTCAGATAAAAGATGAAGCATGGCTGCTAGTTCTCCTCTGGGTCATATCAGCCACTGTGTTCCTTTGTGTACCATGAAAAAATTATTTAACTCTTCACATTTCCTCCCAGATAATCTAATTAGAAGAGTTTGGCAGGCACAGAGCATGTTACAGGGACTTTAAATCAGTGTCTGTCTGCCTTGAAGTAGTTTCAGAGATACTCAAGAACGCCTCATTATTTCCAGCTAATGTTCCATGACCTGTCTGCTCTCAGTCCTGGGATCTAAAACCTAAAGATAAAAAAGCAACTGACTGGAAATGCTAAGCCCATCCATCTCCAAGCATAATTGTGCCTTTGTAAACCTGAAATCCTTTAAGAGCCAGCCCTGTGCTCCCAATGGCTAAGAGGACTTTGGTGTAAAAAGCCCAAGTTTAATTTCAGGAGTCTGGATCAAATAAAAGTATGCATGGAGTCATTAATGGTCAGATGTTTTTCAGTTCATTACTAAAACTGACTCAAAGAACAGAGGAATGAGGAGCAATTAATGGATGCTCAGGTGTGTGGTCTGAATGAGAGATCTTGAGAGTGGTGCCCACATGAGCCAGACTCCATGGTATGACAGCAGCAGTCACTCTGAGGTAGATTTCTGGGAACAGATGCTGAGACAAGTTTGTGGTTAGTGCTTCATGAACCATGCCTTTAAGGATAGGAGGTACAGGCACAGTGGGAGATTAAACTGAATTGTTGCCACCAGGAGGAGCTGGAGCTGGACAGGCCTTTTTTAGGGTTATCCATGATGAGGTAAAGGAAACCTAGTTCTGTATCCAACATGGATCAGCCACAGGATATGGGCTGCCTCTAGGGTTGGGGATTGGCCTTCGCCAAACCAATAGCTAAGCAGTTCCTAGAAAAGATTATTGTGTTAGCTTGGAGCTTAAACTCTGTCAGATGGTGGAGTGGGTACCTTAGCTGTAAAATGGAACATCAGGACTGGACTGTCCACTCCACCCACCATGCCTCACCTTTGCCTCCAGCCACTGCCTTGCAAGTAACAGAACATAGTGCATCCACTCCAGTTTGTGTACTTTCCTAAAAGTCTAAACTCTCCCTCACCAGCTGCCATTGTAGAATTAGGTGTTGCAAGATTGGTGTTAGGAAGCCCTGAGATCATGATGCCTCCCTGAGTTTTCCAGAGAAGACCTAACTATTTTAAAGCCCTGTGCTCTGACAACCAGGCCCTGAGGCTCCTGGCCAGCCTCTCTACAGTTTTCTGGGAGGTGGGAATAGACCCTCTGGCTTCTACATTTTACTCTAAATCACTCTTCTGATTACCAATAAATTGTTCTCCTGGTTTTCTTCTCCAAAACATCAACCTACCTTGAGGCAATAGCCATTTAATTTTTAGTAACCCATTTCTGCAAACTTTGAACACCAGGGACCAGCTGCCCACCCTTCCTCCTGCTAAGATGCCATGATCACTTTACCATCGGTGAAAGTGTTAACAACAGGACATGTTTTAACTTCTTAGCATATCTCCAGCAAATGACCCCAAGATACATGGCTTAGACAGTAAGACTCAAGTCCTTGCTCTGAGTCCAAGAAAATATCCAAAATTGAGGTGTAGGCAAAGCTAGGCTCTGCCTGCAGGCTGAAGAGGAGACAGTTTTTCCTTTATGCTTTTGGTGACTCTAAGCATCCTTTATATTGTGGCTACAAAACTGTCCCCTACCTCTGTCTTCACAGGCCTTATCCCCTATGTTTATTGATGTCATCTGTTCCTACAAAGACACCAGTCATTGAACTTCGGGCCCAGCTTCAATTCAGGCGGCTTTAGCTCAAGGACCGGCAGAACCAACTCATTTCAAAGAAGGTAATAATCTCAGGTTTGAAGCAGTTATAAATTCTGGGTGGAGTCTGTTCATTCTTCTCCAGGAAGCAGGTGTGACAATGGGGGTTTGCATCCAGAAGTCTGTGTCTCCTTGGCAGAATACTTTGAGTACACACACACACACCACACACACACACACACAAAGCTGTTACTCTTTAGTCTATGTTCATCAGGACCTGGGTCATGGTAAAGCAAAGAGCACAATATTTAAAGACGTACCTACTTTCCAGTGATAAGCCTATGCCTCTATGATCTTGTGCGTGAAGGTCTCCTATAAGTGCCACTTACTTAACTCACCCAGGTCCTCACTCCAAGGGACACAAACAGTTGTTTGCCAAAGTGCGTCTCAGTGTGTTGGAACCAATTTGCTTTCTCCTCACCAACATCTGAGAGCATCAGCTGTATCACATCCTTCAATTTGACACCAGACTTTAGTTTTGTGAATCTGACGGATGTGAACCAGTACGTTGACTTATAGCACATTTATTACTAGTAGATTTGAGCACCCTCTATGTTGAATAACTATCACGCTTCATTTTGTAGGTTTCTTGTCATACACTGTGCCTATTTTCTGTTTTATTGTCTTATTACCGATTTATGAGTTACATTTATCAGCTAACCTCTCCTGTGTTATATAGTAGCAGATATGTTCTGCTTTAATCTTTTTGTTTGTTTGCTTGCTGAGACAGGGTGTTGCTGTGTAGCCTAGACTAGCCTAATTCAGGATCCTCCTGCCTCAGATGCCAAGTACTGGGATTGCAGGTGTTCACCACCATACTAGGTGTTTTCTTTTGTGGCATGTGTATTACATACAACAGTTACATTTTAGTACATTCTGATCATCTATTGCTACCCCCCTCCTTTTTTTTACTATGTCTTACATTCTTCTGTAATGATGTCGTGAAGATATTTTTGGGAACTGCAGATATGACTCAGAGGTTAAAAGCCCTGGCTGCTCTTCTGAAGACTGTGATTCAAATCCAGCACCCACATGGAAGCTAATGAGCGGCTGTAGCTCCATTGCTCAGGGATCTGTTTCCCTCTTCTGGCCTCTGTGGGCACTGCACACACATGCTGCATAGACATACACTCAGGAAAACACTCATACATATAAATAAATCCTCCCAATTTTTAAAAAGATATTTTTATAAATTTTATTATAAAGTTGATAAGTTTTTCTATTTATATGGAAACACTTAATATCATTGAAACATATTTTATGTACAGCATCACATTTTCCATATGAACACCCAGTTTTCATAAATATAATCAGAAAAATATATTTGAAGTTTCCATAAATTTTGACTCAGGAATTCAGTTTATTAAAATTTATTCCAAAGTAATAAAAATATCTATATGCAAAGACTTTCTGAGAATCATATTACCTATCAGCATAAATGAAGTGTCGACTATGAAAGAATGAGGAAATAAAATTGGTTACAATTGCATGGTAGAGTGCTTGATGTAAAACAACATCACACTTGTCTAAAATGATTTCTACAAAGATAAGGAAAGAATAATATTAAGTGTAAAAAACCAGGTAAACAAATATTACTTTTTAAAAAGTATATAGGTACAAAAGAGCTAAAAAATTATTAACCTGTTCATTATCTCTAGGCTGTGAAATTATAAATATTTGATTTTATTTTTCTAACGAGTATTTTCAATTATCATGTATTAGACTTTACTACCTTTGATATCATTCTAGTTTATCAGGCAAAAGTTGACAGTTGGGTGGTGGCCATCGTAGGCTGGAAGCAGGAATGGTAAAAATCTAGTCAGTGCCTGTAATCCACAAAATTCCAGCATGTCATCTCACCTGAGAGGGACTGCACACAAAAGTAGCATACTATGTATTCCAAAGAGGAGAAAAGGGGATTTTGAAATTATCCATCAGAAATAAATGCTAGAGGTTTGAGGAGACAGAAATATGTGTTTCTGATAACGTATTATGCAGTGTATACATGTAACAAAGCACTATGTGACAATTGCGATTTTGATTTTCATAAGCGTGAGTTTAACTTTTTAAACATTTTTATATTCAAACATGGAGAAGTCAGGGAAAGTTATTTTCTTGTAGGCAAATATGGCAGAAATTGCATCTATCTTCCATTTGCATTCCATTGGAAGAGCACTCTCCACGGATGCTTTGGCATATCCCTGAGATGGGGCTGAGAGTTAGCACTCTGCCCAGGAAGCAAGATGGACAAAGGGCAGGTATAAGCAGTTCTTTTACAAGGGAGTTTGTGGAGCCTTTGGATTTCCTCTCCTGACAACTGATAGCATATTTTTCTTTTCCTTAGTTTGTCCTTTTCTGTCGACTTACAAAGGTGAATTAATGAATAATTACAGTCTTGGCTGTCTGAAATGAAATATATATTCTGGATTTGCAAATTTATACAATAAATTTGATCACTTAACATGAACTAATGTAGATGCCTAAGCAAAGCTGTTTCGAAATATTCCAAAAGATTTTCATTTAAATCATATCACATTTTTGTGACTTCGGTTTTCCTTTATAAATAATGAAAATCTATTCTGTTTTCTTTCTTTTGAAATATGAAATTCCACCAACTTATTTTATCAGAAATAGTTCTATATATTATATTGGCTTTTTTTTTTAATTCCTGGGATTGTGAGAAAGTTCTTAGTCGATGTAAATTACTTAAATTAGAACTTAAAAGAATCTGCTTTTTAGATCCAATTGCAGCTACAGGAGAATCAGAAAATGACTATGACCTTGGAGGAATTCTCTTGATCAGTGAGTTTCAAAGTTCCTTTCATTGTGTGATATTATTTGTGATGCCTAATTAGAGATTCTTCTAAAGACTAAGTAAAGTAACCTGAAGAAAACGTAGAAAATTCAAAGCATACATCACTGTTAGGAATTAGAAGTTCAAACAGAGCTTCAAAAGCACATATAGATATCACTAGATATAACTTAAACTTGTTTCCAGTTCCATGGACGTACTTGACCTACTGTTTTCACAGATACTCTGTTTCAAGCTGTGGTCTTCCACAACTACTACTGTGTGTGTGTGTGTGTGTGTGTGTGTGTGTGTGTGTGTGTGTGTGTGTGTGGTGTGGTGTGTGTGTGGCATGCAAGCACATGCACGCATACACACAGGCACATAAACATGTGCCTGGGTGTGGTTGGAATAGCAAGCATGTGCCCAACCACAGTTATGTGAGTCAAGGCTCTTCTGAGACTCATGTTTACTTTGAGCTGTTCTGGTCCTCATAGCAACACAGGGGGGCTGGCTTTCCAGCCCGGTGCCCAGCAGTTTCAGAAGAAGCCAATGAGTTCAAGTTGTGCTTCAGTTTCTTTCTGTCACTTTTCTTTTCATCCTGTCCGCACTGAATCTTCATCTGCAATTTTTCATCCTGTCTGACCACACATTCAACATCAGATATGATTAACTGCATAACAGGATTACATGTCTGTGCCCTCAGCAAGCCCAGTCTACCAGTACCTCACTAGAACATCTCTGCCCTCCATGGGGGAATCCTCAGACTTGGCCAAGAAGCAAAAACACGGGGTGTGAGGAGGCAAGTACAAGAATGGTCCAGAGTATGACTTTAGTTTTATTAGAATTCTAATAATGTGCTGAAGAAATAAGTCTTTTAACAAGAATATGAACTCATTATTTTATTCATCCAAGTGAGCCTTAGCTTTAAAAGCATCTTCCTGGTCATTATTTCTTACCCTGGAACCCAAATCCAGATGATTGGAATGTAGTATTGAAAAGAGGAAATGAGCTGAGGTGAGAAAGATGGAAGACTTAGGTGGATTCCAGGCTCCTTCCTTCCTCCCACCAGGATGAAGTTCACATTGATGTCTTTAATGAGTAGATACAACTGTTGAATAGCCAGGATACTCTAATTGCTGAGATGGAGCAGAATCTGAGACAAATGAGGTCCTGCTCTCATGGAGTTTCAATTGACATGCTAGAGAATAAAAGGATATACAGAGCAAGTAGCAAAGAGACACAGTAATTGACAAATAAATAGAAAAGTGCCAGTGGCGGTAAAGTTCATGAAAAGATTTTTAAAAGAGAGAGACATATAAAGCATTGTTGTCATTAAAGTTTTTTATGAAAACATAGTACATACTAGCAATCAGTGGTCTCTTTCATAAATTCATGTTGAAATATTAATCCCCAATGTGAGAATATTAGTGGATAGATATTCGAAGGGCCATTAGATCATGAGGGTAGAGTTCTCATGGATGGGATTGGTGCTGGTTATGAGAGGTAGCTGAGAGCACTCTAGCCTCTCACACTGTGTGTTGGCACAGCGAGACAAAATCATTCATGATAAACTGGATTCTCACCTGATGTTCAATACCCTTATTTTGAATTCCCAGGCATCAGAATTGTGAAGAATACATTCCCGTAGTTTATAAGTTTATGTAGTATTATTCTATGACAGCCCAAATGGGCTCAGACAGAGCTGAGATCCAGAGTATGTTGAGCGGAAAGCTCAGAAATGACTAAAAATCAGGTCCTAGGGGACACAGGGAAGGGTCAGGTTACATGAGTGTGAAGACTGATAGAGGGCTGGGAAGTACATGAGAGCCATATCACACAAACCTCCATCAGGCAGGGCAAGGAGCCTAGATTACTCCTGCAAGGTTGTAGTCCAGAAAAAGGTCCATTTGGAGGAGCCTTTGAGACACTGGAAAATCCAAGGCTGTCAAATCAGGAAACTGTAAGTTTTAGGAAGTCTATGTGGATTGTTTCATGGACCAACTATTTGAGTGTAGAGAGCAGTCAGTGGAGAGAGGAACCGTCACTGTTTGGGAAGAACAAGCAGCAGGCATGACTGATTCCATACAGATCTCAGGTGACTGAAGTAAAACAGGGTAACACAGACAAATCTTCCTGATGGAGACTAAGCAGGGTTACTGTGGCTCATTTCAAAACTGAGTACCTGGAAATCAGGTCCTTAGCATCCCATGGTGACGACTTGGAGTAGCAAGCCAGCTTCAGAACCCACACATGAAAAGCTGCAAGCCCTAGTTTTGTGGGCAAATCCTCACCAGTATGAGACCAAAGTCTGAAAGCATTTTCAAAGACAGGGTGGCTACATGTTGCTGGGACTCATTAGGAGTGGCAACCTAGGTGGAAAGGCTCTTGCTTTTGATGGCTGAGCATCAAATCAGTCCTCTGTGCCTTTGGATCTGGATACTGCTTAGACCAAGTCCTTAGTGTTACTGTAAAGCAAGCCCTAATGAGGAACAAAGTTAGGAGTCCCTTGCAGCTACAACCTGATTGTGCATTCCACAGGCACGTGTGCCCTGGGTTAGGAAAAGATGAACTGAAGCTTCTTATGCCAACAACACCTTAGAACAGCAGCAGGTGACCATGCTTCAGCAGTAGTGCCATGGATAACATGGCCTCTCTTTCTTTCTCTCTCTCTTTCTTTCTTTCTCTCTCTCTCCCTCTCTCCCTCCCCCCCTCTCTTTCTTCCTTCCTTCCTTCCTTCCTTCCTTCCTTCCTTCCTTCCTTTCTTTCTTTCTTTCTTTCTTTCTTTCTTTCTTTCTTTCTTTCTCGTTTTGCTAGGCAATGTACAAAATTTGTTATTCTGAAACCTCTTGGTTCAGATCCCAACATTTCAAGTAATTATCAGCACCATAAAGCAGTGGTTAGAGCATTCCACTACTTTCCTAACCCAAAGTCCACATTACTCCAAATAAAAGCATGGTCAGGTCTGTCACAGCAATACCCCACTACACTGCTCCCAATTTCTGTCTTAGGGTTTACTATTGCTGAGAGGAGACACTATGACTATGGCAACTCTTTTTTTCCCCATTTTTCTTATTTAAAAGTTTTTTCCCATATCTACCACTGTTCCCCTTCCCTTCCCTCCTTCCAATCCCTCCCAGTCCTCCCTCATCCTCCCCACCCCATCCCCCATCCATTCCCCAAGAAGGGTAAGGAGTCCTAAAGAGAGCCAGTTCAGTCTGGCATATCCAGGTGAGGTTGGTCGGATTCCCTCGTCCCAGTATTGAGGCAGGGTTAGGTGTTCCTCTGGAGGGAATGGGCTCTGAGATGTCAGTTCATGCACCAGGAACATAGTCTGATCCTACTGCAAGAGGCTCCACAAACTGCCCATGCCATTTGACAGTCGTCTACCATTGCAGGGTTTAGTTCCTTTCCCTGAAGTTTCCTCAGCAATTATATCAAAGCCAGTGAGCTCCCAATACCTCCAGTCAGTCGTTTCTGTGGGTCTCCTCCTCATCATCCTGATTCCTTTGCTCATACACTCTTCTCTCTCTTTAGCTGAAGCAGCTGCTTAGCTATGGATCTCTGCTTCCGCCTCTCTCCATTGCTGGATGAAGGTTCTATAATGACAATTAGGGTGGTCATTCATTAGATTATAGGGCAAGGCCTGTGTAGGCACCCTCTCCACGATTGCTTGGAGTCTTAGCCTGGAACATCCTGTGGGTTCTTGGAGGTTTTCTTAGCACCAGGTTTCTTTCTAACCCTCTATCAAGATATCCATTTATTTGTTCTCCCTCTCTGTTGCTCCTCTCACTCAGCCATCTCCTTCCCTCATGATTTGTTCCCACCTCTCCTTGTTCGCTCCCCATTATGATCCCAATTTACTCAGGAGATCTTCTCTATTTCCCCTTCCCAGGGGAATCCCTGGATGTCTCTCTTAAGTTCCTCTTGTTACCTAACTGTTCAGGGGTTGTGGTTTGCAGCCTGGATATTCTTGGCCTTATGTCTGAAATCCACTTATGAGTGAGTACATACCATGTAGATCTTTCTCGGCCTATGTTATCTCACTCAGAATGATACTCTCCAAATCCATCCATTTGCCTGCAAATTTTAGGATGTAATTTTTTTAACTGCTGAGTAATACTCCATTTTGTACATGTAACACAATTTGTTAATCCATTCTTCAGTTGAGGGGCATCTAGGTTGTTTTCAGGTTCTTGCTATTGTGAATAATCCTGCTATGAGCATAGTTGAGCTAATGTCCTTGGGGTAAGAATGTGTATCCTTTGGGTATATGCCCAACAGTGGTATTGCTGGATCCTTGGGGAGTTTGACTCCCAGTTTTCTGAGGAACATTGTCTTTAATTTTTATTTCAAGTAAAAAAATCTCTAACTGACCCCAAAATCCATATACTTCATCACAGACAACCCTGCCTTCTCAGTAAACATGTGATTAATTTTTTTTTACTAATTGTAGTAAAATTGAGCCGTAATTATGAGTTGAAATGAAGCATATTTTAAGGAGATGTAAGAACCGTTACATAAAAAATATATATAGCTGCTGACTTAAAACCATGACCTGTGAGCATATGTAGCATTTCCTATAGCAAGGTAACAGCAAGACCATGGTTATTTTCTTAGCAGTACTCATTTCTTGGCACCGTTTTGTTCTCTGGGCATAGTGAAGAACACATTTTACATGATCTCCTCGTGCTCCTGCTCATCCCCATTTGTGTATAGTTAGCAGTGTCTCAAAAGAGATGAAAGGCTTTAAGGGCCATGTGTTGTGCTTTGTGCCATCCGGATTCCAGCAGTTTCCCCACAAGCATGCCTTCTTTACCTCATGGAGCTCATGTGGTCACTCATTTGAACTTCCTTTGCTTTTCCTACAGAACAAAGGCAATAACAAATTACCTAAATTAACTGCTTGGTCCACAGACATTCAGGCAATAATACACAAAAGGAAAGAGAGATTAAGGTGTTCGCTCTAGGCCACACAACTGCTGTCTGTTACACAGAGTGAAGGCAGAGTGTGACCCATCTTCTATTTCCATCATGTTCTCCAGAACAGAGCTTCACATGAGAGCAAGAGTTAAGCCCGTGTGTGCTCAGGGCTAGGACTCACTACGTCGGTTCCCCTTGGCCAGCATATTTCCAAACAGTCAATGGATGGGATGGAATAAAACATGATTCCTACAAATAAATGGCATGTGGTGTTTTCACCTGGCCGACATGAGAGGAACTGGGGAAAGGCAGCTAAATCAAAACACTGTGGTTTGAGAATGCATAAGCACCACCTGGAGGAAATAGAGCCTTGCTTCTCCAACAGCAGCCTCACCTGTGGGAGCATCCTCCCCAGCTCAAGAATAAATACACCACTCTTTGCTTTACCACTTCTACTCAAGTATGGATGTCTTCTTCATCCCTCCCATCTGCTTACATCTGGACCCTGAGCTCAGGGCACAAACGAACAGGATGGAAAGAAAGAGAAAGGATGAGCTTCCTTCCTTGCCTTTCTCAGGTGGGTTGTTTGAATGTGGAAATGGTAATGAGCATTGCAGTTTATTTTAGGGGTGTGTGTATGTGTGTGTGTGTGTGTGTGTGTGTGTGTGTGTGTGTGTGTGTGTGTGTGTGTGTGATGTGTGACTGTGTATGCAAGTGATGTGTGGCTGTGTGTGTGAGACTCTGTGTGTGTATGTGTGTGAGTGATATGTGAGTGTTTGTGTGTGTGTGCGCGCATTTTGACAGGAGGGGTAATCTTAATGATGACTAAACCAGAGATCTGGTCTTTCCTGGCCCATGGAGGAAGTTTCTTGCCTTGAACAGAAGCAATCTCTTATATCATGAAAGAAGCCAGTCACAGAAAAATCTCCAGTGAGACTAAAAACCCTGAACAAACATAAAGAGGCATTGATTTCCTGTAGGTGTTGGAACTGCACAGGGACCAGGGAAACATGGTTTGGTGGAACCATTGGTGTCCTTTAAGAGAAAGAAGCAAAGGAATACATTAAAAGGCCAAGAACTGGCAGCCACACACCAGTGTCCCACCCACCAGAGAGGCTAAGTCAGGATTTCAGACTAACATGAACAATATAGCAAAATCCCGTCTTGGAGAAAGAGCAAATAACCAAAAGGAGCCCAACCAAAATGAGCTGTGAAGCTATCATATTCCTATTGAAGAGGGTGGGTCTCAAATAATGCCCACTTTTATATAGTTTATTTACAGATAAATTAGATGTCCATACCTAAGCACAGGAATTTACCTGGTGTTTGTTCGCTGTCCTACAGCCATCGCCATGCCTGTTGAATTAGTCCTTAATGATCTTCTGTCAGGTGCTACTGGGGAGAAGAGAGTATCACCATGGTAACCGCGATGATGCTAAGGCTGGCAAGGGACGAGGGAGAGGACAGACAAACCCCAAGAACTAGCTGCATTCTGCAATGGGGCTTAGAAAACACACACACACACACAAGAGAACAACCTTCATAGGCTGGAGCTCTGTGCCTATGTGCTTGCTAACGAGGAAGAAGAAACTGCACTCTTACTCCATGTGGTAATTTCATAAGCAGATCCAGGGTGTTGATGGCTTGAGTCAGAGAGTGAGTCAGACCTGCCTCCACCCAGAAATGAAGCCACAATTGAGTCTTTCAGAACACAGGTGTGAGTCACCCTGGAGCATTGACCCACACTGTGATGTCATCACTACAGCCTGTTAGGGGGCCACCGAGTGTTGCAAAAGTCTTGTCTGCATTCAATTGAGTTCTGTTCGATTTATTGTAGCAAGGTCAATATGTGATACTCACTTTTTGGATAGCCAGAAATCTTGAAAATGAGTGTGAAAGGCTTTGTTAATAATGCTGTGATAATAGAAAGTTGGGTTCTGGTTAAATTTTGTTAGCATGTGTTTGTGGATACCAGTGTATCTTATGAGGATTTTCAGAGGTAACAATTATATTTAAAAATTATAACAGAAAACGTCATTTGAAAAAGCACCTTAGAGTTAGTCATAATATATCCACACATATGTATATACAATGTATATTTATATACATAAAATCATTTACTACAGTGTACTTTTTAAATAACAAATATTCAGCATTAAATGGCCTATTGTTGGGTATTATTTAATAGATTATACTCCATATAATGACATGTTATGAAACTCTGAACAAGCAAAAAGGTATACATATATGTAAATAAACATATATATAAATGAATGAATACATATTATAAATATGAAATGAATAAAAAACAATAAAAAGAAATGGAAGAAAATAATGTGTTAAAGATGACTATATAATTGGATACTTTGGTGGTTTAAATGAAAATGACTCTCATATGTTTATATATTTGTAATTAGCTCCCAAGTTAGGAAAATTGGAGACGATTAGGTGTGCCCTTAAAGGAGAAGTGTCACTTTGAGACTTCAAGAAGCTCATGCCCCAGAGTGCTCTCTCTCTCTCTCTCTCTCTCTCTCTCTCTCTCTCTCTCTCTCTCTCTCTCTCTCTCTCTCCCCCCCCCCCACCTCATTGCTGTGGTTAAAGATGTGAGCAGTTATAAGTTCCTTTGTTCCACCATCATGAACTCTAATACTCTGAAACATAAAGGCTTTCTTCTGTAAATGACTTTGGACATGATATGTTATTCCAGTAACAGAAAACTAACCAAGATAGACACTTTGTGTGGAAAAAGAGCACTTGGATTGGCAAGATGGCTCCATAATTAAAGGTACCCGCCACCAAGCCTGATGGCTAGAATTAAATACACACAGGGCCATCACAGAACAGATGTCTGCAAGCTGTTCTCTGACCTCCACACCCAGACAGCATTTGGAAAATTGGAACATAACTTTAGTTAGGTTAGGTACTGCAGAGGGACTCATGAGCCTGTAGAGATGAAGCAGAAAAGGAAGTATTGGTTTGTTAATTTTAGTTTTTCTGCTTAAGACCTCCTTTAAAATATGTTATGCACTAAAGAAAAATGCATAAATGCATTTAGTATTCAGAGACCAAGTCAATCACCACATCATTGGTTGCTGAAAAACTTCTAAAATGCTTCCAAGTTCCTGTGAGCAAAGGATTCAAGGGCCCTGAAACAATTTTGTTGTTAATATTTTCAGATGGCCATGTTTTTTACTTAGCACCATTTTCAAGTTTTGAGGGATTCTCTTCCCCAGTACCTCTTTTCTTAATTCAGACACTCATTGATCTAATCATAAAAGGAAGCCATTAGAGACATCCCATGCCAGATATTACTCATGCTTGATAAATTGCATGCCCAGGGGAATGGGAAAAGGCACATCCATAAACACAGAATGTGATTCGCATTGATTAAAACAGCATGTGCCAGGCAGCACTTTTTGTGGAAGATGAGAAGGAGCAGTAAGTATCAAGAAACGCAGAACTGAGTGTAGGAGATGTTGGATCCCTATGAGTTTTAGTCACTCAGCAAAGTTTTCCTGATTATTTTGTAGCAGGTGGGTGAGCTGAGATAATTAGCAAGAGGTCAATATGGTAGAAGAATAAATGAGGTCATCATTGCAAACAGTGCCCAACATGGTGTATCACTATCTATATGACATCCAAGAGGAAAAGGCATTTAAACAAGAGGAGAAGAAACCCTAGAATAAGCACCTGCAAACAGCTTGTATCTACAGAAAGATGTGAGACTTAGGGAAAGGCAAGTGTGCTACTGTCCTTGTTTGGAAGAATGAAGACTTCAAAATGGTTATTCTTCTTTACAACTTCATTTGGAATTTAGTAAGCATTAAAGCTTAATACACATGTTCCAGGTTGGGTGTCTTATTCATTCACTCTTTCCCCATGGGTTCCTGGCTCCTCGATGTTTATTTTTTTAATTATAGATAACTGTTTCCTCCTTTTCTTATGCAAAATGTTTGTGTTGTATGCATGTATGTACATGTGTATGTGTGGGTTCACACTCCAAGGTGTACACACAGAAGGCTAGAGAAGATCCCTGAGTGGTCACTTTCATGCTCCAAATTAATCTTTAGAGCCAGGGCCTCTCCCTGAACCTGGATCTGTGTTGTCTAGACTGGTTGGACAGCAAGCCCACCATGCTCCCATATTCCATGCTCCATGCTCTGTCTCCAGGGCTGGGTTACAGGCATACATGGCCATGCCTGACTATTTACACGATTGCCAGTGAACTGAAGTCAACTCTTCATGATTGCAGAGCCAGTGCTTACCCCTGAGCCATCTCTCTAGCCCTAGGACCATTATTGATGACTGAAGAAATGTTTCTTCTACATTGTCCTAGGGAGATCATCTCTCCAACTTTGGTCTAAAAAACAAAAGTATTATGTTATACTACAAGGCCTAATAGGTATTAATTTAAATATTTTGTTTTTTAGTAAGCTTGTAACAGTTATTAGATCTAAGACTTGTCTGTGTGCCATAGGGAAGGTATTAGCCAATACTCCTGGCTCTGATAAACAGAGCTCTGTGACCTCATCAATCTCAGAAGCTGTTAGGCTTCTAATCTCAATTTAGGAGATAGTGCTTATTTATATCAAAAGACAGAACATGTAGTTCTCCAGTATGAAATCACCAAGGGCTCCCATTTCACTCTGATGATGGAGTCGTTTATATGTCCTGCCCACCCACACCCTCATCCTGCCCCCTGCCTACCCCCTCATCCTGCCCCCCACCCACCCAACCCCTCATCCTGCCCCCTGCCCACTTCCACTTCTCAACACTACTTCTGTTCCCAGCCTGGCTTTTTTCTCCTCTATGCTGGACACCACCCCCAGCCTCCAGTTGTGATTCCCCTATCCTTTTTCCTTCCCCTATTCCATTAAACAATGACCTCTTCTCTTGGATCCTATTTCTACTCATCTTTTACTCATCTAATGCATCACTGTCAAGCACATAACATGTTTAACATATAATTTGGTTTGTTATCTGATGCCTACAACCCATCCACATAATACAAGCTCCAGAATGGCAGGGGGTTGTTTAGTTTCTTCTCTGTTGTGTCTCCCGAATCTATGAACAGTCTCGGACTATTACATATATTCGATGCATACTTATGGATTATCAGTCTCTCAGCAGTCATTAATTGACTGTAGTCCATGTTGGGGTAGGGGCTTCTGAAAATTTCCACATTTTTACTGACATGTTAGCTGGTGTTGTAATTATGCAGGTTTCTTAAGGTGACCATTGTGTTAAGATTTCACGGGTACAGCTTTCCTGTCATATAGAGAAGGTACCATCTCGTGGAAGATCTATTTCTCTGCCTCTTACAGTCTATCTGCCCCCAGTTCTGCAATATTTCCTGAATATTTCCTGTAAGGGCCACACTGTGGATGTATCATGTCTGTGTGTGTGTGTGTGTGGGGGGGTGTTGTTCTTTGCGTTTGGACCAGGTGCATATTTCTGTGATGTTCTCCATCTGCTGCAGGAAGGAATGTCTTCAAGAGGGGTGAGGGGTGAGGACTGCCCTTACCTAACTGTAGGAGCACCGCCCACTGCCAATTTCCTGCATAATTCTAGCTTCATTCTAAATGCGTATCCTTATGCTCACAAGTAAGGGAGAAATATCTTTCTAATGTAGGAAACCAAAGAGGCTAAAACTAGAGGGAGATCAGGCTCAAGGGTAGGATGACTCAGTATTGTAATGTTTTCGGTATTGTCTTCCCATGGTGCTCTTCAGAGTCAGTGCAACTGAATCAAAACCCCAGAAAAGTATTTTGTAATTATTAAGAAAATTATAAAGTTTACATGGAGAGGCAATAGACTCTGGATAATCCTACACTATTCAAAAGAATAAAGCTTGAGGACTAAACACAGTTAACCTCGAGGCTCTGAAGTTTTGGCAAAATACTAAAATAAATAAATACATACAAACATACATACATACATAATACATACATACATACATACATACATAAAATAACCAGTAGAATAAAACAGAGAATCTAGAAATCAGCCCATAAAAATGAAGTAAACTTATTATCAGCAAAGGAGCAAAAGAATGAAGATTATCATTTTACAGTGGAGGGTGCTGAAACTATCAGACATTCACATGCAAAAAAAAAAACGTATCTAGACATAAATTTACGCATCTCAGAAAATTTAATTCCAGTTAGATTCAAACCCAAAATAAACTATGAAAGTATAAAACTCTAACACATGGGGGGGGGGGAAGTGACCTTGCATATGTTGACAACAATTAAAAAACTTCTAAGTAGGAAGATAAATAAAAGACATATAACACAAATACAGAAATATGAAACTTGTAGCCAAATTATATAAAGAATTCTTACAGCTAATTTCAAATGAAAAAATTAAACAATAAAGAAAAGATCTGAATGGGGGCTTATCAGAGACAATGCACATGTTACGAATAAGATACGGGAAATACTCAATCTCTGTCAGGATAAAATTGCAAATTAAAAGAGACTTTTCTAACTAGTAGGGCAGTTACAATCCAAACCCTGATAATGCCAAGCGCTAGCAAGAAAGCCGGCTAACTAAAGCTCCCCCTTGATGCTAGTGGAAATGCGAACTTGTACGCACACTTTGAAAGACATTTTGAAAGTTTTGTATAAAACTAAAAATAGTCTTAGAATATGGCACATATTCCTTGTTACGTTTCCAAGTGAGTTGACATTTATGTTCATAGTAACTTTATTCATAACAACCAAACTGTGGAAGCAAAATGGTGCCCTTCAATAGGAGAACTGATAGAGTGAAATAATATTTAGTGGCAAGAATAAATGAGCTATCAATCAGGCCACCAAATGAGCCTTAAATGTATTTTCATAAGTGAAAATAAAATCTAGAAAAACATACTTTGATTTCAACTGAATAGATTTTTTTGAAAAGGCAAAATTACAGATGTAATAAAATGAGCAGTGAGTATCAGAGGTTGATCGGATATGAAATTCAATCAAGGAACAAGAAGAAATTTTTAAGGCAGTGAACTGTTCTGTATGGTGCTGTTAGCCCCCCAAACAAAGAACACACAAGCAGTAAGCGCATGTTATAATACATTATCTAAACTCAGAAGTGAACACAAAGAGTGAAGCTAGTGTGAATTCTGGATTTTAGTTAACAAATATCAATATTGGTTCATCGACCTAACATTTGTATGTTATGATGTAAGATGTTAGCAATAGGAAAAATTGTGAGCAGGATAGGAAAACTACTTTCTGCTAAATTTTTCTATATAATGTCTCTTTTCATCAGTGTATTAAACTTGTGGGGTTTTTTAACTTTCATTAACATGTATTAATTATGTTATTAATAGTTTTCTCTGTGATAGTTCAACACAGTTATACAGCATACCAATCATCAAATCTAGCCTTTTACATGCTTTCGATTCCCATACTTCCCAACCTCAAATAATCAGTATTCTAAATTTGGGTCAGCTTTATTTAGCTTCTACATATGAAAAAGAACATATGGTTATGTCTTTCTGTGCCTTGCTTATTTTACTTAACATAGTATCCTCCTATCTTATCCATTTGCTGGAAATAACAAGATTTCTCAAATTTTTGCAAAGAAATGAAGGAAAGGGTACTCTCCTACATGGTTCTTATGAGGACCAGAATGAAAGTTCTTCAGTAAAACCACAAATAGATCACAACACAGCAATCCCACTTCTTGTTTTAATTACTATATATTATATTATATATCTAACCAAAAATGAATTTAGCACAACAGATACCTACATGTCCTATTTATTAAAATACTGTTTATAATAGCTAAAACATATAATCAGCTTAGGTACCAATCAATGGCTGAATAGATAAAGAAAATGTGCTACATAGCAGCTGGTAAGATGTCTCAGCAGATAGATAAAGAAAATGTGGTGTCTATATGCACTATAATGTAATTCAGTCACAAAGTCTACTGCTTAAAAAAACATTTATCTAGGAGTTCTCTAAGTTATTTGTCATCTTTAGGATCAGAGAAGACTGCTGTGGGTGGACAAGATGGGTGAATAAAGAGTGTAATATGATATACGTAAAGAAATAGAGAAGACCAAATTATGGAGAGTTTTAGAGGAAGGAGTTTTGATTTCATTCTGTATATCGTGGGATGCTTCTGGGGCAGTCTGAATTCAAATATTCTCTCCAACTTATCAGGAAGAGTAGATGAGATGTTTACAATGTCATTGATTGCATCAGTTAATACATTAACCTCAAGGGCACCAAAATGCACCCATGTTGCATTAAGGAATGGACACATATTCACTTCCCCTCATGTTATTTTAAGCCAGAGTTGAGTCCCAGTTGAATTCTCTTTCTTGCCTTTTGCCTTTTGTCTCTCTGTAGTTTACAGTTACTGGCCTTTTTGTAATCTGTCTGGTGTGTGTGTGTGTGTGTGTGTGTGTGTGTGTGTGTGTGTGTGCCTAATTTTTGTGAGTTTCATCTACTCCTGTGTGTATGTTGCTGTCTGTCCCCCACAAAGGGCTTTTCTCTGTACTTATTGAACAGCAGATAATATATGGTGTGGGAAAGGAATAAGGGACACTCTCAGAAATCTTTAAAGAGTTTTACAAGAGAAAAAAGTTTACCAATTCCAAAAGCACTCAGAAAAGCAAACAATACTGCAAAGAGTCATTATCAGCCTATATCCACACTGCTTGCTGCAAGGGTGCTTTCAGCCATCAAACCTGAGGATTTGCTTGCCCTTGTTAAGTCTGATATGCCTATTAAACTTCTAGGTCACTTGTACTGATCTCAGGAATGAAGCTACTAACATATAATTTAATGACAATGGGGAAGTATAGTGGGAATATGTTCTGGTACATTGTAAATACGTGGTGCCAAGCTACATGGCTAAACAGAGTAATGGATATAAGTTAAGATGAAAGAGCTAGGCTAGCAATGTCTGAACCATAGGTCAATCAGCATGAAATTAATATAAGCTTTTTTGGTGATTATTTGGGGCTAAGTGGCAGCGGAGCTGAGAGTGGGTCCAAACCTCTGAACTAGGCTAGAAAGTCAAGGCCAGAAACTTCTTATTACAGAGGAGAAGTAATAAACTGAGTTTTCAAGACATTAGATTCAAGATGGTTAAGAGAGCCGAAAGGAGTTGTTGAGTGTGCAGGTAGAGATCTCAGTCTGGAACTGATAAGAGAAAGTCAAGTATGTGAAAGTGTATTTTATGTCAGCTACAGTTAGTTGGAACTATGAGGTTGAAAGACATTGTTTCTTGGATCTCATATGCTATGTCCTCACTTTTCCATGCAGTACCAGGAAGTCACAAAGAAGAATAAGCGTGCTCTCCATGCTGACTCTTTCTGACTCTGGCCTGTATTTCAGGTTTGTCTTCTGTAAATGTTTCCACTGGATGCCACCCCCAACCTTAATATGGTGGCTAGAGATGGGAGCAAGGATCAGACATCATTGTTTCCAGTATTTTTATTTCTATAAATCTCTCTCTCTCTCTCTCTCTCTCTCTCTCTCTCTCTCTCTCTCTCTCTCTCTCTCTCTCTCTCTCACACACACACACACACACACACACACACATACACACACACACATACGCACACACGCATGCACGCACACACAAAGAGAGAGAGAGAGAGAGAGAGAGAGAGAGAGAGAGAGAGAGAGAGAGTCTCAGAGCTTTTAAATAAATCAAAAGGCTTGGAAAGGGCCTATAATCCATGTAGTTAACATTTCTTTGTACCAGATCCACAGTCATATGAAGCTTTACAGTCTATCGGTATCACATAGTACAGTAGTATTGGATTTTGGGAGGATAGAACATGCTGGAAAATTCCAAAAATATACTTTGCCACAAGCATCTGACTCCTGGTGGGGATCTCTTTTCCATTCTATACATGTGCCTACATCCATCTGTCTAAATAGAAATTAGTTTAATTTTATCTCTACATTGATAGAGAATTTCATATTTTAAGAACTCTTTCATCCTTGAAACATTTTTCTCCTTTTTGTTTCTTGAGGAAGGAGAAATTTCTAAGGTAAAATTTCTCTAGGAATGAAATACTTAGTAGAGAGATAAAACCTAATTTTATAAATGCACTCATTAGTTTATGAGAATATTGACCTGGGAAGGTATCTGAGATTTGTGAAGAGGTATTTATGCTCTATTCATTGCCTCAGTATATTTTTAAGAACAAATTTTGAAATTATTTTTAATCTGAGTATCATGTGAATAAAGTATCACTTTGCCCAATTGTTACTTGTTTGTGTTAGTAGGTTTTAAGCAAGTATAAACTGTGCACTATATGTTTTCAAAGATTTGTTTTCTTTCCAGAGTACTAGAAAGAAAGTATGCTTCAGAAAATAAAGATAATTGTTATTTTATCTCTAGAAATGAACACTCAAACATTTTTGTCTCTAGACACCTTTATATTCCCAAAAATCACCTGTCACTAGGATCTATCCATTTTTGTTTATTAATAAGAAGATGGGTGTATGATGATATCTAAGATGCAAATGTATTATTTTATATATATATATATATCATGAATCTGAGAAAATTATGTAAATAATTTGAGAAAGAGAAAATTATGTAAAGCACATGCTCCATTGTTTGTTAAATGGTGGCACCATGAGAGGAAGAGTGTGAGAGAGAGAATAAATAAAAGTGTGCAAAATCCGAGAATAGTTATGACAGTCTGCTCTTCAAAGACTTCCTTGTGTCTCAAGGACTGGCAGTCTTTCCCAGGAAACAGCTCTTTGAAAATTGTTCTTTTCAATCTCAGTTCCCACAGTGACATGGTATGGCACTGGTTAAAGTCATCTTTAACGTCCTTGCTCTGATTCTCTGCAATCTCAGACTCCAATGTCTGTCCATTTAAGCTTACAAATTCTTTTACACATTCATTGAATCATATTTTTGGCAGGTCATGTTTCATTTAGAAATCGACCCTAAAAGCTCCCTAATTTCAAAGGGTGTCATGGAAGCCGAGGGTGACAGGGAACTTGCCGCTATGCTCTGAAGTATACGATCCCGTGTCATTTTCAGTAGAGGACCTTCATTATTCATCCATTTCATAACATTGTATTTCACAATAGACTTAATTTTCTGAAAGAGTCACTCAAGTGCTTGAAGTAATTTAAAAAGATAAGAGTGCTCAACATGGAGAGAACTATCTTCAAACCAAATATCTCATGGAGGTCTAGTACTCTGAATATAGAAAGAAGTATAGACTCAGTCTTTAAAAGCTGAGTGCATAGCTGAAGACAGAAAAGATTTCAGTAGCTGGTTCTCAAAAGACATGCAAATTTCAATGACATAAGAAGATGCGTAATATCCTTAGTCATGAAGGAACTTTATATAAAAATCTCTGCATGACTGTTAGTCATGATGAACTCATTAGGGTATATATGGTAGCTTTAGAAAATACTTTTTTAAAAGTATCTTTTTAAAAAGATAATAACAAGCCCAAGGTTATTTTAAAAACTTGGAATTATCACTTTCCACTTGCCCCTCAAATTATGCGTATCGTTATAGGGTTTAACTCCATTCCACATACAACAGAACTGAAAAATTTGGGTCACACAAAATAACTGCATCCAAATGTTCCCAGGGATGTTAATTCAAAATATCCCCCATGTGGTGTTATTCATATGAAATACCTGGACTAGACAAATCCCTATAGACAGGCATTAGACCCTTGGTTACCAGAGGAAGGTAAGAGAGGAGAAGGGCAAATGACGTGTGTGATAAAATGGAAAGTTCTGGAATTACATAGTATGGTGATGGCACAACACTGTGAGTATAATAAAAACACATTAAGGATAGTAAACATTATCTGATATAAGTTCCATGGAAACAGCGCAAAAACGAGAAGGGAAGTACGTACATCCTACAGAAATCATTGCTAGAGCAGGGTGTTGTGCATAAGACAAAAGAGTGAAAAATTCTTACTGTAGATTTTTGTTGAGAAGGAATGTGTGGTGAATCCTTATTTCCCCTCTGAGTGAGCCTTGGGTCACTGCTCTTGGGGACAGTGGCTCACGTACTCTGAGTTTGAGAATGCAATCACTCGAGCTGACTGAACACAATTCTGTTAGAGCACACAAAAACCCACAAAACATGCGTATGGGCCAGCTGGAGACAGACTTGGGTTTAGGAAGAAATTTTCATTTATCATGTTAAAGATTTAGGTAGAATGAAAGTGACAGAGAAAAATCAAACAAAGTTCTGAAGAAAACTACCACGCCATGCAAAAAGCTCATCAAACTCATATATGGATAAATACATAGAATGCCCTTTCTTTGGTAATCTGTAGGTTAAGGTGGGAAACCCAATTAAGATAGAACTTAACCACATTCATCTCTAAAACAACACAAAGACAGGGAATCATGGTAAAATGGACCATGCTGATATGTTTTTAATGGCCCTATGCTAAGCTCATCACTAAGACTCGCTCTACAATGAAAAAGTCTTGGGAGGAAATGTATGGTGAAGTTTTGCTTGGACTCACTCTCAGCTCTGTTTCTGAAGGAAGTCTAATGAACAGGCAGCTAGTGAGAAACTCAGGCCTCAGGGTTGGACCAGAAGTAAATGAAAAACTGTCAAAATACAGAGAAACTTTCAGGAAAGACTATTAAGGTGACTCTGCATACCCAGCCTGCTGTGTCTGGAATGGGAGTGTCCACTTCTTTGGATCATTTAAGATGGAGCTGATTGCAGCATAAATTTTCCTGGATTTTCAACTCATGGCTCGGGCAGTCCTATACAGAAATGAAAAAAGGAAGTTCCCAGTCAACTTGATAAGTATGAACGAAACTCTACAAGTTCTGAGAGATGCATGATGCTGTTGACATTGCGTGGACTGGCTGTGCTGAAGTTCCCATTGAGTGCTAAAGCAATAAAACTCCAAAGCAACCAGACAGGACTCAGATGTTTGAACAAAATCAATGTGTCTTGTAATCTATATGAATTTATATAATCTAAAGAGTTACATATTTTACCTCACACCCACAAAGAGGAAGGGAAAGCCCTTTCTTAATGATTTTTTTTCCTCTCTGTAATTGTACTAAAAAGAGTCTGTATACCCTTGATCTGTTCTCACGACTTGAGAGCAGACCCATATAGCTGCTATTGCTTGTGAAGGCTTCTGAAGCCTGGGAACATCATAGAGAGAGAGTACTTATTGCCCCAGCGTGTATTGTTTGTATCTCAAACACAGCTAGTAATTATCCCAGTCTGCAGAGTTACCTTAAAGTTAGTGTGGGTTTGTGTGGATGGGTACTAAAACAAGGCGGCAGGGATAATCTGGAGAAAGTGGCTCAGTCAGGGGAGTGACTGAGGAGGTAGGAAGTTTGCTTGCCACTTGCCTAGTTTCTGAACTGTGATATCCCACAGGCTGGCTCACAATCTCTTGTCTGAATTCACAGAATTCAGATGTATTTCAAAATACAAGTATTTGGGTCTTGAGGAAAGTAGCCCATGGCAGAGGTGTTCTATCCACTGTGATACACTGATAGCCTTAGGTTTAGAACCAGCATCTCAGAATCAAGCAGGCTTAATCCTATGAACATTGCACTGAAAATGAGAAAGAAACTAAAAATAGGTTCTGATCAGTACAGGTGAAGTCATTGCCCTCAAAGAGATTCTGGAAAAGCTTTTGGAATATATACAGATATAAAGATAGGTAGACAGACAGACAGATGATAGATAGATAGATAGATAGATAGATAGATAGATAGATAGATAGATAGATAGATAGTTGATAGATATAGATCATAGACAGATAGATGAGAGAGAGAGAGAGAGAGAGAGAGAGAGAGTACATGTCGCTTGCAGTTCAGTTATTCAGTTTAAGATAATACCTTTTCAACTTGCTTAAAAGAAAATCCCATCCTGGATTATTGCTGGCAACTCCTCTGCCACCACCCCCTGGTGGGTCCTCCACCCCCTGCTTCCTTTGGACCTTTCACAACAGAAATTGAACAAAAGACATGAGTACCAAACAGAAGGTCACCAGTTAACAGTGGACTTTATAAGATGTGGCCTTGACATCCAGATAGACAGATCCTTGTTAGGATTACTCCCAAGAGAGTTTTATAATTACTGGTGGGTTTTGGTGAATCATAGAGAATACGTGGGTATCCCAAGTGATTATGTTAGATAATCTTTCCCCTTATAATTTGCCTTTGCCTAAATTATATGCATCCGCTGTCTCCACACCTTAGGTAATCTGATGTAAACACTGATGATGAACCCCAGAGAACTGAAAAAGCTGTTTTATCTCTACCCTCTGTCCTTCTGCTTTCCTCCCTCCCCCAACCCTCTCATCCAATTCCAAGTTAAATATTAAAAATGTGAAGAGTAAGAAGACAGCACACATAGCAAATATTGTCAAATGAAATAAATCCAGAATTTTGGCTCTGTACACAGGCTTTATTTTGACCTATTTTTCTTAGTTCCCCTTGCTACAGGATGGGGGGAATAGAGGGCTGGTTTTCAGCTTAAGGGTTGAAGGCTGTGTCTTATTAGTGCATCCATCAGAAACATGTAAGCCACATTTATCATTTCAACCTTAAAGTAAAATAGAAAGGTGATACTATTCTAATGGTGTATTTTAATTAGTACAGACAAAACATTACCACCCTAATTAATATACAATTAATAAATTAATTACTATAATTACTATAGAATTAATTTACAATTACTAAAATATTACTATTTTACCTTCATCTATATTTTCATACAAAGTCTTCAGCATCCTAAATGTAGGTACCTTTCAAGGTTTATATGATACACATAGATATTGGCTATTGTATTGAGCATTGTAGAAAATGTAGACACGTAGAACCCTGAGAGGGACCAATTCCTCAGGAGTTTGTTTTTTGAGAAAGGATTGGTCCCCATTTCTACATCCCCCTTGTACTGACTCCGCTATCTATTATATCAATAGTTAAAAATATAAAGAGCATTAGCTGATGATCTTAAGTTCTTTTACTACATCCAGTCACTAAAGCTTACTGAGTCCACACTAAGAAAGGTGCTTGTCCCTTGGCTCCTAGGAGTTTGAACTTTAATCTAAAATTGAGGAAACAATACAATCAGAAAGATAAACTCCATGTTTCTGTAAAGACGCGTTGAGCTCCAGATATTCTGTTGACATTAACCCTCAAATTCTGCTGTACAGGTTTAAACTCATCTAAGCGAAGTGCGTCGAATAAATACAGGTGACAGAAAGTGAAGAGTGAAATGGCTCTAATATGCAGTTCAAGCTTACTTAGAAATCTAGATTTCTTCCGATTGGAACTAGCACTTTTAGATTTTTTTTATATAGTACTGTTTATTTAAGAAACCAACTTCATGTAGAATTTTCACTAGTATTAATGTTCCCATTAATAGCAGGATTACACACTAGTAATAGGACATATATCAGGCATACACTGACACCATGCTTACTATTCAACAATCGTCATGTGGTATCATTCTATTTTATTTCAAGTTTAAGAAACTGAGAGGAAAAAAAAGCAGAGAAGTTTGCCCAAGATCACACAGATAGGAGACAATGGATCAGAACTCATATTCGTGTTTCTTAAATTAATTATAAAGTTATTATCATTTGTTATATATTTATACATAATAAATATATATAACATATAACCTACAGGTTTATAATCTATGTTGACAGATAAATGTAGACTCTAATCCACAAAACATACGATATTTTTCCTGAGTCCAGCCTACTTTTTTATATAACAAAATGACTTGTAAATGCATTCATTTCCCCTCAGATATGATTATTTCATTGTCCCTTACAGATGAACACAATTCGGTTGTATGTATTTAAATTTTTGAAAACTTGTACAAGTGTGAGTTTGATAGGGTTATTACTGTGCAAAATAAAAGATTATTTCTTAACCTGTTAATCATTGAACTTCAGAGTCTATTTCTCATCAGGCTGTGTCTAGGTGTGGGCAGTACCCTTATTCAGCTTGGAGCTCACAGATTCTGAGCACTGGTTTGTTCGCTCTGCAGGCTGAAGCCTCTTTTTTCTTCCTATTTTCATACCACACTACCCTTTTAACTGGTCATTCTCTCCCCCTCCCTCCCTTCCTCTATGTGTATGTGTGTCTTTCATCCTGTCTTTCATCCTGTTCTTCTTGAACAGTAGAAAACAGAGGTAGGGAATTAGATTTGAGCTTCAGTCAAAGCCTTGAGAAAGAGGAAAGATTGCAGAGGACATCCTCAAAATACCGAAGATAATGGCTATAGACACGCGACTCACTCTGTGGTGGATGATTTGGTTATATTACATATGACAATGCCTAACGGTGGCCCCTTGGAGCCCTGGAATAACTGTTTAACCTTGGCCTCTTCTCTCCCTTATCCCCAAAGAGACCAGAACCAAGTGATAGGAATTAAGGCTGCCCATTGCAAAAGCTGTAAAGTTGGCATCAATACTGCCATTCATCTGCCTCTCTCTTGGGTCAAGCGGGCACAGTGACAGTACAGATTAGGAAACAAAAGTATGGAACTTAAGGGCAAGAGGCCAAAGCAAAGTCCAAGTAAACAAACTATAAGGTCACTGCTAATGAGCAGAGAACTGGCTTCTCAATAACATTCTCCTGGTCTGTGAGGAACTTAATAAAATTAGACAGTGCATCAGTGACTGGGACAAGAGCAACGCTGCATAAGGATGATACAATTATCCCAGTTCACACAAATTACTTGTGCACATTATTATAAATTAATGCAAGCTACGGGGATGGGATTAACTCCTTCCTCATCTCAGAACACAAACCTTCATTTTCCTCCTGGGGGCTGGAAGAAGTCAGTGATTGATCTATTTTTCTTTATTAGATCATCATGCAGAAATTAAATGAGGTGCCTTATGAGAATTACAATTTAAAAATCGACATCCTGTTGAAGTAGAGGAAGTATGGACATGCTTAGTTTGCATAACATTTCAGCTAATTTGTGCCATTCTGAGTTTGTTTAATTTAAATTGTAGGAGTTATACATGAATATACATTATACTAAGGGCCCAGGCCAAGCTATTTTTCATATTGTTTTTTTCAGAAGTTTAAGCATAAATCTGTTCAATCTAATCCCTAAAATCTGTATTATATGCCAAAGAAAACAAAAGTCTCTTCAATATCAAATACAGCCATTAACTGAGTACTTTGAAGGGATCCTAAAACAGTAGTGTTTGCCTAGCATGATAAGCATCTTGACAGCATTATCAGGATGTATTGAAAACAAAACAAAATAAGGGGGCGTGACTCAGACTGCTAGCTTTGTGAATCTGTGAACGTTCCTAGACTTTATGCACCAGTAGGCACTGGCACATCTCTGAGAAGAGATATTAACCCAAAGTTGGTGCTCACCCCAAAAGCCCAGCCAGCCTGACCACAATGAGAAATTTCATTACAATAGAGGCCAAACTAGGGTGTGACATGACACTAAACATTAACATATGCAAATCATCCCATAACATGTGCTGAATGTTCTATAGTTTATCTTAAAAGCCAGTTCCTTATGTAGTAAGTGGCTCCTGTTATCTTTTAAAATGTCACCATAATCAACCCAATATATTCTGAGCCCCTGTCATCTAAGATTTAAGTAATTTTTTCTTTTTGTCTTAGTCTATCAAAACTGTTCTCCATGCCAAACTGGTCACCCCTTATGCATTCTTAGGGTAATGCAACACTTCAGTACATAACACAGAGTTACCTGTAATTGCCTGCAGTAGCTAGCTCAAGCTCCTTAGTCTAGCTTTATGGCCAGGCTTTTTTTCCTTTACTAATTCTCTTCCTTCCCCTGGATTTTTTTTAACTGGATTATAGCATGTAACACAGGAAAAAAATATAAGCTTCTTGAATGTAAAGATTATGAATGGTCACTAGCCAAACAACCGGATAACACTCAGCTTGAGAGAAAAGTTTACTCATTTCTAGGTACCGTTCTTCATTCTAATGGAAACCCTAACCCAATTTCCAAAAGAATAAATTAATTAAGTCAATATTAACATATATTAAGATTCTCCAACATGCAGAACTTGGGTGAAGGCTCTGGGTTGTAGGACCCAAGGATTCCTCAGAGCCTCCAAATCTGACCGCCTAAGACAGCAATTCTCATCAAGCCTGTACAGTGGGGGTATCCATGTGCCCTTAGATAGCATTAAAGTAATCAAAATTTACCCAAGAACTACCAGTTGGAGGAATCAGAAGAGCAATGGATGAGTGCTGAGCAGGAGGTGGCTGGCAATGGGTCTAGGATGATGTGAAGGTAACTACATTCAGCTTCACCTCCTTCTGAATTTCCCTAGTTCAACTTCTTAGTCATCTCCCAGCTTCCTACTCAGTGACATTTAAGAAAGGACTCAAAAGAGGTGCCTTCAACTTGTAGAGTTCCCAGCTTCTACCTAGGACCCCTTGCCTTCCAATTAAAGGGGACACAGTAATGGGATGGTCACTGATGCCATCTGTCCTAAAGAGTACCCTCCCTCCTCAACAGGGACAGACAAGAAACTAATTTTTTAAAATACATGTTTCTTTTTAATAATGATTAGATGTATGCTAGTACTTAGTGTGTTGTTATAAAGTTAGAATTTTACCAAGCTCTTATATATAAGGTAATTCAAAAATAGTAGATAAACTACTGTTGGAAAATCAGGGCAGATTACTCAGAGTTCCAATCCCACTCAGAAATACTATACTTCAGGTTTTACATATTAATCATCAGGTGGTGTCAACACAATGGATCCAACCTTTGCAATACTGCTGTAGTGATCATATTGGGAAGGTATTGTGTGCACCTTTGGTTTATCATTTCTCTAATCTCTGCAGATGGATGCTTTCTACTGCAGAAACATATCACCCTGCCTTCTGGTAACATTAGCAAGAAGCTCTAACTCTGCTTACTCAAGGGAACCCCTTGCCTGAGCTAAAACAAGAGATACCAGCACAGCGTGCCTGGATTATTGCCGCCCCATCTGTTAATATTTATGTAAACAAAGAAACCACCTTACTAGAGATGCAGCTCAGTACTACGGTACTTATTTAGACAGTATGAGCTGGACTTAGGTTCCATCATCAGCAAGGGCAGTGAGAGTACAGGGTCACCTCAAGAACCTCTGGGGTTAAAATATGGAAGGTAACACCTGCCTACATACCCTACAGGATGTTTTATTAATTTGGTGACCTATTTTGAGAATGCATTGCATACATGAAGTATTTGTTGCTGGAGACTGTGGGAAGCATTGGAACCAGCATCTTTAGTTAACAAGGGCATATCTCACACAGCACCCAGACACAGGTGAAGGCTCTAGTATGGGTGGCTGATACACTGTCTCAGAAAAGGACTAAAATAAGCTTCAAGAAAGCAGGATTCTATGGTCTTCAGATGATGTCAGGCATCTGAAGTCTCTGGTAAATCCTCCTTGTCCATCTCAGTCTCCTCTCTCTCTCTCTCTCTCTCTCTCTCTCTCTCTCTCTCTCTTCTTCTTCTTCTTCTTCTTTTTCTTCTCTCTCTCTCTTTCCTTTATTAGCACCTTGTTATTGGCTTCCTTCCAAAGCAGGGGTCCATTGTCCATCCGCATGGAGTTCCAGTTCTTAGCAACAACTGTATTTGGGAGGGAAATGAGGGGACCGAGGAAATACAAGGAGCTCCATTCACTCTTCATTTTTTTCCCTCAAGAATGTACAGAAGAAGGCTCTTTTCTGAGAAATGTTTTAAAACATTCCTTTTCAAATCTGATATACCATTTTCTAAACATATTTCAGAAGTATAGATTGTCATTTCTGATTAGAAGGACCAGACAGAATTTTTCAGAAAATGTGACCTTTAATATAAATGACAATGACAGACTGAGTTAGACCAAGCAGAGGGAGCCAAAGCATTTCATGGGAAGACCAAAGTCAAAAGTGACAGGAACTAAGACATCAGTAGACTTCAAGAGAGAGTTGCCACCAGTGATAACGGCAGAAAGACCAGGCCCTGGATGCCAGAATCCATGTTTCTCCAAGACACCAACAGGCCTCACAGCATACATGCCTCCCTTTGTCCCCAACATCGTCACAGTCTACTGTCACCCAGAAACTCATTGCCATGATTCTGTGTATATCTGATCTGAACTCTAAAATTTCTGGACATCCCATTGTCTCGCTAGAACATTCTCCTTATCTCCATTCTGGAACACAATGGCTTTCTGAAGATATTTCTCTTTAGAGTCTAAAGTTTAGACCATCAGAACTTATTCTTTTCTCCACAGTTCTGAATATCAGAAGCCCAAAGAGAAAGTACCTTTGTGTCCATCTTGCCTTCAATCAACGGTTGCTCTCTTTCTTCAGAAGCATCATCCTTTGAAGTACATCTGGCATGGGTGATACATCGTCATCCTCATTACTACTCTTCCTCCTTCACTCTTCATCATTTAGTGAGAACCTTAGTTCCTTCTTCTCAGGCTTTGTCTCATCCCAATTTAGTTAGCCCTCTGTAACCTCAGTAATCCTGGGGAGACAGTTTCTCAGACCAGCAAGACAGATCAGCTGGTAAAGCCTGGCCACCTAAACCTTCACACACATGCCATGGTTGGTACACACACACACACACACACACACACACACACACACACACACACTAAAGTATTTATGTAGTGTGTATTGTAAAATACAATTTCAATTTCCTGACATCTCAATTTATTGAGCATTTAAGTAATACTTATGTCAAATAATTTATTTCCATCTACTCTAGTTATTTAGTTTAATGGTTGCATTGTCCTAGATCAATACAGTACCTCTAACATCCCAGCTGCCAATGTCAAACCTGTGTCTTTCTGGTTTCCAAGATCACCTATCTTTGCTATAAATATCCTTCAGCCTCATCCTGGACTCCACTTCAGTAATCTTCCCAATAGCTCACTATTCACAATTTCTTGAGAGAGTATTGGTTCTTGCTCATATTTCAATCTGTATCCCATTATTCTAATTTATGCTGGGTAAATACAATGACTTCTTTTATCTACTTCATCGTCACAAATTAATAGCCATCTTTCCCTTTCCTTACTGAAGGGGCCAGAATGTGACTCCATCTTAGGCTCAGAGCAGCTCCATTATAAATAGTGACCTAAACCTGAATCCAGGAAGCCCCTCAGCCAAGTTTAACTAATTAGCTAAACAGTTTTGAACCTGGCCTTATAAGGCTAGGGGACCCAACCTTATAGAATATGGCAGTTACTAACCATACATGACTAAAAAGTCCACAATGGTAAGACTGTTACTATCACCTTGCCATCAGTGTGTACTCCATGTAACTGCTCCTTGACTGCCCAGCTAAAACAGAGATTAGCTCACCATGCTTAGAATCCCCCATGTTTACTTTAAAAGGGGTTTCATGCCCTTGTCCCAGGCCATCATCGCCATGTTTTATGGATGATCAACCCCTGCATGCTGGATCAGCGGTTCTTGGACCCTTACATTACCTGAGAACACCTTTAGAAAGTTGCCATTTTTGTTTAATTCCAAAGTCTTGACTTGAGGCTTCAGAAAGCTCTAAACAGCTTATCACTATTCTTCTGGTTTTCAGTGTCCAGCTATTCTGTTGGACCAGTCTTCACCTCTCTTTCAGATCAGTCTTGACGGACAGTTTACTCTAGGATCTGCCTCTCTACATTTTCCAAGTTAGCACACACCAACACAGACCTTCTCCAACATTTTATCTGTACATGTTACCCATTTCCCTTCTCATCCAACTTGATACTGTCTTTTCTGATAAAAATGTGTGTGTGTGTGTGTTTTTTTTCTTCACCATGTACTCTAAGTTGTCAGATTCAATGGTCAAGTTATCTGGTTCACAATGGTGACAGGCTAAGTAACAATCCACACAGACATTCACATCATACTCTTTGGACCAGGGAACATGTTGTTACCTTCTGTGGCCACCTTACAAATAGGTCCATTTTAGGCACTTCACATTTGCTGGCTCCTCCGCCTCAAGGTAATGGATATGCTATACGTCAGAATCCTTAGAGAGGAAACTTCTGGTGCCTTTTATTCTCTGTCACTGTTCCTATTGATTTTGGGAGCATTTCCCAGCTTCTATTTTTGAGCCAATTTATTTTTTAATCATGCTATTTCGCCCCTTATTCACTGGACTGAAATTTCTGTAAGACTTGAGAATATATAACTCTCTCTTAATGTGGTGATTTGAATGAGAAAAGCTTCCAGAAGAGGTTCGGATATTTGAATGCTTGGTTCCCCAGTGGTGGTACTGTTTGGGAAGGATGAGTATATGTGGCCTTCTTGGAGGATGTGTGTCTCTGGAGGTGAGCTTTGAGGCTTTAGAATTCCATGGCATTTCTAGCGAAAGCTCTTTCTGCCGTCTGTAAGATGTAAGCTCACAGGTACAACTGCAGTGTCAGGTCTGCCTGGCTGCTGTATGCTCCCCGGCATGGTCATGACTAATGCTCTGAAACTGTAAACTCCAAATAAATGCCTTCTTCTATAAGCTGCTTTGGTGATGGTGTTCTGTCCCAGCAGCTGGAAAGTAGCTAGGAGACCTATAAACATTGATTCCTCAGTCGACACAATTCAGAACACTCGACAAATAGTTACCAAGAGTTTGTATATGACAGTGGGGAGGCAGGTGAGTGGTCCTTGGCATGTGTTACCAGAGGCACAAAGGTTAACACTGAGAGTTGAACACGGGGAGCACCTACTACTATTGTCAGACTTTGTAGACAGTGTCAAATATTGTGAGCAAAAATAAATAAATAAATAAATAAAAATCCTCAAAATCATTTGGATCCCTTTTATAAGCAAATATCCCTAACTACAGTACACAAGATGGGTTGAGTTAGAAAGAAATTGTAGTCAAAGATAATGGAGATATAAAATTAGCAGATAAGCACACATTTTTAGAAAGAAAAGGACAATATATAATCACAACTATACAATAATTATTTTCTTTGATAAGATTTAATATTTGACTTGGTTTGACAGTTTAATCTCATGTCTGCCATGTTCAAATTACTGTTTGAATGGATGTCTTAGTTTATTTCAGAATATAGTAGTAACAAGCTGCAAAACATTTATAGTTTGTGGTTTAGGGGCTATCGGGCTGAAAGAATCTTTCTACACTAATTGGAAAAAGATTCCCATATTCATTCAGCTATTTTTAGGCATGCACATCCCTCCCACTCTTTCCACATCAGATTGCATTAAACTGAGAGAGCAAGTTCTCTTCCTCGGGCATGTGCGAGCCAGCCCTGGGGCTCTGAGTCCCAGGTCCTCCCAACTATGCCAACTGAAATAGTGCATGGAAAATGTGATTAAAGTCACCACGGCTCTTGAAAATTTCTAAAACAGCCACGTTTGTAAATGTGCTTCATAACAAACAAAAGTTAATTCTTCCCAAAGTCCCTAGAAAAAAGCCGGGCTAGCTCTGCTCGGAACACCAGGAGAGATGAGCAATGGAGCAGGTCAAGGAAGGCTTCAAAGGCCTGAAGTGAGTTCATGCCAAGAGGTCCGTCCACCTCTAGCAGACTGTTAAATGAACATTTTGTTCAGAAGCTGTTTTATAATCCAAAAGTTTTCAGCAAAGTAAACACTGGATGAGGAGATCCTGTGGTAAAAACAGGGTCTGGTGGCTGCTAAAAACATCTACCTCAGCTACTGTTTCCTGGGCTCTTCAGGGACCCACCTCCTCGGATCTCACCTATTGGATCATCTCTGGCAGAGCAGAACCCAGAAAAATAGAGAGAACACAGAGAAGGAGCAAACCAAGCTACTGCGAAAGGCAGTGGAATAAATTTGTTTCCACTTCAATTATTGGGACACAGCATTGTATTAATTCCTAGGTAGTATGACATCTAGCATTAAGAAAGGAAATAAATTTCAGTAAAGAGACTTTCACAGACGAATGCCAACAGACATTACCAATGTGATATTATGCTACTATAAAAATGCATTAAGGATGTCCCACTGGCATGTAACCAAAGCTTCTGGAATGTGACTATGGACTGGGAGGTACTGGATTGCAGTGTGATCTGGGGATGAGCCCCTAGTTGGGCGCCGGGACATTTGTGCTCTGCCCTGACTAACTCTCCACTTTTGGCCTGGGAGATGCACTTGATCTTTTAAACTTCTTAAAATGACCAAGCCCTTGCATTTGGTTCAAGGAGAGGCTGTTTTCCTGAGACCAGTGAAGACAGGCATGCTGGAGTGGAATGGAGGGCCTGCCTCTAGCTTGGGCTGCCCTATTGATGTCACGTTCATCCATGGAGAGGAAGAAGCAGTTTCTCCTACAAAGAGAAGGCTTAGTGGGGGCTGTCTTTGGCAAGCATAGGAGGGGTGAGGAAATGCTGATAAAGCCACAGTGATATTTACGAGCAGGGACAGATAGTGAGCTGAACAATGGGTCCTCAGGGTTGCTGCATTTCCCACCCTGCAGTGAGGAAATGAAAACCCTGAACAGGGGAAATGCAAGAGAGAGATTCAGGAAAAGTACCTGTGTGCAAAGATCTTAAAGAAACATGGCAAATTACATTACCTTTATGAAAATTCATGAAGCAGAGAGTAGCATATGATAGAGTTTGAAAGTTGGGCATGGTGGTGCCCATGTAATCTGGGAGGCAGAGGCAGGGATGGGAGGATTGAGTTCAAGGCCTACTTGAGATCTATAGAAAGACTGTTTCAATAAACAAAGCCCAGAGAAATTCCATAGTAAAGATTCAGGCTGACCAGTGGAAGTTACCACTATCAGAAACTGAATGAGTAAAGAAACTCTTTTAAAAGATAGACTTATTAAGGAGATTATATGTGTATATATTTGTATACAGTAATGAGGTATACTGAACGCAGTAGCTAAAATATTGTGTGTATATATATATATATATATATATATATATATATATATATATATATATATATATATATGTTCCCTAACAAGGCATGCAATGCTCTCTTGTCACTGTCTGTCTCTTATAATACTAAGGCAAAGCACCTGGGCTTCCTCTTCCCCAGCCTGCGTCCCTGTAGGGCTGCAGGCCCCAGCCTGCTCTGCAAATCACCACCTCAAGGTCTCTGTGTGTGCCTGGATTGCCTCAGCCAGGCATAAATAATCCTCTTCTTTGACCAACTAATCACTTTATTTTCTAAGCTTTGAGTTAGTCAGAATCTCTCCAGAGAAGGCATCTGGGTGAGATGTTCTGTAACCCTGAGTAAAGTCGGTTATTAAGGAAAATAGCTCACTCATCTGCGATAATCTATTGTATAAATTACCTTCTTATATGTTAGTGCTTGCTGCAACTCCATAAAACTGATAATGTTATAGACAGAATTTGTAGATTAGAAGGTATAGGTCAGACATTCTAAGTGACTTGCTTAAGAGTAGCCAGTCAGGAAACAGCAGCCAGTCCAGTTGGTTTTACTCCTTAAAAATGAAAGGTCAGAAAATCCCAGGAACTGCTTTTAAACCAAATGAGATGGCTACTTCTCACCACCACCACCACCCCACCTCCTCCCCCCCTCAACACTATCCCCACTGGCCACTCAAATGGGTCTCTGACAGAGACCAGGATGCACACATTGTCCTGTCAGCTGTTGCTCATCACAGGTTTTGATGTGGTTGGATTTTTTAAGAACATTTTTTCTACCATAAATGCAAAATAAACAAAAAGCAACCACAGCCATGGTGTAAAGTCCCTACCCTACCAGGAGGGTTTTTCTTTTACATGTAAATATTCATAACAAAAGAAGCTTGAATGTATGAAACCAAGCCTCCCTTCCTTTCTTTCATGTTTCAAAATCATTTCTCCATTTTAAAAGTTGAAGAAAAAAAAAAAAACTAAAGGAAAGCCTGCCCGCCTGTCCTGCCCAGCTGTTATTGTGAACCCTGTGTCCTGTGCCCAGCACTGCTGAGGTTGGCTGCGTACCCTCCTGACTCCTGAGGAGGGCTGTGAAGGCTGATGCTGGCATGTGAGCCCCCTTCTTCGGCCACCACCGCATCACAGGAATAGCTGGGCCTGGACAATCAACCAGGCGTGTCTGACCCAAGGCCTAAGGGCCACATGGGATCCAGGGTAGCTATGAATGTGACTGGTCACAAAATTTTAAATTTGCTCAGTCCGTTATTCACAGTTCTCAGGTAGCAACTTTATAGATGACAATTATAACAATGTCAAAAAGTTAAACAGCCTGGATATGGAAATAGTGTGGGGAAATCGCTTGCACCATAATAATAAAGGTATTGGTGCTTTCTTCTCCCTTTCCACACTACCACTCATACCGAAACATGACCGATTTTTGGCGAGAAAAGGGTGATTCTGCTTCGTGATTTTAAAAGTTTCCATCCAAAACTGATTGACCCCTTTGCTTTGGGTAATTTGGCCCCAGAGTGGAAAAGAACTGTTCACATCATGGCCAGCACACAAGAGGAAAGAGAAAAGGCAAGAACCACCCCCCACCCTCTGTCCCTTCCTACAGTTGTGCTTCAAATGACCACAAGACTTTCCAGCAGGCCCGCATATCGTGTTCATTCCTCCTGCGATCTAGGCTCTGAGTCTGGGCCTCTAAGCCAGATTTAAACAGCACCCCAGAGGAATGAATATTTGAAAGGAGAATCCACTGCTTAACCTAAAGCCATACTTACTGCAGACAAATGAAATGTACCAGGTTAGAACTTTCAGGTCCGTGGCACCTTTAATGGACCATAGAACTCAAGGCCCAGGAGGTCTTCCTGGCATTTTTAACATTTCATCGTATGGAACAGTCTATTATTCTCGTTTCTAAACCAATTTGACCCTAGGAGAAAAACAATAATTCTACAGAAGGAAGTCTAATGTGGATGTCTGTTAAACAGACCAAAAAGCCATTTTTTATCATTTAATTTAGCTGAATAAATAGTGGACGTCAGTCCTACTTTCAAGTGTTGCTTCCAGACCTCTGTCCCCACTCTTTCTTAAGCTGCCACGGTCTTTTAAGATAAGTAAGGCCTTGCTTCTGCTTCCAGGTTTCTGTAGAAGACAGAACATATGTGATAAGCACATACGCTCATAGCCTGTCTGTATGCCACCAAGGGTGTCAAAACAACATAAGGTGCCAGGCAGAGGTAAATGAGGGCCTCATGCCTATGTCTATCTGCATGTGCTGTTTATCCTAACTCACCCCACCATGCTGGAGTGTTCCATCCAGAACAAAGATGCTCTGTGTTCCACAGGAAGCAGATGGTAGCGGGGAGTGGTGCGGACATCTGGCTTCTGCCTTCCCTGTTACTACATCTGCTCGGTCAAGTTAGCTTCAGAGTCTCTCTTTACTTAGACATGGGGGTATCATGTTCAAGGCTGATGCTCAATCCACCTATTTTGGTAATTTCTTCATTTGATGTGCAGGCATGAGGACCAGATACCCAGCCCTCCTCGCATAAATCAATATGATAATGTGTGTCTATAATCCTTTGCTGAGAGGCAAAGACAAGAGGATCCCTAGAGTTTATTGTCTAGACAGCCTAACCAATTAGCAAGCTCCAAGTTCAACAAATAGGGCAGAGGGTGGTCAAGGAAGAACTCCAACTCTGCCCTTTGAATTCCACAAGCAAGAACACACACAAATATAAAGCCCATTTTGCTTATCTGTACACACTACTTTATCGTACATGTTTATATCCATACGCTGATTTGTACTCAAGCTGTTAAATACACCAGAGTTTGGTAGCGTTTCAGTGAATTTTGCTATCTATAATATATATAAAAAAATTATCAACATAGAGTTCTAATCTGAGTCTATAGTTGAGCCAAATATTTTACTTATGAGAGACATTTGCAGTGTTAAAATTTTTGGATGATTTTTAAGAATAACTTCGAGGAAGTAAAAAAAAAAATGTTGACAGCTTTGGCTTTTTTTTTCTGCTTTTCTTCTCTCTTTCCATCTTATATTTACCACACCAAAACTGCCATCGAATGATTGTGGCCAGAAGAAAGTACTAGAAAAGCAGAGGCTAATGAGAGACAGTGGCTAATGATAGTCTCACAGGTATTAGGCTGTTGCCGAAGTGCAGGAGACAGTTAGCGGGAGGAAGAAGGGAGGGGCCAGAGTGATGATCCAAACACAGGGTTTAAATAGTGGGCCTGGGAAACTGGCCTGTTTCTGTGCTGAGAAACAGTGAAAGACGGAAAAAAACGGGAGGTTCAGGCCAATTCTTGGCTACGTTAGTCTTTATCCTGGAGACATGGATGCCCACAGAGTGAGCATCATTCAGCTTGGGTCTCCCTAGGCTGACATAAAAGAATATTGAACTTAATGGCTAGGCTTCCGTGAGCAATAGAGGATGGGGTAGTGGCAGAGGTTGGCCAGACACAGGCATGGGTCTGACATGCATTCCAGGGAACTAGCAGAGACTTCAAAGCCCAGATAAGAGAGGCTGCAATGTTGATTTTGTTCCTTGTTAACTTAACCAACTTCCTTCATCTCTGGGCCTTGGTTATTTTAAGCCTACAGCTTCATGGAGAGCGAAATGAATAGCAAATGAGAATTATTTGGTTAGGGGGAGAGCACATAATAAGATGCAGTCATAACCAAGCTCAACGGAAAGGTGCCCTTGTTTCCCATAACTACTCCTAAGGTGTGTTTTTAAAAGCAGGCCCTATTTGTCTGACAGTTTTGTGCTGCTGTCCCAGGAAACTCACAGCAATGTGAAATGACTTGGGGACGGCCAATGACAGAGGTAGGAGACTGGGTGGCCCAGAGTACAGTCACCTTAGCCCTTTACCAGCTCTCAGCCCTAGTACTGTCACCTCTGCCTAGCTGGGGGACCTCTGCGCTAACATCCCCTACCTCCTTCTTGTAAAGAGCTCCAGAAGACATGAAATATGGACATCTCTACTTGACCTACACAGAGCATTCAATCTCCTTCTGGCCCAGAGTTCTGTCTGTTTCAGCATTTTTCCCATTTACTTCAAAAGCAGTTGGTCTGTTTGATCAGATGCCAGACTAGGCCGTATCAATTTAAAATACAAAGAACCACTAAGAACAGGCCAGTGTGTGATGGTGTGGAATGGGGGTAGAAAAGGGAATAGAAACAGGATGGAAATAAAAGACGTCCAAGTTAAAATATTTTCCAAGACTTGCCATCTGGATCTTCCGTAAACGATCATTGCAAGAGGGTTTCTAGACATGGCGTCACCTCTGATGACATGAGTTGGGTTTGCCTCTTGAGATGAGGGAAAAAAAGCCACTCCAGCCAATGTGGAAAGCGTATGAGGTTAAAGAGTGAGGAGTCATGGGAACATGTGCCCTGGCCCTTAAGGGAGATGTGAAACTTTTCCTTTTCAAAAAGCGTCTCCAAGTCCCTTATCCACGGTAGATAAACTGGCTTCTAGATACACTAATATGTCATGAAACAGCTGTTAGAGCATGACAGACCTGGGCCTGCTTCTGCATCTGTTTAATTTCTGTGTCACCTTAGGCAGCTGCTTTACCTTCTGTAGACTGCAGCGCCAGCGGTGACTCTGAGACACAGAATGTAATATACGCCACGTTCTGGGGATGAGTGGTAATGGAAATTAAAAGTAGGCTATGGGAGTTGGTTGTGGATGAGTGGGGGGGGGAGAAAGAGAGAAAGAGAGACAGAGCTCCTTTGTCTTCCCTATCATGTAAGACTAAAATAAAAGATGCTTGTCAAGAATCTGCCAGCATCGGTCTTAGACTTTTCCATCCTCAGAAAAATGAGAAATAACTTCTTGTTGTTTATAAATCACTTAATTACTCAATTTATGGTACTTTGCTTTAGAAGCCTGTCTTAGTTAGGATTTCTATTTCTGTGAAGAGACACCATGACCATGGCAACTCTGATAAAAGAAAACATGTAATTGAGGTGGTAGCTCACAGGCTCAGAGGTTCAGTACATTATCGTCACGGTGGGGGGCATGTATGCAGACATGGTGCTGGGAAGATGGTTGAGAGGGTTACATCTCAGACCACAGGAAGTAGATTCCTGCCACACTGAGTGAAGGTAGAGCAAAAGAGACCTCAAAGCCCACCCCACAGTGATGCACTGCCTCCAAAAAGGCCACACCTACCTCAACAAAGCCACACCTTCTAATAATGCCACTCCCTTTGGGGACTATTTTCTTTCAAACCACCACGAATTCCAAAGATAGTAACTACAATCACCATCATTATCAGGTCCTATCAATTTGGTATCAAACTCACTATTTCCTTATAATGGGGAAAGGGTGCTCAGTGATTATTCCTGTATTTCTGACCTCCTGGCTTGTATTCTTTTTTTATTGTTTCCAATCCCATACCCTCACTTTCTATTCTTTGACCTCTTTTTCGTCTTTGACCTGGCCCCAGCTCAGCTTGATTTCTCCATTTGTCTTCATTCAAGCATTCCAGTCATTTTTCCAGATATAATCCTTCTGTCCTGATTGATGGGTAGCTCTCTAGATACTACCTCCTCCTTTTGGTCCTACCAACTTGTGAATACCCAGCAAAGCACAACTGAATTGGGCTCAGGGTCTCCAGAGGTCTCCACTGTAGTTACTGCTATATTGTTATTGCTAAGTATTTATTGCAATAGCTGCTAAGGACACCAACAAGAGACACCACCCTCTGAGGAAATAGAACTGGGGACACAGTACCACTCCTTTGAGTTGAAACTGAATGAAATATTTCTAGAAATACTTGGGAAATAAACTTAGAGAGTGTGAAGCCAGAGTAGTCAATACCTGCAGGGCGGTAGATTCTTCCTGTAGAGAGAGGAAGCACTGGCTGAATACACTGTTTAGATGTCATCTATTGGCCAGAGAGGGGCAGGAAGAACTGTGCTTCCATGGAGAGATCATTTTCTGCCCTCACTAACTATATACTTGAAGCAAATTACTCCTTATTCCCTATTTATTCTTTGTATTCCCAACAGGAGGGCTGTGACGCCCCCTTCAGAAAGCTGTGACATGTTCAGATGAGAGAATAGGGTGCTCTGATACTGATACTCTTAGACAGTGCATCCTCTCTCTCAACCTTTGTTAGGATTCTAGAATTTTCGCTTTCTCTTTAGAGCTGCGGAGAAGAAACCATCACCATTAGCTGAGACATGATGCCACTTAAATTATATGTCATTTCTGTCTACATTGTATGAATCTTGACATGGTAGCAGGAAAATAGGAAACTAGCTTATGAGTCTTTCAAAGCAAAACAAACAAAAGACATTGACCCCATAGAAAATTACAGAGAATAACTTAGTTTAGAAGTATTAACAATGTTATTCTATTATTATAGATGATGCATGTATAGTGGATTATATTGTTACATTATAAATAATTGTTCCGCCTACTGTTTAATAAAAGCGCCGATTGGCCAAAGGCAGACAGGAAGTATTAGCGGAGCTACCAGACTAAAAAAACTGTAGGAACAGGAAGAACAGGGCAGAAATGCCACAGAGTTGCCAGATAAGCCAGAAGATGCAGAGGACAGCTATGCTACTCTGAGAAAAGGTATCAAGCCACATGACTGAACAGGATAAGAATCACAGGTTAGATTAAGAGCAAGAGCTATCAAGTTATATGCCTGGGCCCCAAGTCAATCAGCATACAATTAATACAAGCATCTGTATGTTTCAGTGGGACTATGGGGCTGCGGGTCTGAAAGTCTGGGCTACCAGGCTAGGCTGGAAAGTCTGGCCAGAAACCTAATACAACAAGTGGCAGCCCAACGTGAGTGATATACACCCACATAAAGCCTGAGAAAGACTAAAAAGGGTCTAGTGTTACAATACGGTTTCTTGGCCCCAGGTACCCAGAGGTCCAGACCCACAGACATGCCGCCCCAGACCCCTTAGCCACCCGGAGTTGCTTTGGCCCTCAAAAATGATTCAGACACTTATATTAGCTTCATGTAGTTTGGTCTATGGCTCAGGCACATTGCTCTTTCATCTTAACTCAACCCATTTCCATTAATCTGCCTGCCATGTGGCCCGTGGCTCACCTGTGCTCCTTACATGTTTCTTCTTGGCTCGATCTGACTCTGACTCCGCCCTCCTTCTCCTAACTGTTCTGATTCCCCACCTACTTCTTCTATGGTGCCTGCCATGGCCAAAATAGTCTTTTATTTAAAGAATGATATGCACAGCATACAGAAAGACATTCCCACATCAGTCTAGAGCACAGAAACGAAGCCCAAAAGCAGATTCTTAATTGTTTCTCAAGTGGGCCATGGTAAAGAGACTGGGTGGTGTATTGGATTAAATTACAAAATGGTGTGTTTGCTGCACGCAACTTAAGCTGAACAAGGCCAGTTACTAAGCCTCAATGTAAGCTGGGAGCTGTGTATGGTGAATTTAAGGTTTCTGTTCATAAGGACAAAAAGGAACAGAGTCAAAGATGGCTTCTTAGTGGCATTGTTTTCTTGGATCAGTTCTGTTTGCTGGAGGCAAGCAGAGGGTTTGCTTTCTAAAGAGAGCCTTCCTGATTCAGCCTTAGTGGGAAAACACTTGTGAATCTTTCAAGAAGCCCTGCTGCCAAATACTTAAAGGGAGTTCATGAGCAGTGGATAGCAGTGCTTTACTTGGTGGTTAAATGGACCCTAAAATACCCCAGAGTGGTAATTGTGGGTTCTACCCGTACCTCTACTAAAAAGATAAATCCTATGATGCTAGACTAGGAGCTGGGTAGAGCCAGACAACCATCCTAGTGAATCCTTTAATCCTTAGCCACACCTTGGCATATTAAAGGTGTGGACAGAAACAGAAAGAAATTGAGGAAGCTGGTGTAGTCAGCCACCCTAGCCAAGCAAAGGTGTGGTCAGAAACAGAATAAGATAAGAAATAAGAGATATACAGTAAAAACAAATTCAAAAACTCTAAATAGTTTAGAGTGTGTTTATATATATATATATATATAAATTCATATATATATATTCATGTAGGCTTGAGAGAGTAAAGGAAAAGAGATAAAGTCCTTAAAAAAGAGAGAAAATAAATAATAAGCCACATAAAAAATGGAAAATACAAAAAGTGTCTGGATACTGTATGCTATTGTCTTGTCTTTAAGTTTTTTGATTACAAATGAAGTAGTAAAAGCTGCTAAAAAATACATTTGATTACAAATGCTGCTGGATAATCCAACCTGTATATTTTGTAGATGAGTTGACTTAAAATTGAAACCAAAAGATATGCTACTTTGGAGAAAAGGATTTCTTTTTATTTCCACAGAAAATGAGAGGCTGTGGATTTATTCCTGGTTAAAGAAAATAAGGTTTGATCAAGGAATATCCCCTGAAAAGTCTCCAATGGAAACGCATGGCCCAGATGATTCAGCATTTCAGAGCAGCTCTGTTGAAGTTTCCTGAGCTCTGTATCCAAAAACTACTTCAAGGAGACTGGCTGAGATGACCCAGCCTTACAGACTGCTGCACTAAAGACTTGTGCATAGTCCTAAATTTTTCTTTGGGTCCCCATGGGATTGTCAGTGCCCCCATTCAGCAGGAAGTAGCCTAGAGAATGATGCCCACATTCCCCAAAATGGATTATGGATGTTTGTCTTTGTTTACAGTGTTGGTTACAAGTTGCTATAGATAATAGTGAAGAAAATTATACAAAAGAAATTAGATTTGGGGTTTTTGTTTTAAAAAGAGAAAAGGGAAAATGTAGTGGAATGCTGCTCTGAGAAAACGTACCGAGCCACATGGCTGAACAGGAATCATGGCTGAATCTAATCATGGGTTAGATTAAGAGCAAGAGCTAGTAAGTTATATGCCTGGGTCCCAAGTCAATCACCGTACAATTAATATAAGTGTCTATGTGTTTAGTGGGTCTATGGGACTGTGTGTCTGCAGGTCTGGGCCATGAGGCTGGACAGGAAAGTCCAACCAGAAACCTAATACAACAGGCATGCCTATAATCTCAGCACTTGAGAGATAGAAGCAGAGGTCATCCTGAGTTCAAGACCAGCTTAGGCCATCTGAGATCTTTTCTCAAAAATAACCCTCATATATACATAGAGGTGTGTGTGTGTGTGTGTGTGTGTGTGTGTGTGTGTGTACCTACATCTGTGACTATATATTAAAACAACACATCACAACTTCAAGATTTTTGCACTTAAAATTACTTTTACACATATATGACCTGTAAAAGAGATCTGTCAAGTGGAAATTGGAAATTGTCGACATCCATTTTTGCTGTGTTATAAATAAGTTAACTGAGGTTCAGAGATTTGTTGTGAGTCATACTTAATGGATGGTTGCTCTAAAACTCAAGCCAATGTTCTAACCCCAAATCCACTGTTGATCTCACATGCTGGGTAATTCCTCTGCTCCTAGAGTCTTGTCGGCCACCTGCTATAAGTAAAACAATACATATGTGTACATACATGTATGTGAGATGCACATGTTCATGTATATGATAGTTTAACTGTTTTGTTGAATGAAAAAATTTCTTCCGCACTTCAAATGTATGGAGAGATTCTAAGAGAAGCTAATAGTTATGGAGGGTTTGTATGCCATGTATTATTCATTTAATCCCTACGTAGGAAACTCATAAACTAGGATTATTAGCTAGTGTTAGACAAAGTCGGTCATCACAAAAAAATTAATTTTTCTAGATCAGAAAGCCAGCCAGTGGAAGGAAGACTCAGAGATATGTTTGTCTTTAACAAAATTCATATTTTCAATCACAATGCTCCTTGCATATAAAAATAACCATTGTTTCTCTGAATCCCCTAGTATTTAATGGTTTCTTATGGAGGTCTCCTAAATGTGCCTTCCAAGCCAGCCCTACCATCATCCATTTCTATGCCCTTCTTGTATGGTAGCTCACATGACTGAGGACTGTAATATCTGTCACCCCCAGAATAAACTCACAAATTAAAAAACAGGAAGGAAGTCCTGGGCCACCGCTCCCACCATTTGGGCTTCCTCAACCTCTCCTTTAACCAGAGCGCTGGGCACCTGGACTTCTAATTATAAAGAGATGGAAGAGTTGTAAAATTTCTCATGTGTCACTTTTCACTCTTGCATACTTGTGTAGTACAAAGCCACCTGCACTTTCCTCTACTTTACAGGTTTGTGTTGTGTGTAACAAAACAACAGTATCTGAAGCCCCCCCCCCTCACCTAAATCCTCCGCCTTACTGAAGGCACAGCTCCTCTCATTCGGGGCTGCTCACTTCACTGCTAACCATCAAATGAACAATCTCAGTGAAAGTTCTTTTGTAGGTCAGTATGAACATTGCATACTTCTTGGCTTTTCCTTAAACCTTGATAGAAAACAAACCCTCTGAAACGATAGGAAAATTCACATTAGAATCTCAACCAGCCATGCGGAGAATCTCCAGAGCCTCTGGTAAACCAGCCGGGCTTCCTCACTGTGGTGGGTGGCAGTACCACAAGCAGAAGCAAAGTTTCCTAGTGATCCAAAGGGTGCTGGGGTACACAGTCACCTCTCAGAAGCTTCCCCTCCCAGTCACTTCAGGAACATTTCAATTTAGAAGGCAACACATTCAAAGTATAGTACTGAATACATTGACCAGATCCATGAGTCCAAGAGAACCCCTAAGGAGCCGTAGTCTTCAAAGAGCTACAGGAAAAGGTTTAGATTATTTGCAACTGTGTTACACATACATAGACAAGGAGACTGAAAGTCCATTTCAAAGTTTACAGGGGGTTTCACTGTTAAACCACACAGTATCTTTCAGATCAAACTCTAAACCACAGGTATAGTTAAGATGAGAATTTAGAATTAATAAGATGAACAGGGAAAAAGTGAGGGAAGTTACTCTTTGGACACAAGCATGCCCCTCACCACCATACACACATCTGTCATAGACTGTTCTCCGACAATCTGTTTGTTTTTGTGACTCTGAGCAGAGTCCAGTTCTCCAGCAAACACAGTCCTCTGGCCCCCAACACGTCGGAGACTCCCCCTGGGTACTAAAGGTGTGTTATTTCCTTCCACAGACTGTTGGTAAAACCATGGGGCTGAGTCATGTCTGCTTGCAGCTGCGGAGGCACTGAAGTCTAAAACCCTGGCAAGGACCAGCCCTGCTGCTCCCTTGGAGGAAATGGCCGAGCAGCCTCAGCAACAGCAGATGAAAACTTCCTTCCTCTTCATCCAGCTGCAGCCCCCACCTACCCGAGCTACCCTAACTCTCCCCGCCCCTTCTCCAGCCACTGCAGCCTCAACAGAAGCCCCAGGGGGCCTGGAGGAGGGACTGATTTTCTCAAGTCCCAGGACAGGCTTCTTGGCTTGCTGGGACCTCAGATGTACACAGGATTTAGCAGCTTCTCCTTTGAGCCTGCTGCCGGCGGAAAGCCCTGGAACCCAGAGATCAGCTGTTTTCAATTGCTGTCCACTAAAGGAAGAGAAGGAAGAAACAGAAAAACTCCAGAACCTGGATGTAAGGAGGGGTGGTGTTTGTGGATCCTCACATAGTAGGCGTTGCCCGGCCCCTGCTTCTAGGAAACTTGGCCAACCAGAGCAACTGCCATGCAGACTTGCTAGCCCAGCTCCTACAATGAATGATGGAAGCAGCCATCCTTCTGCCGGCTGGAAGCACTGGCCAGTCATTTCTGCCCATGAGGACCTGTGGAGTATGGATCCACAAGCCAGGAATGTCATCGGACTCTGCGTTCCACAAAGTACCCTGTTCTATGGTGCTGACAGGGGCAAACAGGCAAACCAGAGAGGGACTGCTACCCAAGAGGTACTTCCAAAGAACTGGAAAGAAGAAATAGGTACCACAGTGCTGGCAACAAGCGCACAACTCTTCAGATACTGCCCAACCATTCAGATCACCCAGAGTTGCCCGGCCCCACCTGCTGCTGTACCTCTGAAGGTAAGGCACTGAATGCCCTATATATAGTCCTCCAGACTCCAGCCAATGCACAGCAGAGGGAATGGAGACAGGACACAGATGGGCAAATTCAGACCCTGGGTCACCCTGTCCCGTAGGTCAGCCGTACCTCAGAAGCAGAGGTGCCCACCAGCTCCAGTATTCCTTGGGCTCTTTCTCATCCTCTGCCACCTTCCAGACACAGATAACACCCTGTCCTAAAGGAGACAATGACCATCAGTTCCTCGAGATTTCTGTCAAGGAGAAGTTGAGTAAGGAAGGGCAGACTTTCTAAGAGAAGGCCAGAGAGAAGCGCAAGGAAGTCCACAGACATGGGATGGGGCAGTCGCCAGCTGTTATAGGAGATGTTTTCATTCTCATAATCATTCTGAGAAGTCAAGGCTTGTATTTCCAGTTTTAGAAAAGAGAATTAGGTGTAGTTAAGCCAAAATTCTCTCCCACCTTTTTTTTAAAAAAAAAAAATAAATAAATAAGATTAAAGTAAAACTTGTTTTCAAGGGTAGTGTAGAAGAAAACAGGGTGGGGGGACATCAGGGGGGGCGTGTTGTTGGACAGAAGCACCATTTTGGAACACTTGATCTCCTGGAAAACACGACTTTTAGAGCCCACAATTACCTGCCATCTGTGCCGGGCACTAAATGGATGAACAGTGGTGAACATGAGCCTCTGACTCTATCAGGAAGGGAGAGGTGTCCCAGTATGGTATCCAGGGTTCCCTTGGTCTTTTCTAGACTCTCTTCTGATAATAGCCATGCTGTGATATATTAGCATCCTGTTCTCTGCGTCTCTGGACCACCCTTCCCAAGATGCTAGCTAGCTCCTGAGGTCCACCCTCTCCATCCAGTTCAGGTACACCACTCTCAAGATGCGTGAACAAAATTTAAAGTAGATTAATTTTCTTCATTTTCTCTTTCCCCGTACATGGGTATGTTGATATATTGTACATTGGGGAAATAAGGGTTGGGTAAAGCTGTGTCTATGTGGAAGGATCAGTATAGTGAGCTAGAAGAAAGGTGTGATGTATGTAGAAGACTGACACAAAAGAAAGTGTCAGGGACACCGCAGGAGAATTAGATGAAATTATGGCAGCCTTCTGAGGGCTTGGAGGCAAACTGCTTCATGTGGATCCTGCGCCTGTTGCCTGTGTACTTCTGCACACCACCCCTTCTTCTCTTTGCTCCTCTAAAGAGAGAACTTGCAGAGCCACAATTATGGATAAGTCCAAGTTCTCTCTCGAGCAAAGCAATATGGGCATACTTCCTTAAGAAATAGTTTACATTCCATCTAGTTTTTGTATCTCTCTTCCTGCAGGGACTTAGGGGCCAGGACATTTGTGTATCTGAGCCCAGGTATCTGGATATAGGTCACACAGTAGTTATCTCTGGACTTAGACCCTATTCATCTCTGGCCTTCTTTTCTCTGGACTTTGGATCATAGTCTCAAGCTTCAGACTTGTGGAAAGTTCTCTGGGAAAAAGTGCTTTGGCAGTTGGCCCAAGAATGTGCATCTCAGCACTAGATGCTTTATTTTAGCTTCCTAAGTGAATAGACAACTCCTGCCCCCCCCCCCAACATCTGTCCTGCTGAAACTAAAGGTTGCCAAATTCCTAGGGAGGGTATGGATGCCCCAAGTTTAAGTCCTAACTGTAAACAAGCAACCAGAACTGACTCTCAGTTTCCTCACCCTGAAAACAACAGTATCCCTTGCTTTGCAGTTGTTATACATGGGCATTTGTGAGCTCAGGTACTAGTTGAAAGTGACCCTTAGTACCTCTGTCTTCTTTTTTTTAAATCTTGTGACCCTGAGAACTGAACCAAAGGCCTTTCACATGTTGGGCAAGCCTTGTATCCCTGAGTTATGTCTCTAGCAATATGTCTGTCTTGAGTGGGAGAAGAGGAGAATTAAGAGCAATTAAGGAGAACCAGAGAAGTCATGGAGTCTGAGGTGCAGCAGAGACCAGATTCTAGTTAGAGAATGTGGCCACAAATGCTTACCCTTAGCCATGCTGTGCAGAGGAAATTCCTCTGCCATAGGGAGACAGGAGTTGTGAAATCCATCCCCGTGGATCTACAAATCTTCTAAATTCTTTATAAGTCTCAAGTCAGGTGATCTGGCCATGTGCTATGGCTTTTCTGTGTTTTGGTTTTTTTGGTTGTTCTGAGAAAAATCAACAAAGACAGTTTTTCCTTCTGTACATCATGGGTAGCTTGAAGTATCCCTTCACAGCCTCAATTTGAAAGATTCTCGGAATTACTCAGAGTGCTCATGGTTGGAGATTTACCTATATGAACATAAAAAGACTGATTCAAACCTTTTCTTGTCCAATCAAGTATAAAAGGTAAGAACTTTGATGACTCACAGTGGGGATCTTACAATTGACATCATTAAGAAAAGTAGTACTGTCAATTATGTTTAAAGTGAAATGTTGATTAGATTCGGTAACGTCTGCTCACTCTAAAGTGAATGTTGTAGAGTTGAAATTCTGGTGTCAACTTTCCCAGAAAAAATAAATAAATAAATAAAACAAAACAAAAAACAAATCACATGTCAAGAATAAACCTTCTTTGCAGTAGTACAAGTGGCCAGATATATTTTCTTGGTGAGTAAGTTCCCAGGCTCCACTGTAAAGACACAAGGATGTAAGTAAGGATGCAAGGAAGAAGGAAGAATGGAAGGGGAGTGTAAGGTGGATGGAGGGAGCAGAGAAAGATGAAGGTAAGGCTGTGAGGAGTGAGTGTAGCGAATCAAACTTCCTGGTTCTTCATTTACAGGACGACTGGGCATTAGCATTAAGAACGTAGATCTAGTTCTTTCACTCACTCAGTGACCTAGACAGTTCACACCTGCTATTTTCCCTTCTATGAGAATGTATACGGCATCATTCCCAAATCCTGAATGAGAGGAGATGTTTAAAGAGAGTCAGCATCTTGTTGGGACTCACAGCTAGGACACAGTATCTTAGGAAGAACTGTCCAATCATCTACCCAGAGCCCAGAGCCTCCTCAGCTTTATTTCATGACATTATAACTGGAGAGACTCTTATAAGAAAACCTGGAGTCTTTGGTTGCCACTATACTAACTTCCATGGTGGGGAGAGTGGGTGAGGGACTGAGGGCCGACAGAGCTGACTGAGCCTGTGTCACTCAAAACCGCCAGCTTTCTGAGTTGGGAGGAGTTGGGGCTGAGGTTCCTATGCAGGAGGGACCCTTCACATTCCCATGGATAGTCTGTCAGAGTAAAGTAGAAAAAATTCGAGAGCCTGGGCCAGAGCCTGCCCTCACCTTGCTTTGTTATGTTACCCCTTTGAGGGGGCACAAAGAATTGTCCACATTACCCCCAAGTTTGAGGCTCAAGATACCAAAATGGTAACAGACATGATTCCAAAGAGGGTGTGGGGAAACCCACAATGCAATAGTAGTTTCTGGAATTTACAGATATATATATATATATTATATATATATATAGATATAGATATATAAAAATTAAGTCTTTATATCTTACATGCTGTATGTCTTAATTAGCAGTGACTATTTATATGTAAGTATATTAAAAAGTTAGTAGTACATTTACTTCAAATTTCTATCCTCAAAATACCTTACCATTTACAACCCTCACAAAATGTTCATAGTTCAAATCTGTCAAAAACCCAAACACTCTGGGTTTTTTGTTTATCTTTCTTCCCTTCCTCTCCTGATAAGAACTCAGTTTCAATCAGTTTTCTGAGTTTTCCTTACCAGTTTCTTGAGTGTTTATGATTTAGAAAACAGCATGTGAGCAAGCAAGACAGATATGGGGGCACAATAGATGTTTAACCAGCACATTCCAGGGACAGATGCAGGAGGCAGGGGTTTTTGTTTTGTTTTTTGATAAACCCTTTCTTAAGAGAACACAGCAAATAGTCTTAAGTCTGTTTCATATTATTATTCCTTGAAATAAAACCAATGTTCCAACTATAAATCTGTAAATCACAACATTTTTGGTTGAAAGTTTTTGTTTAGAGAAAAGGTCATCTGTGCTGGGGTCCAAGATGTGGTTTTAGTTCTGCCAATAAACTGGAACTGAGGCCTCTGGTGAGTCCTTGAGCAAAGCTAGGTCATCTCCTGTGCTCTCTGATAGCTTTCTAATCACACGGTAACTATGAACCCATGAATTTGGAAAAAAAAATAAAAGTGATTTATGAGATAAAAGGCCAATGCAATTTCACTTCATCTGTCTCACGTGTCTCTAATAATGCATTATCTTGTTGGTTAACTCCAGTGTAAAAAGCTCCCTACAAAGAGGCATGCCCTTCATGGGGAACACAGAGCTTCCATGTAGAACTCAGAAGTCAAAGTCTGTCACTAATTCCCATCACAGACTGTTAGGATCTGTATTGCCAGCAGTTAGATTCCTGTTGAAGACCAATCCTGAGCCTTGGCCTCTTTAACCCCCCCGGAAAACTGTCATTTCCCTACTCTGGGAAGTATTCCTTCCTTCCTGAAACTTATTTCACTTTTTTGGCCTGTCATAAGTTTAGAAACTATTTTACTCATGAAATGGTATCTTAGATAATGTTTTTGTTTTAGTCTACCTTGGTGATTACTGCTGAATTTTAAGAAGGAATTTGAACAAAGAGAAAGCACGCTCAAGTGATCATATAGAAATCTGAACAGTGACAGAGCTAAGTGTACAATGGAGCATCCCGTTTAAAAGATTCTGATGTCTTGAAGACAGTGTTGATTGGATTGCAAGGCTTATTTTTAGCCCATTTCATGCTGCATTGGCTTTGACAAAGATGTCTTGATTTATTACTAGAATAAATAACAGTTGAGATAGTAGAATGGGTTTTCTCTCATCTCGTAATTTGCCTTAGTATCTCCATGACAACACACTCTCCTCCACCCTTCTCTTGACATTCACACAAAGTCCTGTGGATGGTTGTACAGATGCTACTGTCTGTGGGCTAATTATACAAACCTCCATGTTTTAGTCAACATACAGGAAGAAAGGGGTAAAATATGTGGAGTGCCTTATAGTTGTGTGTCCCTATAATATGGAGAAAAGCAAGCGGACTAGAAACTGAGACCTGGGGGTGGGGGGAGTCTAGCTTTTCTTTCTGATTCAGATAGAGAAGGGAAGGCAAATGTCTTCATGCTGGGTCTCAACTCCATGTTTGTTATGTGGAGAGAGTAAGCTGTCTGGTCTGGTTCCTTCTCGTCCAACTCCACTGATCCAGGATCACTGGGCCTGTATCAATGACGTGGAACTAGAGTGGCAGTTTGGGTGGCACATCTCCAAAAACTTGAGAAGCCTCTCTGTGTTAGAAACTTCCTTGATTTGTCCAATTAGATATTTCTCTCATCAACAGTAGGAAGAGAAAGCAGATATGGGCAGCTTGCTCGGTGAATGTCCCCAATCTCTTTCAAAGTATTACAAAATAATAATATAATCTGTACAAATGTGTTGTTTGAACCTCTCAGATTTAAGGCCTCCACGATGATTATTTTAAAAGCGCATCCTTGAATTAAGTAATAGGTTAGCTTCAGCAGTGGATGTATACGCTCATAATCTCAGCAGTGAGTAGGATGAGACTGGAAGGGTGCTGCAGTTTCCGGGCCAGCCTGAGCTACATAGTAATGGTGTCAAGAAAGCAAAGATTGTTAACTTCAAATCATTGCCCGTTGGGCACTAATTATTGAACGAAAATAAGAAGAAAAGGAACCCATAACAGGAGAAGGACATGGCTGCTCCTAGATGTGGTGGAGGTTATTGTAGATAAAAGGGAGAGCATGGCCTGAAGCAGGGACATCTGAAAGACACCAGGGTGAACGTAACCCTGAGCAGGACCATGTGAGAAGAGGGGGTTGAAGAAGAAAGAGCCAGAAGAGTAAAGGGTAGTTAGAAGGGCCAAGTAGCCAAAATGGCTGGATTATAGATAGGGAACAGCAGCTGGGGGAGGGCAGCCTAGCCCCTGAATTGGAGAAATTTATGGTAGGGTGGGTACATGGTATGCCAGCCAGACCCTGTAACAGGGAGGGACTGAGGGACCTGGGAGAACCTGGCAGCCAGGTCTGCTTTGATATGTTAAATAGACACCTCAGTTAGTCCTGGTTTGAGACCTAACAACAATGATATGGTAATTTTTTTCTCCTTTAAAGATTGTGTGTGTGTGTGTGTGTGTGTGTGTGTGTGTGTGTGTGTGTGTGTGTGTCTATGTGTGTGTGTCTGTGTGTGTGTGTGGTGTGTATCTGTGTGAGTGTGGTGTTTCTATGTGTGTGTGCCTGTGTGTGGGTGTGGTGTGTATGTGTGTGTGTGTGTGTGTGTGTGTGTGTGTGTGGTGTGTCTATGTGTGTGTGTCTGTGTGCGGGTGTATGTGTGTGTGGTGTGTCTATGTGTGTGTGCCTGTGTGCGGGTGTGGTGTGTATGTGTGTGTGTCTGTGTGTGGGTATGTGTGTGGGGGTGTGTGTGGTGTGTCTCTGTGTGTGTTTGATTTCTTTTTACATAGCATTTATGTGAAAGAGAGTTACACGGGTATATTACCATCATAGATTCCCCTTTTGATGTCTTCATCTTGGTATCAATTCACCGGGACACCTGACCCACTGTTTCCAAAGCCAGAACAAACAAGGAAGTGAAGAAAACCTGCATTGTGTTAACTGATAGCAATTCCTTAAACTGAACCCTATCAGAGAAAAGCAAACATGCACAATAAAAGGAAGGTGCTGTGGTACAGGCTGATGGAGAGGGTGTGCTTTCAGAGCGGCCACTGTCCTCATTCTAAAGTCACTGGCAGCTCTGGGTCCTTTTATCTGTCCTCTGTGCTGTGTATCTCCTGTGATTATATTTATTGGGGGAGGGGGTGTGATTTAACTTTCAATTTTCAGGATGTGTAGCTTGCACTAACCTTTCAATTGCCAGGTCCAGCAGACTATGTGATAAAAGTCCCAAAGCATTCTACTCCAGTCCTTATCATTTTTATCCTTTAGAAATTCCACTTTAGCTGGAAGGAGCTTGATTATTCTTCAGGGAGTCCTTGACTTAATTGTATGGTGCAGTGACCTCTGACAAACCCACATCATGAGCAGAACGGTCTTAGGAGAATTCAGTACATGTATTTATCCTTTTGCCATGAAGACCTGGTCTCCAAACAGTGGTACTAATACAAATAGGAAATAAGAATAACAGCGAAGAGAAGTAATAACGAAATTATAATGTGGAGGAAAAGTAATAAAAGTCAAGATAAAGTAAAGATCTGCTTGGGATTAGGAAGAAAATCACATGCCATAAAGGTCTGTGGGGCTAATGTATGTAAAAATCAGCTGCTGAGCCTTCCCGTCTGCTCAAGCTGATACCCTACCCCTCCTCTCAGACATCTTTTTGCCTTTTTCTTAGTCACTTTCCTCCATATTGGACATCTCTAGTTCCTGTTTTTAGTATGTCTACCACTAATGTACTTTTTAAAAATCTACAGCCCAGGAATGTAAACAACAGATTGATTTAAATTATATGGAAAACTTACTAATTATGTAAAGAAGCAGAACAAAGACAGTGAGGAGCTGATTGACATACCTCACAAGGACATGGATTGGTGGTTTATGGTCTTTATTTTTTTTATATCTTTCCATGCCTGTGTGTGCCTGTGTGCTCATTTGTGTGTGTGCACATGTTCATATGTGTGAGTGCAAGGGAATTATGTAGCACAGTTAAGGGACAATCTCTGATGTCAGTTCTTCCCTTATACTTGGTTGGAGGTGGGGTCTCACTTGTTTGCTGCTAGGCTAGCTGGCCCACAGCTTCTGGGAGTCTCCTTCTCTCTCATAGCAGGTGGGCCAAGCTTTCAGACCCTCGCAGCCATGTCCAGCTTTATGTGGGTTCTGAGGATTTGAGATTATGTCCTCAGGCTATTATGGAAAGCATTTTACTCCTCACTGAAACATCCTCAATAATTTTTATGTAAATTTTGTAATCATGTAAACTTTCATGTAATCAGATATGATTTTATCTGATTAGAGATGATCCTTTTGCTTTGGGGGATTATGAGGCTCCGTGAACAAAATCACTTAACAAAATGCTACAGCATGTGTCTGAATTTCTAACGACATTGTGTGTCCTCCAGAAGTTCATTATTAAAGACTTGGCAGGGACTGAGACCTTTGGGGGGGGCAAGTGGGAGGTCCTCAGGCCACTGGAAGGGGTGAGTGGGTCCTCAACCATTTCATTTTCTTCTGTAAACTACTTTATGCATTAAGTTAATTAAATATTTCTATAAGGGCTATTGGCAGTGTCCTGTTGGAGAAATTGGAATCCTTACAATTTGGATCCTTAGAACCGATGTTTTAAAAGCCAGGTCTGGTATTACACAGAATATCAGTACCAGGGAAACAGAGACAGGTAGATCCCTGGGGCTAGCTAGCTAGTCAGTCTAGTAGTCTAGCCTACTTGGCACGTTCTAATTCCAGGCCAATGAACCTGGTTTTGTTGTCGTTTTTTTGTGAACCACTCCTAAAGAATACCATCCAACATTGACCTCTGGCTCCTGTAGACATTGACTTCTGACTTCTGTATGCATTGGCATATACACACTGTGTGTGTGTGTGTGTGTGTGTGTGTGTGTGTAGATTTTTTTAAATAAAATAATAAAGCTGAATAACTCTCTAAGCTATCTTTGGGGCCATAAATCAAGCACAGTGGTGTTTTTGCAAACATTTTTCTCATGGTTTAGGCTTATGTTTAAGGAGTTCTTGAGTGGAACCGTGGCCAGGAAGTTACAGTACTATTTTTCCTTGCCAGAGTTTCTTGACCTAGTTTTCTAAATCTAGTTTGTAAATAATCTTTGAAAAAAAGTGTGTCCTCAACAACTGGATCTGTTCTAAAGAATCAGCCTCACTCTTGCTTTAAAGAACATACAAAGTAAATGTTTAAATTGAAATAAGCCTTTCCCACTTTCTGTGATGTTTTAGAAAGCTAATGGGAAAGTCTCACCGTTGTTCTTAATAATTAATTAACCAATTTGGGTCCTGCTAGGGATTGAACCTAGGGAATTTATGCATGCTGGGCAAGGACTCCACCACTGATCTACATCCTCATTCCCTAGTTACTGTTTTGGAGGCAGAGTTTCAATAATTTGTACTGCTGGCCTCAAAGTCACTCTGCAGTCCAGGTAAGCTTTGAACTTGGATCACTGTGTAGACCAGGCAGGCCTGGATTTCAGAGACATCCATTTGACTCTGCCTCCCAAGTGCTGGGATTAAAGATATGTGTGCTATCACACCTGGTCTCACACTCATTCTGGTCTTCTAAAAGGAAAGAATTCATTCAAGAGACACAAACAGTTTAACTGTGGATTTTGAGGGTGTTTTTAAATCAAGATTTATGAATTATATGGCATATTCATGAGAAAAGGCAGTCCTGTTTCCTTTCCCAGATTGTGGTGGATCTGCTTTCCCCTTCAGGGTAGTTCTTTTCATGGGGCCAGTGAGATAATGGCTGGTGGGGAAAGGCACTTGCTCCCCAATCTGATGGCCTGAGTTTGGTTCATATGGTGGAAGGAAAATACTAACAAGCTGTTCTCTCTCTCTCTCTCTCTCTCTCTCTCTCTCTCTCTCTCTCTCTCTCTCTCTCTCTCCACACACACGCATACACACACACATACACACAATGTAATGTTTTCTTAAAATAGAATATTTCTTTTAATAATCTTATAGAAAATTCTACAAAAGGTGGCTGAGGCAAATAGTATTATAATAATGTCAGAGTTTTCATTTGTACGTGTGTGGTGACCGGGCAGCTGTTCACACTTGAGTTCTTTACATCACAGAAGAGCCCGATTATAGCTTCACATATATTCAGCCATCAGGGACACTCTGATCACCAGGAGACACAACTATCAAGCAACCACTGCTGTTTCCTTGTTTTCTCACATCTAAGGACCTGTTTGATCAGGAGGCACAACTCTCAGGATCAATCTGTACTTTCCCGGCTTACTTCATAGCCGTCTTTTTACTAAGTCAGCTCTTCTTTTCTCATCGATCTTTTTTCTAGTTGTTTGTCTGTTTTTCTTTCTTATTATTTTGCAGTGCAAGGGAACCATTGTTTTGGAATGCTAGAAAATGTTCTACCACTGAGCTATATTCCAAGCATCAATGCGTATATTTTGGACACGCCTGCACTGGTGTCTCGCTGATAGGGCTCCAGGGTACAAAGATTTAAGCATAGGTAGGCTATTCACACTGAATATTATCAACATGGCAATTCTTCCCAAGTTTGGCGCCCCCTGTAACCATAGCAGCTGGCTTGCTAAGGACCTCGCACACCTAGAACCGGGAGTCTATTTCATGATACTCCTAATTTTAGGGGTCTCTTCAAGTCTGGATTTCTTATACTACCAAAGAATGGCTTGTTATTGTGAGATACAAAGCTTCCAGGTTTGACAAATGTAGATATTCATCTTAAGGCTATAAAATCATCAGTCATCTAAAATTTATATTCAACCAGTGCCTTGTATCTCACAGACAGCTTGAGTTTGGAGCCAGCTTTTATGGTAAAGTATAACTGGCTGAGTGATCCTGGATGAATTGCTTAACTTCTGGGGCCACAGAAATGGTTCGGTGGTTAAGAAAATTTGGTGCCCTTGGCAGAGAACTTGAGTTCAGTACCCAGCCCCAGCATGGCAGCTCACATCTGTCTGTAACTTCTGTCCTAGGTAATCTGATGTCCTCTTCTGGGTCCTAGGCATACATGCATGTAAGCAAAACAAACACATAAAATTCCTAACCTCTCTAAGCCTCCTTTACTTTCCCCTCAGTTGTTGTGAACATTTTTTGGTACCAAATGTAAAGCACTTACTATATGGCTAAATCCTCACAAAGTGCTTGTCTTATCATGATGATGACCTTCATGTACAAAAATCTCGTTGACTAGAAGGTAGGCGTTTCATCTGCACAGAGGTGTATTTAAGGAGTGAATAGTTTGCCTGTAAACACAGCTTTTGACTCAGAGCTTTTGTAGAGCCTGCTTTCCTGACTACTTGGCCCAGACACTCTGATTTCCTATTCCATTTTCTTTCCCTCCTCCCATTGGAAGCATCATGTCTTGTTCTTAACTTATCTGGAGTATAGAAACTGATTCTTTCAGCTTTTATCTTATCCAAAGATTCCACAATGTGCCAAAAATTTATTGCTCATATTAAATTGAAAGCCACTGCAGATGAGAATGATTTGCATGCACGAAGACTGCTCTAAAGATTAATGATATTTGCATTCGAGCAGTTGAAAGTAGATATGACACTGGGTGGCTTTTCTTCTGCTGAGTTTCCACAGTCGGACACAACTTGGGTGATGTGAGTTTGACATTAACTTGGGGTGCAGAAACAGCTTCCATCAGAGACATCTGCCGGATGTGAGGGACTCCTAACTTTTTCTATAAAATTCTGAACCATAATCAGGATTTTGGAAAAAGTTGACAAGGAATGGTAGGAAGGATTTAGCTGCTCCTACCAGGACATGTTTACTTGTAGCTCACCAGGCCTGGTGCCTCCAATGTTCATATCTATAGCTGCTGACTTTCCTTGTGACATTCATCATTCTTTTAATTATTTAAATTATTTCTTTCCCAGATAGATTATAAACATCTAAAGGACATGCCTTCTAAAAATTCATCATAATCCTATTGTTTAGCACTGAGTGTAGAAAGTATTACTTGTTAGATTATTTCATCATTTTAACTATTACATAAAGGGATTCTTTGGATAGACACTCCATCACTTTTAAGTAGTGATCAGATTTTCAGCAATACTGCAAAGAAACACTATTTTGCTGTGACTTTACGAGATAATACAGAAGGGTCAATATTTTTATTGTTTATGTTGTCGTCATCATCGTCATCATCATCATCATCATCATCATCATCATCATCATCATCATCATAGCCCTTGAAGCCTCCATCCCTATTATCCAAGCTCAGGCTCATTGAGTTTGAGTGCTTAGAAAACAGGGAATCATTTTCTCATCCAGAGCTTCATCTGAGAACATGCAAGATATTATTGAAACAAGAAATCACAAAAAATGTCTCTCATAGAAAGAGCACCCTCAAAGCCCTTAGATTCTGACAACATGTTTATTAAATTCAAAAGCCTAAATACGAACATCCCTGGGCATCATCTAAATAGCTGGTTAAATGGTGGGAAATTATGTGTGGATATGTATCTAGAACAGGAAGGGAGAACGATGATTTGATAGTCCAGGTGCAGAGTATTCTGTAGGATGTCCAGAGACAATAGCAAGAGTTTCCACACAGGGTCTAGATGGGGTCTATTACTGAGGAGCCTAAGTAATCTCATAGTAACAGGTGAAATGGGCCAGAACTGCTCCCTAGAAACGCAGATCTATTTTTGCTCATAATTCATTTTCCCCCTCAAAGCCAATTGGGTAACTCTTGGGCTTATCAGAATATACCCTCCAGACATGGTTTTTGGCTTATTTGAAGAAACATTCCTGACATCTATCTATGAACTCTGTTTTTCTGACAGCAGATACATCCCTTTTAGATAGCTAACATGGAACACCCGAGGGACTGAAGGAAAATCCCACCATCAATCAGGCATGTGGGAAACACTGTCTGATAATGATGTAGAAGGGACAATTCCCACTCATCTAGAAGGTCAATCCAGTTCATTAATTCAAGGTTTGCACCCATGTGCCAGGAATACAGTAGTAACCACACAGTACCCTGATGCTGGCTGCTCTGCACTTGATGGCATTCTCAAAATATGGAACCCAGTGATATCTGAAGTAGTCATGGTGTTGAAAATAAAGACAGTCCCAAATTGTCATGGAGTCTCATACTGGCCTTTGCTCTTGCTAGTAAAGGTAGGACTTCACTGGACTTGTGGCTGTGTTCAGCCAGTTTACAGTTGACCTCACTGTGAATGTGACCAATCCTGGGTTGCTGGCTTCTTCATCTTTCTCTCAAGTGATGGTCATAATATATACATTACCCCCATCCCCAGAGCCTGATACTGCTTTAATTTCATACATCCAAGAAATGGACATCGAAAGGGTGAAATATAGTAGGCTAGAGGCTCACACCTAGTGTGGGGTGTTGCCTTACCTCAGCTTACCAGTCCCACACCAGGCTCTTTGTAACTCTATGGCAGGAGGGAAAATTCGTCATGTTAGGAACAAAGGGTAGGTCAGACTTTGTGAGACTCAATAATAGTTAAACCCCATAAAGAAGTGTTGACTGTGTGACCTGGGAAGGGGGTTTCCTTATCTCCTGTTCCTTTAGAGTTTGACGGCTCCACAAAACAAGAATGTGCAGCTTGTTCATTTACGATTGGAGAAGGCTAAATTCTTTATATAAACCCAGGGTTATAAGGGTTTGATTAAATTTTCTTAAAATACAAGGGACTCATGAGTCAGGCATCAGCATCCTATCAAGAAATTTAGAAAGACACTGAGCAGAGCAGCTGGGCTGTAGCTGTAGAAAAGCGGTGAAGACACGTGGAGATCAGGTGTGACCAATTCATTTTCCTCACAAGGTTTATATAGACAGGTCTTCCTCATCATACTGGCTTGAGTAGATTGGGTTCTGTTCTGTGCTCACTGCACCTTACTCTACACATTCCTCATCTTCAAAGTTGGTTCCATGAGCATCATCTAGAAGCATCCTGAGGTGACAGCTATATCTTACCTAGTAAACACAGAGAAGGGAATACTGTTGAGGTTCATTATGAATGTGCAAATTCAGTCAGCCAAAGCCCCTTGAGTTCCTCCACTCTGTATGAGGAGTTAGCTTTGTCTTTCTTTCTAATTAATTACAAGCTTGGACGCTCAGCCAATTGAGTATAAATAAGCCAGGATGAATGGAGCCAATTAAAGAACTAAGAGAAGAAAGGAACAGGGAAGTGCCTTTCAGAGCTGGCAATTCCCTGTGGAAGGCAGTTGGGAGGGCTGTTAGGCAGGTGGACAGTTCAATATAATTGGATCTGGTGAGTTTCACCCAGGATGGGGTAGTTGTTATGGAATTTGGGTAGAAACAAAAGCATCCAAAGCGAAGATAAAATAATACAAATGGTGCCAAAGGAAGAACATTCTAGATGGGTTAGTCATGTGTATAAAGCCTGGGATTTTTTCCCCCTAATGTGTAAATATAGAAGTACCTGCCTGCTCCTGGTCCTCTTGCAGGATTTGCAAAGTGACGTAACTGCCATTTGAGTCATTGGGCTAATAAGGATGATTTGTCTCCTTACAAATGATTAAATTAGACTCATTTTTCCCTCCCTAAATACTCACCAATTTTAAGAATTGACCAATTGGATGATTTATTTAGCTGATTTTATAAGAGTAGTATTGTTGTGCCTGTGATTTTAAGCTGTTGCCAACTGTGAGCTCACATACTCTCTTTAAAAATTCTATGTAATTATAGAGAAAGGGGAAGAGGTAAGGATAAATGAGGCATGATCAGATGCCCCTCGTAGGGGCTGGCACCTGGCTGATGCCTGAGGAGCTTGCCAAGACATTGAAGGAAAGCATGGTTGATGAATGTGCCCACTGTGTTTGTGGATGACCGGAAGGTGCTAAGGAAAGGGATACTGAGACTAGGTAGAGACCCGGAGCCTTGAACAAGAGGCCTGTTGTTGTCTTGCCAAGGGAGTTATCTAGATAACCAGGGACAGGCACCGTCTAAGCCATTTCCACCATAAACTTGATGCCCTGGAAAGACTGGTTGCTTCCATGTGCCATCTGTCAGCTGAGAGTCTCGTAGAGAAGAATTCAATTTTACCAATCGACAATAGATATAGTGACATGACATAAGACATAACGGCTCTGTTGTGGAAACACATGTCATACTACCAAGTTCTATTGATAAATAAGTGTCAATCTACATGGGATAACTAGATTACAGACAGAAAAAAAAACAATATCTGTGTGTACAGCACTATTTATAAACACACAGTGGTATATAGTTGGTATTAGAAGCAAAATGCATTCCAAGAGCTACTTCTGATATTTTAATTTCCATTCACAGTATTTTTAAACTTTTTCTTCATTCCCCTGAAAATACATAAGTATATGCTCTTTAAATTCCCACACTTAAAAAAAAAATGTACTCCTGAGCTAGACTCACAACCAAAAAATGTACTCTTTAAGCTGATGTCATTCACAAGTACAGAAAAAAAAAAAAAAGTAAGCTATCTCAACTCAACAAAAGCTTCCAAATATCATGGTGCAACCTAAATTGTCATTTGAGAAGTTTGCTTGAATCCCATGCTCTCAACTCAAACTCAGATCTGAAGGTAGAATGAGATTTGTGCACCCATTGGTTCTCAGGTCCTGCTCCATCACCTCAGATACATCTCTGGCCTTGTAGCAAAGCCATGAGTTCCAATGACTACAGGAGACAGAAGTCAACCAGTTGCCTTGGCAACAAGACTGGCTAGTGCGAGGAAACTCTGGCAGTTTGGAAGAAAATGGTCCAAGAGCAGGAACAACCTGCATTTTTGTTTCTTTTCTATTCTCTTATCATCTATATAATTCATTTCTTAACCTTCATTTTCTTCTGTTTGGGGAGTGACTACATTTTCCAACTTAGTACTATAAGACAGGATCCTTTTTATTTATTGAATAATTGATAAACTTTACTTTCATTCATCCCTTCTTTGCCATCCCTGACTAGTGGAAGAGGAGGAGAAAACTGGTCTTACCAAGTTTCATCTGATACTGGTTTAAATCTTAGACATTGCTGAAAGTTTCAAGCACCCACCCGTCCTGTTCAGGCTTGTTCTTTTTCCTCAAACAGCTGCTAATGCTGTTGGATAGAAGGTGTTAAAGAAGTTGGTCAGACAGTCGTGGTGCATGCCTTTAATCCCAGCACAGGAGGCAGAGGTAGGCAGATCTCTGAGTTAGAGGCCAGCCTGGTCTACAGAGCTAGTTGTAATATGAAGTTTCTGGCCTGAACTTTCTGTCCTGGCCCTGTGCCCCAGACCTGCAGACCCACAATCCCACAGAAACATACAGACGCTTATATTAATTTTATGCTGATTGTCCTACGGCCCAGACATATAACTTGCTAACTCTTAATTCTTAAACTAACCCATGGTTCTTATCTTGTTTAGCCATGCGGCTCAGTACCTTTTCTCAGAGCAGCATTTCAATTTCTTTCCTCTGTATCTGCTGGTGTCTCATCATGGTATCTTTGTGGTATCTCTCTAGCTTCTCTGTTCTGCTCTTCCTGTTCCCAGCATTTTCTTAGTCTGTTAGCTCCGCCCACACTTCCTGTCTGCCTTCAGCCAATCAGCACTGTTATTAAACCAGTATGTGGGACAACTGTTTACAATGGAACAGAACACAATTCCACTACAATTAGTTCCAGGACAGCCAGGGCTACACAGAGAAACCCTATGTTGAAAAACACGCAAAAAAAAAAAAAAAAAAAAAAAAACCCAACCACAACAAGAAGAGTTTGTTGTGCTCTGCTTTTCTGGGCCTTGCTCTGTTCTCCCTGATCTCATCTTTGGATCGAAGCCTTGGTGTATTACTCTTCTGCTGGTCCTCATTAGAGCACCATACCATGGCTGCTTCTGGCACTATGATGTACATTTTACCATAGAGATACTAGTTAGGCGACAAGACATAGCCCAGAGATTAGACCATAATAGTTCTTGGGAAATACTCCAAATACAAGCTGCAGCAACCATGGGGAAAAGAACTGTTCTTCAGTTGAGGTTGTTCCTAGTTTCCAGCCTTTATTAATAAAGCTGTAATGAACATGGTTAAATACGTGTCCTTGTAGTAGGATGGCATGTCCTTTGGGTATATGTCTAAGTGTATGGGTATAACTGGGTCTTGAGGTAGATAGATCTCCAATTTTCTGAGGAACCGCCATATTGATTTCCATAGTGGTTATACTATCTGCACTCCCCCCAACAGTAGAGAAGTGCTTCCCTTGCTTCACATCCTCACCAGCACAAGCTCCTACCTGTCATACTTGCTTTTTGAATCTTTCATAAAAGATCCCTGTGCAAAAAGTTGGAGGAATAGCTCTGGTATGCTTCCCACTATTGCTCTCCATTTTACACAAAGGGAAAGTCACATGACAAATTCTATATCTTCCGCCAGACTAATGTGTGCTCTCAGATATAACTGAATATGAATCTTCTAAGTCATGGACATGGCACTCATTTTTCAGATATTTAAATATACCTGAGAAATTATAGAGAATTATTTACCCACCTGATGTTGAAAATTCACATTCTCAGAATGAATAATTTAGATTCTCCACTAACGTTATGCTTTAATTTAATTTAGTTCAAATCTCTAAAGTGGTTTAGCTTGTTTCTCCATTGAAATAGTTTTAAACGTAAATGAAATTAATCTGTTAGTCTCTAAACTATTCCTATTTGAATTATATATGTGCTGTATATACAGTCTTCATGGAAATGAGGTCCACAACAGCTTTAGACCTCGCCCATCTGTCTCCAGGAATATCACAATTGTTTTTTCCTCTTCGGTGTTGTATCTATCCTGAGTCTGTGCACCCAGTAACCATTCCCTAAACTATTCAGTCACCACTGGAAGAAGCTTCCTGTCACTCTCCCTAAAGACAGCGGGGCTCAGCTGAGAGAGGCAAGGCAGTCTGAAAACTGGAGTCCATCTTCCCTTATCCTAGGGAAGGTAGAGAACAGAATGTATCCTTTATCTTCTCACTGCTGGGTAGCTGTGGAAATTACAGCTTAGTCTGTGCTGGGTTGTATGTGTGTATGTGTGAGGAGGGGAAGGCTTTATTGAGGTGGACAAACTATTAAACAAGCAAACTTATAAAGTGAGGAAAGTACCCAAATAGGAGAGGGGTATGCAAAAAGGCTTATCTTGACATCAAGCTTGATGACCTGAGTTCAATCCTCTGTTCATGTTAGAAGGTGAGAATCAAGTCCCACAAATTGTCCTTTGCCCTCCTTGTGGTTGCCATGGCACATGTGTACACTCTCTAAATAAATAAATAAATAAATAAATAAATACATACATACATACATACATACAAACATACAAACATACGTATATATAAAATACATAAATAAATAGTTAAATAAAATATAGTGGAGGTGGTGAGTAGATGCTGTAATTTGTACTGAGTATCAGCAAAGTTGTCTTTAAAGTGGAAATACTTGTAAGACCAGAAGAATGACAAGAAAATCACAGAAAAGAAGACTACCTCTGTGGTGCAGTTCTTAATGTTGAAAAAGCTTGATGAATTCAGAAATAAAAACAATCCAATGTGATGAGAATCCCAGAAGAAAAACAGGAAGTAGCACGCAGAGTCTTATTTATGCACATAGTTTATTTCAAGTGCCATGGGAAGTCATCAAACAGCTCGGGACAGTTAGTGCTGTCATAGGATGATATTTTTAGATTCTCTAACCTCTGGGTAGATGAGTGTGGGCATGGGCAAGGATGGAGACAGGACGTATTGGGGGCTGTTAGTTCAGGAAAGAGAAGTCAAGAGAGTAGAGTAGAGTGCATTATGGAGACAGAAGGGTGATGTGGGAATGCCTTTCTGTATGCTGTGAATCTCAATCTTTAAATAAAGGAGCTGTTTTGGGCCATGGCAGGCACCATAGAAGAAGTAGGAGGAGAAATCAGAACATAGGTAGGAGAAGCAGGGCGGAGTCAGGGGCAGATCCAGCCAGCCGCCCAAGGAGCAACATGTAGGAGCACAGGTGAGCCACGGGCCACATGGCAGACAGATTAATGAGAATGGGTTGATTAAGATGGAAGAGCTAGCTAACAATGTGCCTGAGCCATAGACCAAACAGCATAAAGTTAATATAAGTGTCTGAGTCATTTCTGGGGGCCCTAGCAGCAGCAGCGGCAGTGGGCTACAAAGAGGTCTCGGGCGGCAGGTCTGTGGGTCTGGACCTCTGGCTGCCCGGGACCCTACTACTACAGAAGGGAGTGTAAATTCAGTGAAAACAGAGGAGAAGTCAAGGAACTGGGCTAAGGCAAAGATGACAGAGACAAGCTGATGCCACAGGGGTGGAATGAAGGTCTATGTAAGAGATCAGTTAAGATGTGTAAGATCCGAGGTCAATGCAAAGCATCAAAGAGAATGTTTAGGGAAATTTATTTATAAAGTAGACAAATCCCTCTGGAGATCCATCAGGAAAAGGAGCTAGGTCCTCCAAGGGTAGGCGACTGTCAACTGGCATGGGCAGTGTGTGGAGTCTCAAAGGAGTGGGATCAGACTGTGTTACTGGGCGTGGGCTGGCACCTTGGAGCCCATTCCCTGCAGAGGAACACCTAACCCAGTCTTGATATTGGGATGAGGAAATTGGACTTGCCTAGAGTGGATGTGCCATGCTGAGCTGACCCACCTTGGGACTTCTTGCCCTTTTGGGGAGGGGATGGGTGGATGGGGAGAGGGGAGGCTGAAGGCTGACTGGGAGGGATTGGGAGGAGGGAAGGGAGGGGGAGCAGGGAGATACATAAATAAAAATGACATTTTTTATTAAAAATAATATTAAAAAAGAAATCACCAATTCAAACCAAAGAATTAATAAGTAAAAGAAGACATGTCCCAGATCTGCCCTTTGTTTTAATTTTCGTGACTCAAGTTAGCATCAGTCAACCACAGGCCAAGTCTTAAATGAAAAATCTAGAAATAGACAATAAAATTTAAATAACCTTTACTATAGTGTATTGCTGCCATTGTTCTGCTATGCTGATTCTTACTCTTATGATCAACTTACTAATCAAACTTTGCTATAGTTTTATTTTATGTGCAGAACAAGCAGCATATATACTATTGTTATCCATGATATCCAGAATCCTCTAGGCTTTAACAATCTTGAACCTACATATCAGATGGGGCTATTCTAGAGTCTTGAACTTTGGAAAAAGATTAGTATAGAAATAAGAGCTTAGAGATTACTAGCATATGGCTTTTGGGAACCTATTCCCCATGTTGAGTTGCCTTGGCCAGCCTTCCTGCAGGGAGGAGGAGCTTGGCGCTGCCTCACCTTGATAGCCATGCTTTGTTGACATGAGAAGCCTGACCCTTTCTGAATGGAGATATAGGAGGAGTGGATGTGGGGAGTAAAGGAGTGGCAGGGGCAGAAAATGGAAGGAGAAGAGGGAGAGGAAACTATGATCAGGATATAAAATAAATGTAAATTTTTAATTAATTAAAGAAAAAAGAGATATACACACAAAAAAGAAATTAAATTAGTAGCATATTGAAGATATTTAAATCCAAAGAAATAAGCAACATTTCTCAGGGAGAGAGTATAGAAGAAATAGTGGACAAGTTCAGGACAAAACACATGGCCTACAAGACATCTAGAATATAGGCAGCAGAAAAATCTTGAGTTCACAAAGATGAGGCACAGACATTGGCCAATCCAGTGGCACCTCTACTAGAAATGAGCAAAACATATATTCTTTCCACTTTGGGATCAAAACAAATGTTTATCAGGGTTATATGGGCAGGGAGGGGCAATTCAGTAGGAAGGCCAGGACAGTGGCGACTTGAAATAGTAATTGTATTAGACAGTGGTGGAGCATGAAATATTAGTCCAGCCATACTCTGAGTGACAGCCATAGCAGCTCTTTATTCTGTCACATTGCGATGTGTTCATAGTGAGGCTGCTATGAACACACTAATGTACTGTACATGATTAAATGTTTATCACATCCTATTAACATGATACCTAATATTTGATAATGATGGCAAATCATTGCTAGTGCCTTGCAAGTGTACTGTCATTGTTTCAAATGGTGTTCCATGAACTTGTACAGAAGACTGTATTATAAAATATTGTATCCTATAACACCAAGAGCTGCCTCATATATCTCATGTGTATTACATGTTGTGATTGCGTCCAAAAACCACGTCAAGTGATTGATCCCCGTTAGGTTTGGGTAACACACTCTGTGATGTTCTCACAATGAAGGAATGACCTAGTGAGTCTCATTATGTATCTTCAAGGTTGAGCAATGCATGAGTATATTATAGCAACTGGTACAGATCAGTTGAGTGAATATCAGTCCTTGTATGCAAGAGGTTGCAGCAAGGAAACTGCTAAAACAGTCACATCTTAGGGGGAAAAGTTTTATCATGGGTAAAAGGAGAAAATATCCAAAGGCATATTTCCAGAGCAGAGAAAAATAGAAACAGATTAGAGAGGCCCAGGACTATCTGCGAGAAAAATGAGTGAGATGGGAATATTGTGCGTCTGTAGGAAGGAAAGTCTGTGAGGTGGAGCAGGTCTGGGAGTTGAGGAAAAGCAGGGTGAGAGGGTAGGACTCTAGCATAGGGCCTTTGAAATCTGTAGTGGGTATTTGTGAGTAGGGACCGAGGGAGCCTGGAAGCTAGCATGGACTTTGATATAGTGAAGGGCACATTGATAGGCATATGCCAATGTCCCTTCTGCCAGAGGAAAGGGGAATGACTCTTTTGGGGAAGGAGCAGGCAAGAACATACTTCACACTTTTCTGAGGAATGCTCATTTTTATCTATCCACTAGAAATTCTTCTGCAGTCCATATTGAGCTCATTTCTGATTATACTAAGTGTCCAGGGAACTAACAGTCCTTAATCCCATGAGAGGATGACAAATATGTGACCAGAGTTACTGCAGTTGTGGGCAGAGGTGTGTCTTTATTGTTTTTGTTTTTAATTTTTTATGGAAGCTCAAAAAGTTGTTTCTAATACTGTTCAGATGAGGCAACATGAGAAACTTGGCTATAGTCACTAGTAGAGATGAAGCTTTAGATAGAGGTTAGGGGAAGTAAAACATGCTTGGATGTGAGCACTGGAGATATGGAGTCCAGAGAACAGAGACACAGTTTTAAAGGGAATATAATAAAACAGTATTCAGAGAGCTTCAGAACTCTCTGAAGAAGAGGTGGATTCAGAGGCAGGTGGGCACTTGTCAGCAGGATGAAAGGTCACAGCTATCTGGGACATTCTATTTTCTTAAGTATAAGCCAAGGTCATGGCCAAGGCACAGCAAGCTTCTACTTAATCTTGTTTTTGTAAAGCTTTGTCCATTTACTCCCTTAATTTTGTTTGTTTGTTGTTTTTTTTTTTTTTGCTTTGCTTTTTATCTTTGTTCATTTATTTTGATTCCAAGTAACTAAGGAAGGGGTCAGCGAGGATTATTCAGGCATATTTGTACCACAGGGATTATTAGCGTTTACTTAGTTTCAGAATTTGGGGAGCAGACAGCCCAGGATTAGCAATGGAAGGGGACAGACTGTCAATGAGAAAGGTGTACAGACACAGAGCATACTCCAGAACTCAGATGTGCTGTTTACTGCCTGCTGAATCTGCAAGGCAATCCTAGCTTCTGTTTAGACAACAGTTGACATTTCTCCATACTTGTTACACTGTCCATTTAGAAGTTTCTATTCTTTCCCTCAGGAGCCTTTTCTTTACCTTGTAATTCCATAACAGGCCAAAACTGGGACTTCTCTCCCACTAAGAGAAGTGTTTCTAGATACATTTTGGGTTGAATCTATATATTCAAGTATCCAGATTCAGGTTGTCTAGGTCCATTAGGATGTAGGAAAGTAAACTCATTTGCAAAGAGGCAACACAACAGACTTCCCGGAGTCTGTGACAGGTTGCCTTTGAGGTTCCTGAATTTTATATCTTTACACTGAAATGATGTCTTCTTCCTATAATTGAATAAAAGATGTAGGGGAAGAGTGTTGTCCTAGGAAAGTTTTTAAAGGGATTCCTTTTAAATGAGGCTTCAATTCAACAAAAAGAAACAAAAGGATCAACAATCAATAGTGTGGGGAAGGAAATATATTAAACTAAATGTTTTCAAGATAATAGGATGACTTTATGGAACAATGTATTCTTAATATGACATGTAGTAATACAAACAAATAACTTGGAAATTGTCTTTTGCATGCATCTGCATAAATAAATACTGACGTACCCTGTGTCCTGTGCCTGCCTTTGTTTGGTGGACCAGCTTTCTAGTTTATCTGAGAGCCATTTGAATACAGGAAAAGAAACCATTGTGAAGATTAAATCTCTGTGGCCAGAGGTCACAGACCGAGGTGTGGATCCCACTGGCTCTGGGATTTCAATGTACTGGTTCAAATTATGTAACTTGGCATCATTGATGCCCTTTCTACACCTTGTGGATTTTCTTCATCTTGTGAATGAAGAACATAGTTTAATCATTCTACCTCAGGACTGTAATGTCAATGAGTGGGAAAGTCTTTGGGGTATCTAGGAAGTAGATGGGTCTCATTATATATGGATTACTTCTTCTTGAGTTAAGGAAGACTAAGCTATTCCTTGATAATTTATCATTCCTTAAATCCATTGGATTAGTGTATCAAAAGTCTATGTCTTCTTCATACAAATATAGGGAAAGCGATCAATCTTAAGGGCCATAGAGAGGATTTTGACTACTTCTATCAAGAAATGACATGTATCTGTTTCACTTCTGCTAAAAATCTTCTATGAGTCCAAGAATTAAAGAGGATATGGTGTGGACCAAAAGTTTCTACCACAAATCTTTCTGTTTTCAATATATATAATATTATGTATCAGTAATATATACAATATCCTTATTTTTTAAAGAACCCACCTAAAAACTTCAGCGACCCCAGAATTATAGATTTATATAACAGTACTGAATATGGTGCTGTTTTAAAGGGTCAAATTTATTGCTATGATCCCGTCTGAGAACTGTTTTTAGACCCATTTGTAAAAAATAAATTGATCACTTAATTATTAAAAGTAAGCATACCAACACCTGAATTATACGCTCCATAGATATGCAAGTGAGGACTCCCTGTTACATGTTAACAAACACAGAGGAGGGGAGCTGTGGGGAACAAAATGGGGATGGTGTAGGCAAAGAAGTTAGATCCATGGCAAGATGATTTCAGAGCTCGGCAGATATCATTTCTCCTCTTTCTCCTTCCTGTTTCCTACTCTCCTCTTTTTTTTTTTTCTTTAGTACCTGTTAGTCAACTTTAATATGTGCCACAAATTGCCTAACTCCAAGGAGACTTTGATAAACAAAGTAGCCTTTGTCCCTGTATTAGGGTATACTACAGCAGACAAACCTCTGATTCTTAGTGGCTTAGCATAAAACCTTGCTTATAAATCCTGCACAGCCCAAAAAGCGAATTTTCAAGAAGTGAAAAGATGCTATCTCTGTGATTCAAGGGCCAGGATCCCTCAGTCATGTGGCTCCAAGAATTAAACCTGCAGCTTCCAGTGCTTACCTACAACAATTCAACAAAACAGAAAAGTTCTTGGAGCCATCTATGGAGGAAATTTCCATAGCATGGTGTAATAGCATTATATGCAATTCTCATATTCAGACTTAGGTTAAGATAAGAATAGCAGGGATTTAATGAGCCAGAGAAAAGCAAACCAGAGAAATTCTCTTCTGGTTTAGAAGATCGGAAATCAAGCTTTTGTTCAACAAGTAGTAGTCTTTTCTTCTAGGCAATGTCCCAGGAATGATGCTGTGATATAAAAACCAGACAAACTCCTATCTTTACAGAATTAATGATTAGGTTTAAAGTGTCTTTAGTATGTTAATGATTTCAACCAACTTTCAGATCAGTGCCCTTAAGAAAATGTTGTATATGTACATAATACTGTAGAATATTTAAGATAATCTTTATTAAAAAAGAACTAATTTGAAACAATGTTCATTGATAGAAAAAATAGGCATATATTATGTATTTATCCAGTAAATAATATATTGCAGATAAACTTAAGAAACATGAGCTACTCCTATCGATATGAATAAATGTTAAGGCCATGCAAAGTTGTGTGTGCTAGTAATTCCATAAGTCAGAAGACTAAGGAGTGTGACCATGAGTTTAAGGTTAGTCTGGGCTTCCTAGTGAGCTCAAGAATGGCCAGGGCTACATAGCAAGCTCATTTACTTAAAATATCATCATCATAAAGGAAAAATCTCAAAAATGCAATGTATATGAAAAATTAAATTGTAGAATAACTACTTCCAGATTGGGACTACATTTAAATACATTTGAAAAATAAAACTATACATTATTTATGGATGCAAATATATATCAAGAATTTTTGAATGCACTGAGGGGCTAGGGAGATGGCTTAGTGAATAAGTCTTTGCTATATAATCGTGAAGACCTGAGTTTAGATCTGCAGCACCCACATAAAAAGTTGGCCATGGCCACTTGTGCCTGTTACTTTGGTGCTGGGAGGTAAGGGAGCTGGAGAATCACTGAGGCTAGCTGGCTACTAGCCCAACTCCAGGTTATGTGACAGGCCTTGTCTCAATAGGTCAATAAAGCAAAGAATTACAGAGCAGGACTCTTCACATGCTCCATTGGCCCTCCTCTGGACATGCGTGGGCCTTCATACCTACATATGTGTATATTACAAATGCTAACAAAATTCACTAGTGCACATGCAGACCCACACACACACGTAGTACGAGGTTTCTGGCCTGGACTTTCAGGCCTAACCTCAAGGTTTAGGACCTGCAGACCCGCAGACCCGCAGTCCCACAGAGACACACAGATGCTTACAATAGTTTTTGGCTGATCAGCCTCAGGCCCAGGCATATCACGTGCTAGCTCTCTACCCTTCATCTAACCCATGATTCTTCCTGTTCAGCCATGGGGCTCGGTACCTTTCTTTAGAGCAGCACAGTTGTCCTCTGCTTCTTCCGGCTTCTCTCTGGCATTCTTGGACTCTGTGACTCTCTCGCCCATGCTGTCTTTCTTCTCTGGTGCCGCCGCCTCTTCTTTCTGTGGCTTGTCCTTCTCTGCTGGCTTGCCGGGCTCTTTGGCCTTGGTGTCATCTGCTTCTGTCCTGGTCATCTCTGCCTTTCTTTGGGTTTAGCCTCTTCCCTCACCTCCGTCTTGGCAGGAGTCTCCTTCTCTGGGGTCACTGCTTCCTTCTTATCTCCAGACTCTTCCTTCTTGGCTTCTGTTGTTGAATCCTTGGGCTTTTCTACAGGGGTTTCCTTCTCTTCCACCTTGGGCTTTGAGGCCTCCTTGGGTCACACTTAATTGCATGGGAAAGTTACATATACATTCAGATTTTTTTTTCTCCCAAAGAAAGCAATAGAGAGAAATAGATGGGGAAGGTATAGAGAATGTGATTTTATAAAGTATAATTTCTCAGAGAATTTTGAAGTAAGAGTTGATTAAACTAGATGTAAGTATACAGGGGTCTAATGTACCACACTCTATTTTGTTATTGCATTTGAAGTGGTTTTGGTTCCTTCTTTAGCTGGAGTCATTTCTTCCTAACTTCATCGCGTTCCATCCCATCCCCAGCAAACATCCCACAGGGCTGCAAACTAATTAATCCCTTGGATACGAGTCAGGACCAGAAGAGGCCTTTCCCCTTCTTTCCCCATCAGCGAAGGATGTATAGCCATTTGGAATGGGTGATGTGGGAAGGAAGGAAGAGCAGAGCACAGTGTTAGCCTCCCAACCAGGAAGGCAGCAATAAGCAAGAGCATGCTCATCACAGTTCTCCTAGTCTGTCTGTGTTTGTGGGTAGCCTCCTAGCAGACTGTTGTCAACTTTGTCATCTGGAATTCGGCTTGCTGGATCCTTCATTACCTCTTCTGATATGAAGGAAGCTACTCATTTTATTAGATTCAAGAAAATCCATAACACTTGCACTTTTGAGACTTCAGGGGCAATGTATGTGCAGGGACTTTATAGAACCAGGTTGTTTTTCTTGGAATAGTCATCATTTATTAGGGCAGATGTCCACATGAGTCATCTTGATCCAACAGGCCAATTCTTGTATTGGGAAAGCATTTCTAATTGTATGTATTTGAATGTCTGATCTCTAGCATATGACATATACAGTGGAGAGCTAAACTTTCTCCTTGAACTGAACAGTGACACTTAAGGGGTGTAAATTTGTAGCCCTTGTTAATCTCCCAGCTACATGGAACTTAAGACTAAGATGATCTTTGGTCCAAGGTGCCTCCCGCAGAACAGTGTCTTCAAAGGCTTTGTTTTCTCTGGTTTGTGTTGTGGGTATTTTTCATTTTATTACAAATCTTTTTACTTCTCATTCTTATCTCTTTATCTAATGTGACTTTAACACTTGGCTTGCAATGTCATCATCTTGGATTCTATCATGAGCTCCCATGTTGAAAGTCTGGCCATGGTCTTACTACTGCAAGACAATGACCCAAGTGGAAATTATCCCTAAATTTGCTTCTGTGACTGGGACCCTGGCTCCAGGTTGGTCTTCTTCTAGCTGACCTTCATCCAATACGTAGTGAGTACATATTTCCTGTAAAGACTGACCTGAGCAAGGCATCTACCAGTAAGTGGGGACAGCCTGGCTGGTCCACTATCTGATAAAATTCAAGTTGTAGCAAAGCATATGCTCTTCCGCAATAGAACTGAGTCCTAGAGCACACGACAGACTCCTGTAGAACTTCCTGGGATCTTGTCCTGACTTTCATCCATCATCAGGTTCCTAACAAGTGGCGTCTTCCCACCTTTCTCAGACAATCAGTACCACTGGACTCCTTCCCAACACTGAACTCCTTATTTATATGTCCTGACACCAGCCTCTGCCCATTCTTCAAGCTCTGGATTTAAAGTAGGAAAGCACTCTTGGAGGAAATCCAGTAAATATATTTATGTCAAGTCAATTCTCAGCTCTTGGCCCTTGCTTTTATGACTTCCTGTGCATTTTTAATGAACATTCTGGCATTCTTACAAAAGTGGTTTTTTCTAGGGCATCTCTTCCTTTTTTCAATATCACTTTATTTACTTGAGACAGGGTCTCACTTTGTAGCCTGAGTTACCCTCACACTCAGTATATACTCTAGGCTGGCATCAAATTCCACTTCATTCTCTCTTTTGTATTATTTCCTACGTTAGTATCTTTCTCAGGAAGGGCTTAATGTGAACATTTTGAGCTCCTAGTACAAATTTTCTTTTCTTGTCTTGTCATCCTCATCTCTTCTTATTTTTACCTCTATTTCTCTTCCTTTGTTGTAACACTGGAGGAAATTTTCCTAGTTCTTCCCAGAATTAACCCATCTACATTTCTTTGCATCTGAGCTAGGAAGTCCTTTAAGCCTATTATTTTAGGTGAATGTTATATATCTTAATCTTAGTATGTACATACCTGCACTATATACCTTAGATATAATGATGAATAAAATACAGCTCGTATGCAGGGGAAGATGGTAGCATGATACAGACTTGATTATGTGGTAAATCAACATGACATAACAAAGCATCTTGCAGGCCTTCACCGGAAGGAGCAATTACTCTGCTTGAAGATTTATTTCCTCTGCTGTTCCTAAGTTGCTTTCTTCATTTCAGCAGCAGAACAAATAGAAAGGGGTGAAATTTATGTAAGTATCCTCTTTTTATTAATCTCATCATCCTTACAGAAAAGATTGACTGTGTGCCAACCATGTTGTAGCACTATGTTGGCCAGTGGATAGTTGAGCAAAACCAGGCAATCACTGGGTTCATGGATAACCGAAATGACAAGATTTCATTGTGCAAATAAGTGCGAGCTGTCTTATGGGCCATGATGAAGCAGGGATGGACCATATAAAAGTGCCTAATAAGACATGCACACCGATTCCATAAGCAGGGGCAGTAAAACTAAGAACTGAGGGGTGAGAGTTGGTTACCAAGGCAAAAATATGAAGGCAAGGACAACCTACAGGAAGTGTAGCTCCATAGGAAGACTGGCCTGTGTGGTACCTTCACAGAGGAAGAACCTGATAAGAACATAAGTCTGCCAGGAGGCCTACAAGGGGGAGCCGAGGGATAGAAAGCTGGGCACATGCAGATCAAGCAGAGCTATCCCAGACAAATGGCCTCTAAAGTGGCTTAAGATGCTTCTCTCTGAGAGCCGTGGGGACACTGAAGATTTGCTTAGAGGTCTATTGTTTAAGGTCTGATGCTTAAGGAGAACTGACATGAAATCCTCGTAAGTAATGAGCTCCTGAGCCAAGAGCTGGTACAGACTCCATGAAGAGTAGATTGGCATGTTGGGACAAAGTGTTGTTTGAAAGTCCTGGCTCATTCCAGATGTTCACCTTCCTGGTAGGTACGGGCTGGAAAATGTTAACTGCTGCATTCCTTCCCTTGTAAGTTTTTGGGTTTTTTTTTTTTTTTTTTTTTTTTAATGTACTATTTGTTAGAATTCTGTTTTAGCCCTTGAAGCCACTCTCCACCCTGAGTTTTGACTTTAAGCTCTATTTAAGAAGAATTTCCACCACCCTACTTTTTCTTTGTCTTTTTCTCTCTAGAGCAAGCTCTCGACCCCTCTCCCTCCCCTCCCTTCCCTTCTCTCTCTTTTTTCTCTTTCTCTTTCTAATTTTTTTATAATCATAAAATCTTCTTACGTAGACTCTGCTTGGGTGTCTCTCTGTGCCTCTGTCCCTGCCATCTCCTACTGGGCCTTCCACCACCTGGGGCATGAGCTCTCTATAGCCGAACACCAGTTACCCCAGGTAAAGCGTGTATCATATCAGATTACAACATGGGCACAAAACTATTAAATAGTCGATGAACAGGTTATGCTGGCATGTATCAGAGATGGGATTCAAAGGCAGGGAGCTTTACGTTAGGGCATTAGTTCTTATGTTGTGGTGACCCCCCCCCCAGCCATAAAATTATTTTTGTTGCTACTTCATAATGGACATATTTGGTATGCAGGGCATCTGGTATGGGAGGCCTATGAAAGGGTCCTTTAACTCCCAAAGGTGGTCATGACCCACAGATTGAAAATGGCTGTTAGAGGCTCATGATACTTTAGAAGCACAGGGAGTCCAACTGCCTGCCGTCTTGTTTGTGTCTAAGACTACAGTGATAGGAGATGTTTTTCTCTCTTCTTGAAAAAAAATCACCTCACTTACAAACCTTTTAGAGAGCAAATCAAGCCCCCCCCCATTTATGTTAATACCCCAGACAGTACCACAAAATGTAAATATGTTTGAAGATAAGGCTTGTTAAGTACTTTCACCACGGAGGACACTAGTGCAATATGACTGTATTTACACAATAGAGTCTCAACATTGAGGACGCTATGGCAGGAAGATCAAGAGTTAGAGGGTAGCCTGGGATACATCAGTAGGTGCCAGGTCATCGAGTGTGACCTAATGTGTATGACACAAGGGTACATCTATTGGCAATTCAAGTAAAGATACCCCAGGAAGCAGTCCAATGACACTTAGAGCCTCCTGAGCCATAAGAACATGAATTGCTGCTGGTAAAGCTTCAATTGTGGGATTTCTCTTTAGTAGCCTGAGGAAAACACGGGATCTCCTGTAGCAGTCCCAAATTTATGGGAAATGAGACCTATGGTGCTTCCTTGTTTCCCTGTTCATGCAGAATAAGCAGTGATGATCATCTTTCTTTTGTGAATGAATTCATAATCAAATTATATCCTTGAAGTTTTCAGCTCAACATTTTATAGTTCTACGCTTCTTCCACTTACTGATTTGGAGCTTCATTCTCTTTCTTTATAAGCTAGTACATCAGCAGTTAAACAGCTTACAGCACTGAAACTATTCATTCAACAGCTGGGTACTTCCCCTCCTTTATCCATCTATCTTTGCAAGCTAAATGTTCAAGGCTGCAACCATTTCTTCAGAAATCTGGCTTTCAAAGGTGTGGGCTCTAAATGGGGAAACAAAGTACACTCTGCTCTCATAAAAGGATTCCATAAAAGAGTCTCCAGGTGCTCTTCTGTTCCAGGCAATAGATCTGCCAGGACTATATGCCCTGGAGGAGAGGGTGAGGCCACTTCTCTTTGAAGAGCCTAAGAGGTTGGCTCCATTGTCCCACCAGGCTCCTTGGTGTTCGGGTTTATTTAAGTCCCACAGGGGCACCAACAAGCCCATTGGTCTCGCCCTGGCTGCCACTTCTGGCAGATGCTTCTGCAGAATGAATCAGAAGCTGTCTGCCCAGGATCTTTGAAGTCTTTGAGTGTGCATACAATAGTTTTAGGTTAGGACAAGCCAGGGCTACTCCATAACCAAGAATAGAAAGCAAATTTACATAGTGCTTTATTTTTTAAAACAAGTCTAATTTAAAAAAAAAAAAAAAAATGAGTGACCAGACCTGCCCAAGACCTAGAATAGGATAATGTGTCAGATTTTGCTGACGAATTCATATCACTCAACAATTGCTACTGAGTATTTCTTTGTGCCAGGAGTTATGCAAGGCTCTGGAGAACAGCGGTGACTAGACATCTTGGGCTTTGCCCTTCGGGCTCAACAGCATAACTCAGAAGGAGCAAAAGCTGTTTTTCCTCCCCCTCCCCCACGACCTTCCTCTCCTACCTTTGTCTTTTCTTCCATTCATTTGCTCCCTGCACACTCCAGCCTCCCAGGGCTTTACTACTGAAAAGGCTTCAGGAAGTGCGATACTGCCTAACCCAGCCCGTGAATCCCACAAGACAAGTTTTATCTACTTTAGGGATCCCAAATCCCTGTGTGATGAAATCTGTCTCTGAACCAGTTCTGCTGCACCCTGGAGCTCCTGTGAAACTTCTCTAGACCCCAGGGAACCGCCAAGGTGGAAAGGCATTGCTAGGCTTGCAAATCACCAGTGAAGTTTGTCCTTAGCTTACCAGAAGCTTACTGCTACTGCATCTCTCTCTGCTTCTGGTCTTAAGTACCTTGTCTACTCAAGCACCTAGCTTAGTTTCTGCTTCCTGAAGAGATTTATGACCCTGTATCCATAGGAATAAAAGTCCTGCTGGCAGTCAGCCCCAGAGAGGCAGTGGGGTGTGCAAAGAATCACTGAAAAAATGTAATTGCTGGCAGCTGTTAGCCTTAGGGCTGCCAGCCATAAAATTTAACCCTTAATTATCCGGCTATTACATGGGCAGAGACCTCTATTGATCTAAGAGGAACGTTTGCCATAGTCCTATAACAGAGGACTGTGTGTCTGTCATTACCCATTTTAAAGTCTTTGCTTCTGTTGCAGGAGAAACCAGCCCTTTCCCTTGTTAAGACTTGAAAGATGGAAAGTGCTTCTATTAAATACTGTTCAGTAACATCAACAGTATTTCTTTGAAACTTCTTTTGTTAGCTTTAACAAAACCTCATCAGCTCTTACTGAGGAGTTAGCATCTGGAGCTTTATGCAGTAACTCAACATTGCATTGAACGTAAAAGAAAAGACAGTTTGGCTTTCCTTGAAAACTCAAGGCAAGGTTATACTGTACTTGGGAACTTCAAGAGCAGAACAAAGGGATAGAGTGTACAATGCCAAGATTGAGTAAGAGTATGCACAGCCCCTTGGTGAGTCTGACCTCAGCCAGATACCTGGTTCTGAGAACATAATTTATTTGCTCAATGAATAACTGAAAGTCCAAGAAAGGAAATTTCTTATTGCTAAACGGTGGATAAATTAGGATCTCCGTCAAACCTAAGACAATAAGATCAAGTTACCTCAGTGTTATACAAGGCAGTGTTCTTATCTCCTATGGGGGTCGGCACAGTTAGAGTTTACTTAATGAACCAAACTTCAAACTCATTTCAACTGTAACCATCTCTTAAAGACATGGTGCTTATAGGCTAAATAAAAATATCCAGACTCTAGGACTGATTAAATCAAAGCAGGTTTGCTGGAGAGACAACCTAGTGATTAAAAGTATTTATTGCTCTTGCAAAGAAGTTGAGTTTGGTGTTTCCACATCAGGCAGTTCCCAACAACCTGCAATCCCAGTTTCAGGGGATCCAATGCTCTTGGTGCACATAAATTCATACAAACACACAAAATATTTTTTGTGGAAAAAAATCTCAAATTAAGCAATTCAACCGAGAATAACATTACTTACCTCACAAATAATGTGAGTATACAATGCTATGGTGTATATTCAGCATCATGTACAGTGTTGGTACCCAAAAGGAGCCCATGAAAGCTTCATGGCGGCCATTCCCAGCCCCCAAGAACTGGCTAACTTTTGGTGAGATCAGTGGCTGTTTTAATTTGATATCTTTCTATTCCTAGGATTTTCTTTCCTTTTTATTGGACAAAATATCATTCAAGTGTGCATTATTATCTTTCTCTTTTTCTGTACAGAGATGTGATCTTTGTCAGTCCTAGAAACCTGCTACTTAGAACCACTGCTCTCAAGAGCTCTGTCCTGTTGCTTGGAAACGGTTTTTGTTTGTCCTGGAAAGAACCTTGGCTGAGTTCAAGGGACTTTGGCTACTGTCTTTTTTTCTACTGCCTCAAGACTCCCAAGGAATGGAAAATAAAAGACTTGAGAGGGATATAGGGATAGCTAGGTTCTTTAGTCAAAATTTCCCTTGTGCATGACTCTTGTACATGTGTTTGAATGTGCCATGTGCAGGTGTATGCCCATATGTGTACCCATGCTTTCACATGCAGAGGTTGGAGGAAGATGGCAGGTATTCTTCTCTACTCATCTCTATTCTCTTCCCTTGAGTCAAGGCTTCTCACTGAAGCTGAGCTCACTGCTTTTTGTTGGTTTGGTTGTTTTTATTTTTGCCCACAAAAGACCCAGTGACATCCCTGTTTCCATTTCTACCATATCCTCAACACTGGGGTCAGATGTAGCAATGCCCAGGTTTTTACAAGAGTGCTGGGTATCTAAAGTCAGGGGTGCGTTTATCGTCTGGGTCATTACCCAACATTCTGCTGTGAATCTTCATTTTACTCATCAGATCCTTCAGGTTTTCTCCCTTTCACCTGGAAAAAGTAAAGTCACTTCATTACAATTTGAGCCTTATTTTCCTTGAAAGTCTTACATGTCTATTATGTAACATCCATGCAAATCCTGTTCATCCCTGAAGAATCTTGTCTATGATGTTGTCCAATGTACAAAGTTCCAACGGTTTCATTCTGGAT